>OX456524.1:146510518-146863018 GCA_949748255.1 Eustalomyia histrio
TGAGTGCAACTATATAAGTTCATAACTTATAATAATTTATAAAAAAAAAAAATTATAAACTATTTTCCTTCAAATTTTTAAAATTAAGCTAAAGAAATTAAAAATATTTTTAATAAAAAAGCGAAATAAAATCCCAAATGCAAATTTGCCAGCTAAATCAAACGTTTTTGTAGAAATAAAACACATGCAGTTCTAGTGATTTCTTTTAACGATTTGTTGAAATTCTTTTCTTTCACCTCTTCACCTTTTGTACACAAACAACAAACACTATTCTAGAGCTGTAATATGATCTATGGATACGTCTTATATAGCAAAAGATCGAAAATCTTTAGTATAACATATTTGCTGAAAAACTCGGAAATATCGGTTCAGATACAAAAAAGTTATGCCCAAAACATAAATTTTTTTTAAATACCTATTTTCTGGAACCATAAATCTTCCCGAGTCCAAGTTTTATCACCGAACTAAATTGTTAATTTCCTCTTAAAGGCGTCCGTATATAAATCTGTCCATTCCATATATGTCCATATATAAACTTCAGTTTTTTCCCAACCATGGTGAAGGGTATATAAGATTCGGCATAGCCGAATTTAGCCGCTCTTACTTGTTTTTTTAAAATAGCAAAATTTTTTTGGTGAATTTATTTTGATGCGGTAAAAGATCTTTTTAGAACCTAAATACAGGCTAAAGCCCCAGAAGAAGGCTGAGTTTAAACAGTTTCTTTAAGTAGTTTATTTTAATATTACAATGTAATAACTACCGAAACATTTATTTTTTTTTTCACTAAACAATTAATTTTTGTCACTTATCAAGCCCTAGAGTATTTTTTTACAAATCTTAGTAACACATATCTGCTGACGTTTAGTACAATGCAATTAGTAAAATAAAATTATTAGCCGCTACTAATTTTTAGTAAAGTTTTTGTAAAGTGTAATGTAAAATCAGCAAAAAAAATGTAACAAATAAAAAATTTCACTAAATATTAGTAAAAAGGAAAAAGCAAGAAAGTTAACCCCTAATATTAGTAAAATTCTATACGAAATTTATTAAAAAAATTAATACAAAATTTTGATAAATATCAGTGAACCAAAATTTATTTTATTTTATATTTAAAAATAATTTATGTTTGCAAATATATGTTATAATTATTAGAAATAAAATTTCTTTTTTAAAATTAGTATTTTTTATTTGCTATTTTTAGCAACTTGGTTTTTAAAAATTTGTAAAATAATTTCTGAAATTTGCCACAAAAATATTCTGTAAAAATTTTGTAATTTGTAAATACCAAAAAAATTTATAAAATAATAATTTTCGTGGTGAAAATCAGTAAAAAAAAAATAATAAAGTGGGGTTTGAAAACCATTTACAAATTATTCTACTAATTCTCGGTTTTTAAAAATTTGTCAAATAATTTTTTAAATTTGCAAAAAAAAATTGTAAATATTCTGTAAAAATTTTGTAATTTGTAAAATGTAAATAGCAAAAAAATTTACTAAAAAATAATTTTCGTACTGAAAATCAGTAAAAAAAAAATAGTAAAGTGGCATTGAAAACCATTTACAAATTTTTCGACTAATTTTTTTTTTGTGAGTGTACCTGATACAGGTACACTGGTATAAAATAGTTAATTTGTTTTGTTTTTGCAAATATTCGTTATTCGTTTATTTTTGCTAATTTTAGCAACTCGGTTTTTAAAAATTTGTAAAATAATTTTTTAAATTTGCAGAAAAAAAATTGTAAATATTCCGTAAAAATTTTGTTAAATGTAAATAGCAAAAAAAATTATTAAATAATAATTTTCGTACTGAGAATCAGTAAAAAAAATTGTAAATTTTTCTACTAACTTTTTTTGCGAGTGTACCTGTATCAGCCTGGTATAAAATAGTTAATTTGCTTTGTTTTTGTAAATATTCGTTAATTGATTTTTTTATATAAATAACTATTATAACAGTTGGTTTGTGTTTTTTTATAGAAAAACAACTGTATTTATAGTTAAAAACAACAACTACCAATTACTACCCAAACAATTACCATGTAATAACTGACATATTTTAAGTGTATAAACTCAAAGGAAAAGCTTTCTACAATTATTATATTTCAGCTATTTGTGTAGTAGTAAATGGTAGTGGTTATTTTAACTATAATTACAGTTGATTTAATATAATAAAATAAAAACAACTTTTGTTATAGGCATTTAGAAAAATAACTAACAAAATCTACTGCATTTCAGTAATAATTGAAATTTTTATTTAGTTGTTTTTTTTTTCATTAAAATTTTAAATTGACAAAAATAGTAAAAATAGTAAATTCGCAAAGAAAAATATTGAAAAATTTTACAGTATTTGTCGACTGTTCTTTTTACTACATTTAATAGTTGTATAATAAAAAATTACCCAAATTTTTATTGGAAATTTTTTACTTCAAAAAAAAAATAAAAATAGTATACAAAAGATTAAGAATCCCCTATTTTATACAACAGTTTACATAGTGTAGTATTTTTCTTCTTTTCGGGGAGTAGAAAAATAATTATAATTTTGCATGTTTTGTTAGATGGTAAAAGATTATTTTGTAGCTGCTAAAATCAAAACAAAAAAAAAAACATCAACGATATCTTGCTGGTTTTTATTTGAAGTTTAACAGCAATGATATGTTTGTTAAGGAGTACATTGTGGAGCAGAGTAGTAGTAGAAGTATGTAGTAGAAAAATATAAAACTCCATTAAATTTAGAAGTCACGGCGGTCACATGTGGGCGTGGTCATGTATATCTTTTTGTTTTTTTTTTTTTGTTGGTTGCTTAAGAGCAAAATAATTTTGAAGCTGTCTTTTATTCTGCCATGATGGAGGTAAAGTGAAAGTTTTTTTTTTTGTTTATTGTTGGGAATTTGCAAATTTAAATGTATAAAAAATAAAAAGAATTCGTATTTACAATAAAAAATCTTATTTAGGAAGAAAATAATAAAAAAAAAAGATTTAAAGATAATAAGTAAGAACTATTTTTGCAACAATAGTACCAAAAAATTTCAGTGATGGTCATAGGTTAACACTCTGAACACAGAATTTTTGTTAATTTGAAGTAAAAATGTTAATATTGTATTAAAAATTTTAACTTCGAATTTAATGGCATTTTTATTTATATAAAGAATTTTAACAGTTAAAAATTAATAATGATAAATTAGTTATTTTTAAACTTTTAATGAATTTGTATTTTAAACATGTAGATATTAAAATACCGTTACCGATATAAAAATCTTTCAAAGCACTATCGTTATTCTTTAAAATATCACCAACGAAATAAATCAACCATAAAATACACTAATGAAATTACTTAAAATACCATTGACCTTAAAATAACCTAACGAAATATTGTAAAATACCGTTAACCTTAACCCTAAAATAATCTAAAGAAATATTGTTAAATACCAATAACCTTAAAATAGCCTAGCGAAAAAAAAAATTTTGAAATACCTTCAACTACTGTCACTAACGACGTGAAGCGGTTGCCAATCCTTATCTTAAATCGTAAATTAAATTTGGATTGTTTGATTAATTTGGGGCTTAAGCCCCGAATATAACCTTGAACATTTATTTCACTTTTTAACTCATTTAAAATCTTCCCTCCTTTCGAATGATATAACAATTTTAAATTTATTTTAAAATATTTTTTTTTTTTTTTTCATATTTATTAATGATATTTTTTGTGATTATTTTTTAATTCAGTGTTAAAATATAGATATTTTTTTTTCTTTTTTTGTTTTTAATTAAAAGCATTAATTGTTTAAATATATTTAGTTGTATATAAATTGCTGAAAAGACTTAAAAAATACTAATGGACTTTAAAGTGCAAAAAAAAATATTTTTTTTAAATATCCTTTTTTGTAATACAATGTAAACAGGAATGTATGGAAATATTTAATTTTGTTTTTAATACACAAAAATCTGTTTTTGTTGAATATTTAATAAAGATAAGAAAACATTAATTAAAAAAAACTAACATAAAAAATTGGAATGTTAAAATTTTATAATTAACATAAAATATTGTTAAGTAGTATTTATGAAACAAATGTGAAAAAAATGCATAATAATATAATTTTGCACTGGGTTTAAACTTAAAGGAATTTTGTTTAAAGTATGATGATACTTAAAGAAAGAGATACTAGCTACTAGAGAAAGAAAGAGATACTAGCTACTAGTATGTAATTAATAGAGAAGTTACTTCGCTCTTTGCTGAGAGAAGTTAAAATAAAGTAAGAGAGAGAGAGAGTTGACAAAATATATATATATTTTTTTTTTTTTTGTTGAAGTAAAGTTTTTTTCAGTTCAAAACAAAATTCTGAAATGGAATGGATGTTTAAAACAAATATTTTGGTTCTTACTAATATATTAAAAAAAGCCAAACAAAAATTTCACCACCTTTTGGACATTTGTTCTATAAATTTTGGTTCAAAAGCTATCGTTCCATATCTACGGCACTAATCCCGATCTACAACTGTCACAAATTGGTGAATATAAATCGAAGTTTAGTTGTAATGAAGATCTCTTTAGAATTCTAACGATCCCCATTTTAAAAACTGAAGCAAAATTCATAATTGTTGATATATTCTGAAACGATTTTCTCTTATTTCCAGAAATATAAAAATTTCTTAACTCGACAAAAATATCGTAAAGAAAGCTCAAATAAACACTATCCAAAATTATTTTAATGTAAATTTTACTCTTGATTAAACTAGAGGAATTGGTCTATTAGAAAAATATCTCTGGATAGGTATAAATTGAGCATACTTTTAGATAAGTAGCCGACCTTAGAATGTAAAATTTCTTCTTGGAAAATTGTTTTAGAATTTTATTTTTTTTTTGTATGGAGCCAAGAAAATATAAACAAATTGGGTAGAAAAGCGAAAGTATTTTCGTGATCTGTTTCAATGGAAAAAAATAATTTTCTCCATTAAAAATGTTTCGAAGAATTTTAAAACCCATGTTTACCCCTTAAAATGTGCTTGCACATTAATATTTTGTGTTTACATTTGTCCTCTCTTATCACATTGCAAGTTATATAAGAATGTGAAGGACCTTTCTTATGAGTTATTTTTTCGGCAGAAAAAATTTCTAAAAATAGAAAGTGAAACACGCTAAGGAACTTGAGGTATTGCTATGAGAAAATGTTACAAAATTTAAGGTTCTTCCTATACTTTCTCTCAATCCTTTAACGACTTAAGTTAGGTATGCTTGTCCACAGGGTTTTGGCACTTACAATTAAAATAAGAAATGGGACAAATATATCCAAAGGTAATTTGAAGAGGAATGTTTTGACACCAAAAATGTAAGGGGTGATTATGCTCTATCTGACCCCACTTATCCCCTAGGAGTCCACAAAATTGGTCATAAAGTACTCTCTATTCAAAGAGTACAAAGAACTGTACCTTCCAAGAACAAGGACTGGGTCTAGAAAGCCAATTTATTATAAGGTCGCCGCTGATCATAAAAATAAAATAAATAAAAACAATCCTTTGCAAAAAATTGCACTAAAGAATTCTTTTTTAGCAAAAAATATCTATATTCTCTGGTTTTCTATGTATTCTGATTCTTCCTAAAATATTTTATTGAACTTTTACTATCCTAAAGTTAAAATTAACATTTTTCTGTACATTCTATGCCAATCTTTTAAATTACTGAAATTAGTATAAAAATATAAATGAAAAACAGAGGACTTTTGTCATATAAATATTTTGATCACTCATATATTTTTAGTTGATTGATTAGTCTCACTGCTTTCCTTATTTCCATTGAGTCTTAAACTGATGTTGAATACCTCTCCTTCTTTTGTTTTTCTCTCTTTTGCTCTCTGTCCCTCTATATTCCTTTTCTCTCTTTCTCACTCAATCTCTTCCTAGTTTTTAATCTTCCTTAGCAAATTGTCTAGTTTGTGTATATTTATCTTTCTCTCCCAAATATAATCTCTTTTAATTGTTTTATAAGTACTCCTTCAAATTCTCTATATAAAGACTTCTAATCTAAAGGATTTTTCTTCAAAAAATGCCTCGGAATTTTAGTTTTTTAATAATTGATAACCTTTCAAATAATTTTTTTTTTTTTTGCTTACTTCCATCAATTAACTTATGTTGAAAATCTCTCCTCGTTTTCTTTTTCTTTATCTCTCCTTTTCTGTTGTATCTCTCCCCTTCTCTCTTTATCTGCCCAGTTTTATATTTCCCTTAGCTAATTCTCGTATTTGTGTCTCTTTCTCACTCGAATACAATCTAAATCTCTCAAGAATAGTTTAATTACATCTGAATCTGAAGGATATTGCTTTACAAAAATAGTTTTGAATCTTAAATTTGTAATAGCAATTATTCACTAAAAACCTATGAATTGTATAAAAAATACTAATGTACTTTTTTATAAAAATATAATTTTAAAAATTTCTTTATTTTTCTAGAAACATATCACTACATCAAAGGACTTTTGTCATCTTTTTCGACTACTTAAATATTTTGCGTTTTGCTTAATAACCTCTCCATTAAACAATTTTTGGTATTTCTTTGCTTCCACTTTCATTGAGTCTTAAAATCTCTTAAATTATGTTAAAAATGTTTCCATTCTGGATATCTCTTTTTCTCCTTCTTTCAATCTATCTCTTCCCAGTTTGTTTATCTCCAGTAGCAACTGCCCTAGTTTGTAAATGTCTTTGAGTTGTTTAACTAAATTTTCTTTACAATGACTTTTGAATTTAACGATTTTTTTTTTTTGTATAAAAGGGTTTTTGAGTCTGAGATTTTTTAGTAAATTTGCAGTAAAATTTAAAAGTTGTGGAAAAAACATTAGCGAACTTTGTTTAAAAACATAATTTTGTTAATTTAAATTATTTTTATATACTAATATATCTATATAAGAGAACTTTTGGCATCTATGTTGAACATTCTAATATTCAGAGTTGCTTTCCTCACTTCATTTTAGGTCTTAAAATCTCTCAGCTTCTCACAAAGTTCTCTGTCCCTCTCACTATTTTCATCTAACTTAACACTTTCCTTGCATCTCTCTCTCTCTCTTACTTTTTTCTCTCTCTCTCTTACTTTTTTCTCTCTCTCTTACTTTTTTCTCTCTCTCTCTCTTACTTTTTTCTCTCTCTCTCTCTTACTTTTTTTCTCATACTTTTTTTTATTTTTAAAAAAACTGCTGTTAGTTTTTTTATTTAAATTTTTTTTCTCTCTTTCCCATGCTTTTCCTTTATCTACCATTCCAATAACAAACTTTACCATTTTCAAATGCTAAATTAATACGTGGATGTGGTAAATGTTTACCAATTTTCAAATGATCCATATGTTCGTCTTCAAAATACAAACATTGTTTTATAAAATTATAAAACTTTTCCGACATTTGCGATGACTTCTCCGGCAATTCCTTTAAATTTTCCTCCGTACATAAGTTACGTACAATCTGTTCACAAATTCTGGTATTACAATCCACATCGAATAGGGGTACACCAAAATTAACATCCAGCAAAGTCCATTCTTCAGCCGTATCATCTTCATGATCATCCTCAGAATCTTGTAGAAGAACTCCGTTATCCAAAGGTATTTCCACGGAGGCTTGTGATACTAATTCGGCTCTACATTTAGCTAATTCAGTAGCCAGTAGTTCATTGCAATCTTCTGATGTATAAACCGCTGAAGGCTCAATATTTTTGGGACTACTACTGGCAAAATAGTTTTCATCGGGTGTTTTTAAATCATGTTGTGGTGATGCTTCCAATGTCATCACTATTGCGGGTCTAGTAAAACTGCAAACTTCTGTGGTATCAGGAGACATCAAGTCCTTTGGTAATTCCGGTAGTTCTAGTATTTTTTTCTCTGGTAACTTATTTTTATTTGGCACTATTGCATTAAGACTATCAACTCTTTTTATCGCTTTCAATTTACTCTTGGGGTGTCTTAGTTTAACCTCCACTTCATAATTTTCACATCCTATATCGGCTACTCCCGTATTAACAAAGGTGATATAACCACAGTGATGTTGTAGATCTAAATGTTCTTGTAACTTTTGCACTGCTTTATGACAAGACCATTTATTTTGTTTTTGATCTTTAGCCATAAAAGGGAATGCTTCATAACGTAACTCTCCTGGAGAACGTATACCGTAGCCTTGCAACAGTATGCAACCATTTTTCAACTGATCATTAAGATTACGAAAATTTTCACTATTAATGATATAAGAATCGGAATGTAAGATATTCACAAGAAGTTTGCCATAGCCCAAAAATATACGGGGTAATGTTTTTAATACTGTGCCACGGCAAAGGAATAAGGATGGTGGGCCGTAACCTTTAAAATAGAAATTATGGATATATTTTATAAATTTTCAATCTTTAAAATAAAACTTTACTTTATCAATTTCATAAAAATTTTGTCAAAATTTTGGTTTTTACTAAAACAGTAAATCCAAATATTTTTTAAAATAATGATTAAAAGGTCCTTAATATCTGATTAACTATAATTTGGTTAAAAATCAAAAATTTCCAGGTTTTTAAAGCTGATAAACAAAAAATGTCCGCTAACAACGTTCTTCTATTTTTAATTGAAAAAAAAATCCAAATTTTTATTGCAAAAAGCAATATAAAAATTAATTTTATTTGAAAAAAGGGCTTTTATTAAAAAAAAGTACCTTTTATTGAAAAAAAATAAATTTTTTGACAAAAGCAAAAGAAAAAATATTTTGTGAGAAACATCTTTTAAAAAAATATGCCTTCTATTAAGAGTATCTTTTTTAAAAAGAACTTTGTATTAAAAAACAACCTTTCAATAAAAAAAGGCTCTTTTGTTGTTATGAACCGAGTGGGCTGATGAGGATTCCGGCTAGCTCAAATGCAGTTTCTCTCAGGCGGTTCCAACCCTCTCATCAGTGTCGCGCTCAAACATAAAAACAGGTAATCTACAAACACTAAAATCATTCAAATACAAACAAAAACATACCACACACCGAGTTAGAGACAGATGGAAGCCTCTAGTTACCCTCCCAACCTTGATCGTAGAACCTCATCCTCAATACTTCGTCTCTACGATCCCACAAACCATCGACCATTCCTCCCTCAACTTACCATCATTGCCGTTACCAAATCAATTAAGCCAACATGATCCTTTTAATTTTTCAAATCGTAATTAACATAATTTTATTAAATAAAACTTAAACACTAACATATAAGGTATGTATATCAAAAAAAAACTATATAAACTCATATAAATATATTTCATATCCGTTAGCAAAAAAAAACTGTTACATATAACTAATTTCCGTTTTTTAATAAGCAAAAATCCTAACTCTTCTCTTTTCTATTCACTAGGGATCAAATCCTAAAAACTTCCAATTTGGATACCGTTTTCCTTTCTTAATAAACGCACCTAAAGGAGCTCCCTGAGGACGTCAAAAAAATGGTCACTAATATGGACTGGACTCTATTAAAACGCTGTAGATGTGAACCCTATGTTATTTCTTTAAAGAGATAAATGTTTCACGCATAAAAATTATTTTCCTAATATTTTATTTTTTTCTCTTTTTTTTTTTTAGGATAACGCGAAAAAATAATCATATAAAAGCTAATAAAGAATTTAAAATACTAATAAAAATTATAATACCTATAAACGAAATACTAACAATAATAATAAATAAAAATAGTTTTTCCTTAGCAAAAAAAAATAATTTTCTGTTTTATTTAATTTTCTACGGCAAATATGACCTCACCAATTTACAAACACAGCATTAATGGGATGTTGGTAACGTCTCACGGTTAATTTCTCCAGGTTTTTTTTCCAACGGACTCCACTTTCCTCAAACTTGACCTTAATCTTGGCTATCCACAGAACGCACTGGCTTATAACTCCTTTCTCAATCCAAATTTTTACCTCGAGTGTATGATGGATTTTTTTAATGGTTTTCAACGTTTTTTTGTTTCTAACGTGGTGTAAAAAATGTTTTAAAATATTTTCCTTGGTGTAAGAGTTTATTTTTTTGGTTTAAAGTTTCATTTTGTACGTTCTTTTTTTTAGATTTTTATTTGTGTTTGGTGTAATAATTTTTTTTTTATATTGTTCTTAAAGGTTTTTATTTATTGGTGTAAATTTTTTCTAAATTGTCTTTTTTTATTTGGTGTAATTATTAACTTCAACTGTTTTAATTTCTTGGTGTATTTTTTCCTTGTTTACATTTATTTTAATTTTTTTATGTCATGTAACTTTATTTTTTTGTTATCGTTATCAATAAACTTTTCACCACCGCACACTCAACTAGCTTTCTAACGAATCTCCTCAAACCATCCCTCTTTTTCTACTTTTACTTCCTTAAATACTCTACTTTTTACGGAATCTTTCCAATAAATCGGCGCTTTTTACTGTATGTATTTATTGAATTGAAACAAATATTCTTTCTAGAATTAAAACGGAGTATTTAGCAGTATCCATTTACTATCCACATATATTAATTTTAAAATATTCCCACACAAACTCCATTTTTTTAAAAGAAAACCCGTTCATTTATTCCTTTCTAGATTTTTCTTATTTTAAATTGAATTTGCATCCATTTTTGTCTACAAATTACTCTTCCCCTGTCCCTCTTCCTAGCAAAAACCGCAATTGTGTTTATACATATAACAGGCTATCAGCAAAACAGCAAGTAGATTTTCCCCATTGATTACTACCCATTTTAAAAAAAATTATTTTTGTTTTAAAATAACAGTTTTACGCTTGCGTATCTTGAATGAAAATAAAATACAACTTTGTGGGTTACTATATTGTCACAACCACTGTTTTGTTGTTATCTTCACACGCAAACATAAAAAGTCACTAACACCACTGTAGTTAGATAAAAAAAAAAATGCTAACTAGTATAAAGAAAATAACAGGATAAGTATCATACTGAAGAAAACGTGGAGAACGACGGACGGTAAAAGGTAAATTGTTAGTATAATTTTTTCTTTTTTATTTTATAATTCTTTTCTATTTCTAGGTTATTTGCTGTTAGATCAAAAAGCGTGTTAATTTTACTAAAAACTTTTAAAGGATTTCAATACAAAAAAAAATATTGAAAATCAGCAGTAATTTCACAGAATCGGAACAAATCTTTTAATAAATACAAAAAAAATATGCTGATATATTATTATTTACAAATAATCAAAAACCCCTGAATTATCAAGACATAATTGGTTGAAGAGACAAGTAACATCAGAAAAACCACGCCAACTTATTAGTCAACCACACCACCAGCAACACAAGACACCGTTTCAAGTTTTGTGGCAAACAAAATAACACGCCTCATCTCCTTGAAAATATGATTAGTCTGGGCTCTAAAAAACTATCCGACGGAACTTGCATTTTTTTGAACAAATGGAAATGTTATTGGGTGAAAATTTTGCATATACAAGCGGTGAAAACACCTGTCTATTACTTTGAAATTTCTGAAAAAGATTTAGACCTGGGTATGGACTATTTTGTGTACCAGTTTAAAGAGCCGCTTTTGTTAAAAGAAACCATGAGAGGAAGTCGTGATACGTTTGATAATGAATCACCCATAAATATTTTGTTATACGATGATTAGAATCATTCACAACTTTTAATGTGGTTTTCCAATCAAAATTATATATTTAATGCTGTGGAAATGGAATGTACTATTAGTGATGACGATTTACATAAAGAGTTGTTAAAATTTTACCAAAGGCACTATCGTGCACATCGTATGTATTTGTGCGTTCAAGCTGGTTTTACCCATAGATGAATTGTTTGCAAATTGGAATTAACTTGGCTATTGCCACCAATGTCCAGGTTGTATAAATGCGAATCAGATCATTTCCAGTCTTCTCTAATTGGTTATGAAGGTGAGGTTTAGAGTTAATAGTTTGTGTTAATGAATCTGATTTTGATACAAATTACATATATTGTGATATGAAAAAAAAAGAAAAATACTTTATTGTAAATAAATTTACAATAAAAAAAACTACTGAATAACACTACTATGCATTTTATCCCACAACATTTAACGTTTAGCACATGACAGCTGCAGAGTGATAAAAAAAAACACCCCGCAACAAAACTCCGTGTTCTACGAGTGGTCGCAGTAGGGGACGGCGTGCGGGTTTGTTGGTTTCATATCACAACTAGCCCAACGTGGGGAACACCACACCCTGAAAAAGAGTCTCTATGCTCTGCAGACTCAAAAGCCGGGATATTAATGACGATGATGACTTCTTTATCACATAGATTATTAGGTAAGTGAAAGAGATTGACTTTGTGCTATAATTAAAATGGAATATCCCTAATAACTTTTGAATTCCCTTTTTTTTTTCAGAAAGATAGATTTTGCTTTTACTACCATTATAGCAAATAATGGTAACTTTAAAGATGTTGTGACACACTAGTTCCAGGTGAACCTACCATCGGGACCAGAGCTGAACAACTGCCGACTTCTGCATTCTTCTCGGTAAGAAGAAGCATAGTGGCAACCCACTTTGCTTTAAGATCTGTTTTTTTTTCTTTGAATTGGTTTGTAACCAATTGATGCACGAAAGGTGCTAAATTTAAATTGAACGCCCGCAAAATTATTTGAGGCAATATAAACGTCATGTTTTTCATTATATTTTTTTCTTAAAATTAAACTTTTATTTGGACTTATCCTGATCGTCAGTTAAAATTTCCTATTGTACTATAAATATTTTCAGGATTCGTTAAAATTTTCATTAAATTTAGTCAATAAATAAATTATTATTTTAATCATATTAGATTTCATTGTTCATCATTTGAAGCATCTTCAAATCGAATATTCATTTAAATTTTATAATTTTATTTTCAGATCTTAAATAATTCGGGTCAAGCCGCTATACTTATCCTACTCGGATCGTTCCAGCTAGACATGGTTGAATCTCCAGAGTACTTTTAGGACTAAAAGACTTGGAGATTTTTTTTTTTTTTAAATAGGCCACCAAGTGGTCATTAAATCAAACTTTCTTTAAGGATTTATTACGGGAAGTATTTTAAATAAAACACACAATGCAGAAAGGATTTTTACTTTGTGAGATATTTCCTTTTCTTTTTAGAACTTCTCCGCAAAAGAATAAATCTATCTTTGAGACATCATATTATTGCCATCAGAAAAACATCAGCAAATATAGCCTCATCAAGAATTCATCACATTTAAAAAAAAAAAGTGGGACATCACGGTAAAATATATCACAGAAGTAAAATAAAATGAAGCAGTAAAAATACAATTACTATCACAGTTTTCCAAATCAATTCTCGCTGGTTCCAAATCACTATTCCTAATCCTATGGTAAGTATAAATAAATATCTCAGTCATTAAATCTTAAAGCTATCAGGTACTTATTGGTAGATATCACAGATATTAGGTCGGATCGTAAATAAAAAAATATTGCACAATTTAAGACGGCCTTTTGTATAATTAAAGGATAAAATAATTTTATTAAAAAAGAATTTTACTAAGTCTTAATATTGCACATTTTCAAAATTTTAAAGATTTTTGCTAAGCCTTAATATATTTTACGTGATATACTCCTATGGATTTACCCTGCAGAGTCTCTAATTCATAGCTATTGTTACCTACAGGTCGGACCACCCTACATTTTACAAACTTTTTGCAAAATTTAGCATTAATATTTTTCTCGAAACTGCTTAATATCATGTTTCTTCGGTAGACCTCCTGTCCAGGTATAAATTTTACGATTCGAGCTCTTTTGTTGTACCTCTCAGCGCTTTTTTCATAGGCTTTTTGCATATTATTTTTAATTTCTTCTCTTAGACTTTCCATTCTATCTTTTGGTTCCAATAAGATTTTGTGATCGGTTAGGGATTGTAATTTTCTTGCTAATTTATAGTCAGCACCACTTGAATACATATGGTATCCGAAAAGAGCAAAGAACGGTGTAAAACCAATTGCTGTATGTACTGAATTTCTCAAAGCACATTCAATTTCTGAAAGGTAAAGATCCCAGTCTCTTTGATCTTCTTTAAGATATGCTCTTATGGCTGCTAATACCGATTGGTTTACCCTTTCTGATGCATTGCTGCTCGGAGATTATACAGCTGTTTTTATATGCTGAATCTTGTACGTTTCTAGAAGATTTTCAAAACTTTTAGAGATAAATTGTGAGCCATTGTCACTATGAATTATCTCTGGTACACCAAATTTATGAAATATTTCATGTACCAAGAACTCAATTATATTTCCAGTTGTGGCTTCTTTCATCGCTTTTAGAAAAGTAAACTTCGTAAAGTGATCAAGGACTATAAATACATAACAATTTCCGTTTTTAGATCTTGGATATTTTCCCAAAAAATCCAAATATAATTTTTGAAACGGCCGGTCAGTAACGACTTGTTTTCCAATTTCTGGTCTAAGATTTTGGTTTGACGGTTTCGTTTCCTTACACACTTGACATTTTGCTACATATGCTTTTACTTGGGATGACATTCTTGGCCAGTAAAAGAAACGTCTTAGCCTTCGAGGGTTTTACCTACTCCTCCGTGGGCTGTCTCTAAAGTATCATGGGCCTTTTCGATTAAAGTTTGAGTTATGTTCGGCGGAATCCACAATTTCCATTGACTTTCATTTACATTACCGCGATCATAATCAATTCTCTTGAATATCATATCATCCTCTACTTTAAGGTCTGGTAACAAACTTTGATTTTTCATAATGTTAGCTTTTAGCTCGTTGTATTCTTCGCTGTCGAACTCAGTGGTTTCAAAATCAAATATGTCTTCCATCACAATTTCCTCAACATCAGCTTCAAATGGTAACCTTGATAGCATATCGGCTACTACATTTTCTGAACCTTTCCGGTGTTGAATCTCGAAGTCAAACGCTTGTAATTGCAGTGACCAGCGTGCAAGTCTTCCACTCAGATCTTTTAAAGTCATTAGCCATTTTAAACTGGCGTGATCTGTTACTATCGTGAATGGCATCATTTCAACAAACGGTCGGAATTTTCTTACTGCCATTACAGCTGCCAAACATTCTTTTTCCGTAACACTATAATTTCTTTGGCATGCGTTTAATTTTTGGGAGTAGAATGCTATTGGTTGTTCTTCGTTTTGGTCATTAAGCTGATACAGTACTGCACCAATACCGTACTCGCAAGCATCACACTGTATCCAAAAACGTTTCGTAAAATCGGCATGCCTTAGAACTGGCGCAGATGTTAAAGCCATTTTCAATTGATTAAAAGCAGTTATTGCCTCGGGTGTCATAACAAACTTTTTCGACTTTTTGAGTGTATCGGTCAAAGGAGCTGATATTGTTGAAAAGTCTTTCACAAATCGGCGATACCACCCCGCTGTACCCAAAAAACTTCGTACTTGTCGCTGGGACTTTGGTATTTTTATCGATCGTATCGCTTCAATTTTATCAGGGTCGGTTTTAAGCATTCCACCTCCGATAATAAAACCTAGGTACTTTAATTGCTGAAAACAAAACTGTGACTTCTTTAAGCCTATTGTTAAGTTGGCATTCTTAAGACATTGAGCTACCTCTCTTAAAAGCATTAAATGTTTTTCAAACTCATCCGAAATTACTAAAAGGTCGTCGAGATAAATAAAAACGTTTCCTTTTAGTTTCTGTGGTATAACCTTATCCATAAGTCTACAGAGTCTTTGAGCCGCGTTGCAGAGACCAAAGGGCATTACGCGAAATTGGTAGAGTGGCCGACCTGCTACAGTAAACGCTGTATATTGTTTACTTTCCTCTTCAAGTTCTATTTGCCAGAATGCGAACTTCAAATCAACGCTACTTATGTAATAAGTTTCGTCAATTCGGCTCAAAATACCATCAATATTTTGCAAAGGATATGCATCCTTTACTGTAACTTTATTTAATTTTCTGGCATCCAAACAAAATCTATTTTTTTCAGGTTTCCTAACTACAGTCGTGCGATTACTCCACGGACTTTCGCTTTGCTCTATAACATTAAGCTCTAACATTTTATCAATTTCATTATAGACTATTTCCTGGACTGCTGGTGAGATGGGATAATATCTATCTTTTATTGGTTCTGTACCTTCGAACAATTTTATTCTATGTTTTTCTAACGATGTGCAGCCTAAACCTAATTTCTCAAATGATGGAAACATGTTTATAACTTGATCTAGCTGTTGTCGCTGCTCTATCGTTAATAAATGTGGATTGGATTTGTGATTTTCAGCTTTATACTCTCCCTGAACTTTTTCACTATCTAATTCTGCTACACTGATTATCTCAGGAGCTAGTTCAAAAGCTTTCCAAAAATCTATACCAAAATATGCTGATTGTTCTAAGTCAGGACACAGGTAAAATAAAATATTTTTCAATTTATCCTTATATCTAACCTCTAATAAAATTTTTCCTAGTAATCTATGTTGCTGTCCACTAGCGGTTGAAATAACGGAAAATATTGGCACAATTGGAATTTCTAATTTATCTACAAATTCCCTACATCCTTTACCTAACAAACTAACCGAAGCGCCTGTATCAAGAAGACCTCTAATTTGAAATTCACCGATTTCTATGTTTGCAAAAGCTCGCGGATCTGCTGTTTTTTTATCAGCACATTTTATGGCCTCTAAAACAAACTTTCTCTTTCGCCTTTTGTCTGCGAACTTTTGTCTTAGTTTTCGAATTCTGTTCGAAAGTGGTCTCTTTATACTGATTGCTTCGTTAAATATTCGGTTTCGCACGCGCTCATAATTCGATTGTCTTTCCTCGAGAGTATATTGGTGTTTTAATTTTGGAATTATCTTATCAAATTGTTTTGTTTTTTCTAATAAATTGATTACTTTTGACTTATTTATTGCAGGTTTGATTGCGGGTTCTGATTGGAACGATGGTTGCCCGCATTTGCCTCGCTCCTCTGCAAGTTTTTCGATTTGCAATTCGGACACGTGGGACAAACTTCATCAGGTTTTCCACAGCGATAACAAAATGTAGATTTTTGTTTACTTGGGCAGTCCATAAAAGTGTGGCCGATTTGTTTACAATTCCAACATGTGAGTGGATTTCTATGTAATTGATTATCATTACTTCTTATGGCCGCAACTTCTACGTACTCTTCTTCTGGATACTGCCCATCATAATCATTCACAATTTCGTTAACGTGTTTGGGAAACCGATTGATTTGCATTTGCGGTTGCGGTCTTATGTCTTTTTTGAGAAAAGTCTTTTCAGCTTCAATGCATTCAATCCTAAGCTGTTCTACGGATGAAATTTGCATTGGGTAAATAATCCTTGCTATACTTTCTTTTAAATTTCTTTTAACTAACTTTATCATTTCGTATTCAGGCATTGGCATACCAAGACGAGATCTAAGTGTATTTATTGTATGGAAAAATGAATCAATGGACTCTCCGGGAAGCTGTTTTCTTTCTACCATATCCCTCATCAATTCGTAACTGGATCTGGTAGACTGATATTGCTTCATTAAAGCCATTTTTAGTATTGGCCATTTATCCTCACTAGTGACATCAGTTGATTTGGCCAAAAGCCAGTACCACTTTTTACTTTCTCCTGTCACCAACAAATGAAAATCTCGGAGTACTTCAAGCCATGGGATATTATATTGTCTCTGAAGTGTTTCGAGACGAAAGATAAAATCTTCGACAGCCAAATGATTGGTGTTGCCATCAAATTGCAAACCCCATTTGTCTACACGAATTTTATGGTTATCCATGAGAGGCATGTTACCATTACTTAAAGATGATGCTCTAGATGAAACATTAGACTGATGAAGTATTCCAGACATGTCCATTGGTTGTGTATTCGGAGTAGAAAAGTTTGATACGCCAGGTAAGTTTGCGTTTACTAAATTTCTGTTCTCCCTTTGAGTTTCTGCAACTGCTAAATTTAACCTACTAACAGCAGCTGCTAAATCTGATATGGTACTTTTTATATCTGACAACTGAGGTCCTACACCTTGTTCTATCATTCGCATAACAGAATTTTCTAAATTTCCTAAACCTACGGATGGCATATTATTTCCTTGCTGTGAATTAGCGGGTAGCACTGGTAATTGCAAATTTGAACTTTGCCTTAAATTAACCGGATGTACAGTTGGTTGAATACTAGACCCTATTCCTACATTAACCGGAAGTACATTTGGTTGTAAATTTTGTTGTCTACTACTAGACTGTTCTAATCTATCATTTGGCACGTTTACATTTCCTGGTTGATTCTGGGCTTTCTTAGTAATAATCGAGCCAGACTTATCCTGAAATTGAGGTGCTCCTTCACCTTGTTGTTCCATTTCCATTTTTCTTGTATTTCGGTTTTGTTGATTGATTTTTTAACTCGCGGTGTATTTGGTTTCTGAATCTTTAACGCGATCTGCGGTGTTGAACGATTCAGATCAAAATTTCATATCCTTATACAGTTTAAACTCTGTTTAACTTCTCTTAACGCAAAAATAAAAATTACAAAAAAAAACAAAGTAAAAACTTTTACCAAACAAAAATAAAAAAAAACTCGCAACCGAAAACTTTTCAAAACAAAAAAAAACGAATACAAATCGCACCGAATTTTTTAAAAAAATGGAAACTTAAAATTTTTAAAATAAAATGTAATAAAATTTTGCAAAAAAAAAAAAAATAATAAAACTAATACCTTTCTAAATAATAAAAACTAAAAAAAACTAAATACCTAATAAATAACCTCACAGACTACAAACAAAAAACAAGACAAACTTAAAATTTAAAAAAAATATATCTATTTAAATAAATCTATTATAACCTAGAAACTTAACCCTTAAAAAAAATATATTCTAAAAACTTAATATAACTATATATAAAAAAAAACAATAAAAATTTTATTACTCAAAAAAATTCTAATAAAATTTTCTTATTTCTTTAGATTTAACGGATTTTATATGTTGGGTTCTGGCAATGATGGTCGTGGCGGAGATCGAATGGTTTACCAATAAATGACTCAATAAATGTGGTAATCAGACAACTTTACTCTACTCTATGGAAATTCAGCAGTGTGTCCTAATCGTACATCACGTTACCTTTCTTTTCATCACGGAAACGGGCTACGATTGGCGGAAAAAAAATGTCGGATACTACTAACCTCGAGAATTATTAGGTTCACGAGAGGCTATCCCAAATCTTCAACCGGTCTACACTTCTATTTTTTTTTTCATTTAAATTAAATTTACATTACTAAAACTTTGACACGAGTAACAATACAAATTAGAAAACCAATTCCATAGCGAGTTTTCTAGCTATTGATACTCCTGTCCTTTGAATTCTGACCGATTCATCGCTCTGCTGACATCCAAGATTTCACCTTTTACACAACATTTTAAAGACGAAAGCTTCAAGCGGCTGTAAAAAACTAAAACCCAACGATTCAGCATCGCAACTACGCAGTTTACTATTTTTCTATTTAAACTATCGGGCTATTGTCACATGCATCGGTGACTCTACATGTTACTTTATTATAGCTTGGGTAACTTTTCCAAAAATGGGGGAAGTATCCCAAGTTATATCATTCTATTGGGCGCCATTATGTTATGAACCGAGTGGGCTGATGAGGATTCCGGCTAGCTCAAATGCAGTTTCTCTCAGGCGGTTCCAACCCTCTCATCAGTGTCGCGCTCAAACATAAAAACAGGTAATCTACAAACACTAAAATCATTCAAATACAAACAAAAACATACCACACACCGAGTTAGAGACAGATGGAAGCCTCTAGTTACCCTCCCAACCTTGATCGTAGAACCTCATCCTCAATACTTCGTCTCTACGATCCCACAAACCATCGACCATTCCTCCCTCAACTTACCATCATTGCCGTTACCAAATCAATTAAGCCAACATGATCCTTTTAATTTTTCAAATCGTAATTAACATAATTTTATTAAATAAAACTTAAACACTAACATACAAGGTATGTATATCAAAAAAAAACTATATAAACTCATATAAATATATTTCATATCCGTTAGCAAAAAAAAACTGTTACATATAACTAATTTCCGTTTTTTAATAAGCAAAAATCCTAACTCTTCTCTTTTCTATTCACTAGGGATCAAATCCTAAAAACTTCCAATTTGGATACCGTTTTCCTTTCTTAATAAACGCACCTAAAGGAGCTCCCTGAGGACGTCAACAAAATGGTCACTAATATGGACTGGACTCTATTAAAACGCTGTAGATGTGAACCCTATGTTATTTCTTTAAAGAGATAAATGTTTCACGCATAAAAATTATTTTCCTAATATTTTATTTTTTTCTCTTTTTTTTTTAGGATAACGCGAAAAAATAATCATATAAAAGCTAATAAAGAATTTAAAATACTAATAAAAATTATAATACCTATAAACGAAATACTAACAATAATAATAAATAAAAATAGTTTTTCCTTAGCAAAAAAAAATAATTTTCTGTTTTATTTAATTTTCTACGGCAAATATGACCTCACCAATTTACAAACACAGCATTAATGGGATGTTGGTAACGTCTCACGGTTAATTTCTCCAGGTTTTTTTTCCAACGGACTCCACTTTCCTCAAACTTGACCTTAATCTTGGCTATCCACAGAACGCACTGGCTTATAACTCCTTTCTCAATCCAAATTTTTACCTCGAGTGTATGATGGATTTTTTTAATGGTTTTCAGCGTTTTTTTGTTTCTAACGTGGTGTAAAAAATGTTTTAAAATATTTTCCTTGGTGTAAGAGTTTATTTTTTTGGTTTAAAGTTTCATTTTGTACGTTCTTTTTTTTTAGATTTTTATTTGTGTTTGGTGTAATAATTTTTTTTTTATATTGTTCTTAACTGTTTTTATTTATTGGTGTAAATTTTTTCTAAATTGTCTTTTTTTATTTGGTGTAATTATTAACTTCAACTGTTTTAATTTCTTGGTGTATTTTTTCCTTGTTTACATTTATTTTAATTTTTTTATGTCATGTAACTTTATTTTTTTGTTATCGTTATCAATAAACTTTTCACCACCGCACACTCAACTAGCTTTCTAACGAATCTCCTCAAACCATCCCTCTTTTTCTACTTTTACTTCCTTAAATACTCTACTTTTTACGGAATCTTTCCAATAAATCGGCGCTTTTTACTGTATGTATTTATTGAATTGAAACAAATATTCTTTCTAGAATTAAAACGGAGTATTTAGCAGTATCCATTTACTATCCACATATATTAATTTTAAAATATTCCCACACAAACTCCATTTTTTTAAAAGAAAACCCGTTCATTTATTCCTTTCTAGATTTTTCTTATTTTAAATTGAATTTGCATCCATTTTTGTCTACAAATTACTCTTCCCCTGTCCCTCTTCCTAGCAAAAACCGCAATTGTGTTTATACATATAACAGGCTATCAGCAAAACAGCAAGTAGATTTTCCCCATTGATTACTACCCATTTTAAAAAAAATTATTTTTGTTTTAAAATAACAGTTTTACGCTTGCGTATCTTGAATGAAAATAAAATACAACTTTGTGGGTTACTATATTGTCACAACCACTGTTTTGTTGTTATCTTCACACGCAAACATAAAAAGTCACTAACACCACTGTAGTTAGATAAAAAAAAAAATGCTAACTAGTATAAAGAAAATAACAGGATAAGTATCATACTGAAGAAAACGTGGAGAACGACGGACGGTAAAAGGTAAATTGTTAGTATAATTTTTTCTTTTTTATTTTATAATTCTTTTCTATTTCTAGGTTATTTGCTGTTAGATCAAAAAGCGTGTTAATTTTACTAAAAACTTTTAAAGGATTTCAATACAAAAAAAAATATTGAAAATCAGCAGTAATTTCACAGAATCGGAACAAATCTTTTAATAAATACAAAAAAAATATGCTGATATATTATTATTTACAAATAATCAAAAACCCCTGAATCATCAAGACATAATTGGTTGAAGAGACAAGTAACATCAGAAAAACCACGCCAACTTATTAGTCAACCACACCACCAGCAACACAAGACACCGTTTCAAGTTTTGTGGCAAACAAAATAACACGCCTCATCTCCTTGAAAATATGATTAGTCTGGGCTCTAAAAAACTATCCGACGGAACTTGCATTTTTTTGAACAAATGGAAATGTTATTGGGTGAAAATTTTGCATATACAAGCGGTGAAAACACCTGTCTATTACTTTGAAATTTCTGAAAAAGATTTAGACCTGGGTATGGACTATTTTGTGTACCAGTTTAAAGAGCCGCTTTTGTTAAAAGAAACCATGAGAGGAAGTCGTGATACGTTTGATAATGAATCACCCATAAATATTTTGTTATACGATGATTAGAATCATTCACAACTTTTAATGCTGTGGAAATGGAATGTACTATTAGTGATGACGATTTACATAAAGAGTTGTTAAAATTTTACCAAAGGCACTATCGTGCACATCGTATGTATTTGTGCGTTCAAGCTGGTTTTACCCATAGATGAATTGTTTGCAAATTGGAATTAACTTGGCTATTGCCACCAATGTCCAGGTTGTATAAATGCGAATCAGATCATTTCCAGTCTTCTCTAATTGGTTATGAAGGTGAGGTTTAGAGTTAATAGTTTGTGTTAATGAATCTGATTTTGATACAAATTACATATATTGTGATATGAAAAAAAAAGAAAAATACTTTATTGTAAATAAATTTACAATAAAAAAAACTACTGAATAACACTACTATGCATTTTATCCCACAACATTTAACGTTTAGCACATGACAGCTGCAGAGTGATAAAAAAAAACACCCCGCAACAAAACTCCGTGTTCTACGAGTGGTCGCAGTAGGGGACGGCGTGCGGGTTTGTTGGTTTCATATCACAACTAGCCCAACGTGGGGAACACCACACCCTGAAAAAGAGTCTCTATGCTCTGCAGACTCAAAAGCCGGGATATTAATGACGATGATGACTTCTTTATCACATAGATTATTAGGTAAGTGAAAGAGATTGACTTTGTGCTATAATTAAAATGGAATATCCCTAATAACTTTTGAATTCCCTTTTTTTTTCAGAAAGATAGATTTTGCTTTTACTACCATTATAGCAAATAATGGTAACTTTAAAGATGTTGTGACACACTAGTTCCAGGTGAACCTACCATCGGGACCAGAGCTGAACAACTGCCGACTTCTGCATTCTTCTCGGTAAGAAGAAGCATAGTGGCAACCCACTTTGCTTTAAGGTCTGTTTTTTTTTTCTTTGAATTGGTTTGTAACCAATTGATGCACGAAAGGTGCTAAATTTAAATTGAACGCCCGCAAAATTATTTGAGGCAATATAAACGTCATGTTTTTCATTATATTTTTTTTCTTAAAATTAAACTTTTATTTGGACTTATCCTGATCGTCAGTTAAAATTTCCTATTGTACTATAAATATTTTCAGGATTCGTTAAAATTTTCATTAAATTTAGTCAATAAATAAATTATTATTTTAATCATATTAGATTTCATTGTTCATCATTTGAAGCATCTTCAAATCGAATATTCATTTAAATTTTATAATTTTATTTTCAGATCTTAAATAATTCGGGTCAAGCCGCTATACTTATCCTACTCGGATCGTTCCAGCTAGACATGGTTGAATCTCCAGAGTACTTTTAGGACTAAAAGACTTGGAGATTTTTTTTTTTTTTAAATAGGCCACCAAGTGGTCATTAAATCAAACTTTCTTTAAGGATTTATTACGGGAAGTATTTTAAATAAAACACACAATGCAGAAAGGATTTTTACTTTGTGAGATATTTCCTTTTCTTTTCAGAACTTCTCCGCAAAAGAATAAATCTATCTTTGAGACATCATATTATTGCCATCAGAAAAACATCAGCAAATATAGCCTCATCAAGAATTCATCACATTTAAAAAAAAAAAGTGGGACATCACGGTAAAATATATCACAGAAGTAAAATAAAATGAAGCAGTAAAAATACAATTACTATCACAGTTTTCCAAATCAATTCTCGCTGGTTCCAAATCACTATTCCTAATCCTATGGTAAGTATAAATAAATATCTCAGTCATTAAATCTTAAAGCTATCAGGTACTTATTGGTAGATATCACAGATATTAGGTCGGATCGTAAATAAAAAAATATTGCACAATTTAAGACGGCCTTTTGTATAATTAAAGGATAAAATAATTTTATTAAAAAAGAATTTTACTAAGTCTTAATATTGCACATTTTCAAAATTTTAAAGATTTTTGCTAAGCCTTAATATATTTTACGTGATATACTCCTATGGATTTACCCTGCAGAGTCTCTAATTCATAGCTATTGTTACCTACAGGTCGGACCACCCTACATTTTACAAACTTTTTGCAAAATTTAGCATTAATATTTTTCTCGAAACTGCTTAATATCATGTTTCTTCGGTAGACCTCCTGTCCAGGTATAAATTTTACGATTCGAGCTCTTTTGTTGTACCTCTCAGCGCTTTTTTCATAGGCTTTTTGCATATTATTTTTAATTTCTTCTCCTTAGACTTTCCATTCTATCTTTTGGTTCCAATAAGATTTTGTGATCGGTTAGGGATTGTAATTTTCTTGCTAATTTATAGTCAGCACCACTTGAATACATATGGTATCCGAAAAGAGCAAAGAACGGTGTAAAACCAATTGCTGTGTGTACTGAATTTCTCAAAGCACATTCAATTTCTGAAAGGTAAAGATCCCAGTCTCTTTGATCTTCTTTAAGATATGCTCTTATGGCTGCTAATACCGATTGGTTTACCCTTTCTGATGCATTGCTGCTCGGAGAATATACAGCTGTTTTTATATGCTGAATCTTGTACGTTTCTAGAAGATTTTCAAAACTTTTAGAGATAAATTGTGAGCCATTGTCACTATGAATTATCTCTGGTACACCAAATTTATGAAATATTTCATGTACCAAGAACTCAATTATATTTCCAGTTGTGGCTTCTTTCATCGCTTTTAGAAAAGTAAACTTCGTAAAGTGATCAAGGACTATAAATACATAACAATTTCCGTTTTTAGATCTTGGATATTTTCCCAAAAAATCCAAATATAATTTTTGAAACGGCCGGTCAGTAACGACTTGTTTTCCAATTTCTGGTCTAAGATTTTGGTTTGACGGTTTCGTTTCCTTACACACTTGACATTTTGCTACATATGCTTTTACTTGGGATGACATTCTTGGCCAGTAAAAGAAACGTCTTAGCCTTCGAGGGTTTTACCTACTCCTCCGTGGGCTGTCTCTAAAGTATCATGGGCCTTTTCGATTAAAGTTTGAGTTATGTTCGGCGGAATCCACAATTTCCATTGACTTTCATTTACATTACCGCGATCATAATCAATTCTCTTGAATATCATATCATCCTCTACTTTAAGGTCTGGTAACAAACTTTGATTTTTCATAATGTTAGCTTTTAGCTCGTTGTATTCTTCGCTGTCGAACTCAGTGGTTTCAAAATCAAATATGTCTTCCATCACAATTTCCTCAACATCAGCTTCAAATGGTAACCTTGATAGCATATCGGCTACTACATTTTCTGAACCTTTCCGGTGTTGAATCTCGAAGTCAAACGCTTGTAATTGCAGTGACCAGCGTGCAAGTCTTCCACTCAGATCTTTTAAAGTCATTAGCCATTTTAAACTGGCGTGATCTGTTACTATCGTGAATGGCATCATTTCAACAAACGGTCGGAATTTTCTTACTGCCATTACAGCTGCCAAACATTCTTTTTCCGTAACACTATAATTTCTTTGGCATGCGTTTAATTTTTGGGAGTAGAATGCTATTGGTTGTTCTTCGTTTTGGTCATTAAGCTGATACAGTACTGCACCAATACCGTACTCGCAAGCATCACACTGTATCCAAAAACGTTTCGTAAAATCGGCATGCCTTAGAACTGGCGCAGATGTTAAAGCCATTTTCAATTGATTAAAAGCAGTTATTGCCTCGGGTGTCATAACAAACTTTTTCGACTTTTTGAGTGTATCGGTCAAAGGAGCTGATATTGTTGAAAAGTCTTTCACAAATCGGCGATACCACCCCGCTGTACCCAAAAAACTTCGTACTTGTCGCTGGGACTTTGGTATTTTTATCGATCGTATCGCTTCAATTTTATCAGGGTCGGTTTTAAGCATTCCACCTCCGATAATAAAACCTAGGTACTTTAATTGCTGAAAACAAAACTGTGACTTCTTTAAGCCTATTGTTAAGTTGGCATTCTTAAGACATTGAGCTACCTCTCTTAAAAGCATTAAATGTTTTTCAAACTCATCCGAAATTACTAAAAGGTCGTCGAGATAAATAAAAACGTTTCCTTTTAGTTTCTGTGGTATAACCTTATCCATAAGTCTACAGAGTCTTTGAGCCGCGTTGCAGAGACCAAAGGGCATTACGCGAAATTGGTAGAGTGGCCGACCTGCTACAGTAAACGCTGTATATTGTTTACTTTCCTCTTCAAGTTCTATTTGCCAGAATGCGAACTTCAAATCAACGCTACTTATGTAATAAGTTTCGTCAATTCGGCTCAAAATACCATCAATATTTTGCAAAGGATATGCATCCTTTACTGTAACTTTATTTAATTTTCTGGCATCCAAACAAAATCTATTTTTTTCAGGTTTCCTAACTACAGTCGTGCGATTACTCCACGGACTTTCGCTTTGCTCTATAACATTAAGCTCTAACATTTTATCAATTTCATTATAGACTATTTCCTGGACTGCTGGTGAGATGGGATAATATCTATCTTTTATTGGTTCTGTACCTTCGAACAATTTTATTCTATGTTTTTCTAACGATGTGCAGCCTAAACCTAATTTCTCAAATGATGGAAACATGTTTATAACTTGATCTAGCTGTTGTCGCTGCTCTATCGTTAATAAATGTGGATTGGATTTGTGATTTTCAGCTTTATACTCTCCCTGAACTTTTTCACTATCTAATTCTGCTACACTGATTATCTCAGGAGCTAGTTCAAAAGCTTTCCAAAAATCTATACCAAAATATGCTGATTGTTCTAAGTCAGGACACAGGTAAAATAAAATATTTTTCAATTTATCCTTATATCTAACCTCTAATAAAATTTTTCCTAGTAATCTATGTTGCTGTCCACTAGCGGTTGAAATAACGGAAAATATTGGCACAATTGGAATTTCTAATTTATCTACAAAATTCCCTACATCCTTTACCTAACAAACTAACCGAAGCGCCTGTATCAAGAAGACCTCTAATTTGAAATTCACCGATTTCTATGTTTGCAAAAGCTCGCGGATCTGCTGTTTTTTTATCAGCACATTTTATGGCCTCTAAAACAAACTTTCTCTTTCGCCTTTTGTCTGCGAACTTTTGTCTTAGTTTTCGAATTCTGTTCGAAAGTGGTCTCTTTATACTGATTGCTTCGTTAAATATTCGGTTTCGCACGCGCTCATAATTCGATTGTCTTTCCTCGAGAGTATATTGGTGTTTTAATTTTGGAATTATCTTATCAAATTGTTTTGTTTTTTCTAATAAATTGATTACTTTTGACTTATTTATTGCAGGTTTGATTGCGGGTTCTGATTGGAACGATGGTTGCCCGCATTTGCCTCGCTCCTCTGCAAGTTTTTCGATTTGCAATTCGGACACGTGGGACAAACTTCATCAGGTTTTCCACAGCGATAACAAAATGTAGATTTTTGTTTACTTGGGCAGTCCATAAAAGTGTGGCCGATTTGTTTACAATTCCAACATGTGAGTGGATTTCTATGTAATTGATTATCATTACTTCTTATGGCCGCAACTTCTACGTACTCTTCTTCTGGATACTGCCCATCATAATCATTCACAATTTCGTTAACGTGTTTGGGAAACCGATTGATTTGCATTTGCGGTTGCGGTCTTATGTCTTTTTTGAGAAAAGTCTTTTCAGCTTCAATGCATTCAATCCTAAGCTGTTCTACGGATGAAATTTGCATTGGGTAAATAATCCTTGCTATACTTTCTTTTAAATTTCTTTTAACTAACTTTATCATTTCGTATTCAGGCATTGGCATACCAAGACGAGATCTAAGTGTATTTATTGTATGGAAAAATGAATCAATGGACTCTCCGGGAAGCTGTTTTCTTTCTACCATATCCCTCATCAATTCGTAACTGGATCTGGTAGACTGATATTGCTTCATTAAAGCCATTTTTAGTATTGGCCATTTATCCTCACTAGTGACATCAGTTGATTTGGCCAAAAGCCAGTACCACTTTTTACTTTCTCCTGTCACCAACAAATGAAAATCTCGGAGTACTTCAAGCCATGGGATATTATATTGTCTCTGAAGTGTTTCGAGACGAAAGATAAAATCTTCGACAGCCAAATGATTGGTGTTGCCATCAAATTGCAAACCCCATTTGTCTACACGAATTTTATGGTTATCCATGAGAGGCATGTTACCATTACTTAAAGATGATGCTCTAGATGAAACATTAGACTGATGAAGTATTCCAGACATGTCCATTGGTTGTGTATTCGGAGTAGAAAAGTTTGATACGCCAGGTAAGTTTGCGTTTACTAAATTTCTGTTCTCCCTTTGAGTTTCTGCAACTGCTAAATTTAACCTACTAACAGCAGCTGCTAAATCTGATATGGTACTTTTTATATCTGACAACTGAGGTCCTACACCTTGTTCTATCATTCGCATAACAGAATTTTCTAAATTTCCTAAACCTACGGATGGCATATTATTTCCTTGCTGTGAATTAGCGGGTAGCACTGGTAATTGCAAATTTGAACTTTGCCTTAAATTAACCGGATGTACAGTTGGTTGAATACTAGACCCTATTCCTACATTAACCGGAAGTACATTTGGTTGTAAATTTTGTTGTCTACTACTAGACTGTTCTAATCTATCATTTGGCACGTTTACATTTCCTGGTTGATTCTGGGCTTTCTTAGTAATAATCGAGCCAGACTTATCCTGAAATTGAGGTGCTCCTTCACCTTGTTGTTCCATTTCCATTTTTCTTGTATTTCGGTTTTGTTGATTGATTTTTTAACTCGCGGTGTATTTGGTTTCTGAATCTTTAACGCGATCTGCGGTGTTGAACGATTCAGATCAAAATTTCATATCCTTATACAGTTTAAACTCTGTTTAACTTCTCTTAACGCAAAAATAAAAATTACAAAAAAAAAACAAAGTAAAAACTTTTACCAAACAAAAATAAAAAAAAACTCGCAACCGAAAACTTTTCAAAACAAAAAAAACGAATACAAATCGCACCGAATTTTTTAAAAAAATGGAAACTTAAAATTTTTAAAATAAAATGTAATAAAATTTTGCAAAAAAAAAAAAAAAATAATAAAACTAATACCTTTCTAAATAATAAAAACTAAAAAAAACTAAATACCTAATAAATAACCTCACAGACTACAAACAAAAAACAAGACAAACTTAAAATTTAAAAAAAATATATCTATTTAAATAAATCTATTATAACCTAGAAACTTAACCCTTAAAAAAAATATATTCTAAAAACTTAATATAACTATATATAAAAAAAAACAATAAAAATTTTATTACTCAAAAAAATTCTAATAAAATTTTCTTATTTCTTTAGATTTAACGGATTTTATATGTTGGGTTCTGGCAATGATGGTCGTGGCGGAGATCGAATGGTTTACCAATAAATGACTCAATAAATGTGGTAATCAGACAACTTTACTCTACTCTATGGAAATTCAGCAGTGTGTCCTAATCGTACATCACGTTACCTTTCTTTTCATCACGGAAACGGGCTACGATTGGCGGAAAAAAAATGTCGGATACTACTAACCTCGAGAATTATTAGGTTCACGAGAGGCTATCCCAAATCTTCAACCGGTCTACACTTCTATTTTTTTTTTCATTTAAATTAAATTTACATTACTAAAACTTTGACACGAGTAACAATACAAATTAGAAAACCAATTCCATAGCGAGTTTTCTAGCTATTGATACTCCTGTCCTTTGAATTCTGACCGATTCATCGCTCTGCTGACATCCAAGATTTCACCTTTTACACAACATTTTAAAGACGAAAGCTTCAAGCGGCTGTAAAAAACTAAAACCCAACGATTCAGCATCGCAACTACGCAGTTTACTATTTTTCTATTTAAACTATCGGGCTATTGTCACATGCATCGGTGACTCTACATGTTACTTTATTATAGCTTGGGTAACTTTTCCAAAAATGGGGGAAGTATCCCAAGTTATATCATTCTATTGGGCGCCATTATGTTATGAACCGAGTGGGCTGATGAGGATTCCGGCTAGCTCAAATGCAGTTTCTCTCAGGCGGTTCCAACCCTCTCATCAGTGTCGCGCTCAAACATAAAAACAGGTAATCTACAAACACTAAAATCATTCAAATACAAACAAAAACATACCACACACCGAGTTAGAGACAGATGGAAGCCTCTAGTTACCCTCCCAACCTTGATCGTAGAACCTCATCCTCAATACTTCGTCTCTACGATCCCACAAACCATCGACCATTCCTCCCTCAACTTACCATCATTGCCGTTACCAAATCAATTAAGCCAACATGATCCTTTTAATTTTTCAAATCGTAATTAACATAATTTTATTAAATAAAACTTAAACACTAACATACAAGGTATGTATATCAAAAAAAAAACTATATAAACTCATATAAATATATTTCATATCCGTTAGCAAAAAAAAACTGTTACATATAACTAATTTCCGTTTTTTAATAAGCAAAAATCCTAACTCTTCTCTTTTCTATTCACTAGGGATCAAATCCTAAAAACTTCCAATTTGGATACCGTTTTCCTTTCTTAATAAACGCACCTAAAGGAGCTCCCTGAGGACGTCAACAAAATGGTTACTAATATGGACTGGACTCTATTAAAACGCTGTAGATGTGAACCCTATGTTATTTCTTTAAAGAGATAAATGTTTCACGCATAAAAATTATTTTCCTAATATTTTATTTTTTTCTCTTTTTTTTTTTTAGGATAACGCGAAAAAATAATCATATAAAAGCTAATAAAGAATTTAAAATACTAATAAAAATTATAATACCTATAAACGAAATACTAACAATAATAATAAATAAAAATAGTTTTTCCTTAGCAAAAAAAAATAATTTTCTGTTTTATTTAATTTTCTACGGCAAATATGACCTCACCAATTTACAAACACAGCATTAATGGGATGTTGGTAACGTCTCACGGTTAATTTCTCCAGGTTTTTTTTCCAACGGACTCCACTTTCCTCAAACTTGACCTTAATCTTGGCTATCCACAGAACGCACTGGCTTATAACTCCTTTCTCAATCCAAATTTTTACCTCGAGTGTATGATGGATTTTTTTAATGGTTTTCAGCGTTTTTTTGTTTCTAACGTGGTGTAAAAAATGTTTTAAAATATTTTCCTTGGTGTAAGAGTTTATTTTTTTGGTTTAAAGTTTCATTTTGTACGTTCTTTTTTTTTAGATTTTTATTTGTGTTTGGTGTAATAATTTTTTTTTATATTGTTCTTAACTGTTTTTATTTATTGGTGTAAATTTTTTCTAAATTGTCTTTTTTTATTTGGTGTAATTATTAACTTCAACTGTTTTAATTTCTTGGTGTATTTTTTCCTTGTTTACATTTATTTTAATTTTTTTATGTCATGTAACTTTATTTTTTTGTTATCGTTATCAATAAACTTTTCACCACCGCACACTCAACTAGCTTTCTAACGAATCTCCTCAAACCATCCCTCTTTTTCTACTTTTACTTCCTTAAATACTCTACTTTTTACGGAATCTTTCCAATAAATCGGCGCTTTTTACTGTATGTATTTATTGAATTGAAACAAATATTCTTTCTAGAATTAAAACGGAGTATTTAGCAGTATCCATTTACTATCCACATATATTAATTTTAAAATATTCCCACACAAACTCCATTTTTTTAAAAGAAAACCCGTTCATTTATTCCTTTCTAGATTTTTCTTATTTTAAATTGAATTTGCATCCATTTTTGTCTACAAATTACTCTTCCCCTGTCCCTCTTCCTAGCAAAAACCGCAATTGTGTTTATACATATAACAGGCTATCAGCAAAACAGCAAGTAGATTTTCCCCATTGATTACTACCCATTTTAAAAAAAATTATTTTTGTTTTAAAATAACAGTTTTACGCTTGCGTATCTTGAATGAAAATAAAATACAACTTTGTGGGTTACTATATTGTCACAACCACTGTTTTGTTGTTATCTTCACACGCAAACATAAAAAGTCACTAACACCACTGTAGTTAGATAAAAAAAAAATGCTAACTAGTATAAAGAAAATAACAGGATAAGTATCATACTGAAGAAAACGTGGAGAACGACGGACGGTAAAAGGTAAATTGTTAGTATAATTTTTTCTTTTTTATTTTATAATTCTTTTCTATTTCTAGGTTATTTGCTGTTAGATCAAAAAGCGTGTTAATTTTACTAAAAACTTTTAAAGGATTTCAATACAAAAAAAAATATTGAAAATCAGCAGTAATTTCACAGAATCGGAACAAATCTTTTAATAAATACAAAAAAAAATATGCTGATATATTATTATTTACAAATAATCAAAAACCCCTGAATCATCAAGACATAATTGGTTGAAGAGACAAGTAACATCAGAAAAACCACGCCAACTTATTAGTCAACCACACCACCAGCAACACAAGACACCGTTTCAAGTTTTGTGGCAAACAAAATAACACGCCTCATCTCCTTGAAAATATGATTAGTCTGGGCTCTAAAAAACTATCCGACGGAACTTGCATTTTTTTGAACAAATGGAAATGTTATTGGGTGAAAATTTTGCATATACAAGCGGTGAAAACACCTGTCTATTACTTTGAAATTTCTGAAAAAGATTTAGACCTGGGTATGGACTATTTTGTGTACCAGTTTAAAGAGCCGCTTTTGTTAAAAGAAACCATGAGAGGAAGTCGTGATACGTTTGATAATGAATCACCCATAAATATTTTGTTATACGATGATTAGAATCATTCACAACTTTTAATGCTGTGGAAATGGAATGTACTATTAGTGATGACGATTTACATAAAGAGTTGTTAAAATTTTACCAAAGGCACTATCGTGCACATCGTATGTATTTGTGCGTTCAAGCTGGTTTTACCCATAGATGAATTGTTTGCAAATTGGAATTAACTTGGCTATTGCCACCAATGTCCAGGTTGTATAAATGCGAATCAGATCATTTCCAGTCTTCTCTAATTGGTTATGAAGGTGAGGTTTAGAGTTAATAGTTTGTGTTAATGAATCTGATTCTGATACAAATTACATATATTGTGATATGAAAAAAAAAGAAAAATACTTTATTGTAAATAAATTTACAATAAAAAAAACTACTGAATAACACTACTATGCATTTTATCCCACAACATTTAACGTTTAGCACATGACAGCTGCAGAGTGATAAAAAAAAACACCCCGCAACAAAACTCCGTGTTCTACGAGTGGTCGCAGTAGGGGACGGCGTGCGGGTTTGTTGGTTTCATATCACAACTAGCCCAACGTGGGGAACACCACACCCTGAAAAAGAGTCTCTATGCTCTGCAGACTCAAAAGCCGGGATATTAATGACGATGATGACTTCTTTATCACATAGATTATTAGGTAAGTGAAAGAGATTGACTTTGTGCTATAATTAAAATGGAATATCCCTAATAACTTTTGAATTCCCTTTTTTTTTTCAGAAAGATAGATTTTGCTTTTACTACCATTATAGCAAATAATGGTAACTTTAAAGATGTTGTGACACACTAGTTCCAGGTGAACCTACCATCGGGACCAGAGCTGAACAACTGCCGACTTCTGCATTCTTCTCGGTAAGAAGAAGCATAGTGGCAACCCACTTTGCTTTAAGATCTGTTTTTTTTTCTTTGAATTGGTTTGTAACCAATTGATGCACGAAAGGTGCTAAATTTAAATTGAACGCCCGCAAAATTATTTGAGGCAATATAAACGTCATGTTTTTCATTATATTTATACCCTTCACCATAGGTGGAAGGGTATATATAAGTTTGTCATTCCGTTTGTAATTTCTACAATATTGATCTTAGACCCTATAAAGTATATATATTCTGGGTCCATATGAAGAGCGAAGTTGATTTAACGATGTCCGTCTGTCCGTCTGTCCGTCTGTCCGTCTGTGTGTTGAAATGGGTTTTCCGAAGAACCCAGACATGATGAGGACTTGATTCTTTTTTATTTCTGTTACATGTGATCCATTTCTGTTTGCTATTAAAAATCAGACAGATCGGTTAATAAATGGCTGAGATATTAGCAAAAAACCAGGACTACCTCTAATTTTTCCAGTAAAATCCCTTTGTTTAATAAGAGTGTGAAGATAAATACGTAGGTTAAATACGTTTCACAACTATTGTGAATGATATAAATAAAAAATAAATAGTAGTGTCGCCAACTTTTTTTTGCCTAGAAAATGCCAAATTTGACAAGAAAAGCGCTGAAACATATGGAAAAATATAAATTTGAGATTTTACATGACATATTATTTTGGATTAAAATTTTTGGACATTTAAGAAAAAATAAATGGGGATACCGCTTGTTTGTGGAGAGCTATGAGGTAGTAGATTCCAACGATGTATTCATCTCCTTCAGAATACCATGGTGAAGGGTATATAAGATTCGGCATAGCCGAATTTAGCCGCTCTTACTTGTTTTTTCTTAAAATTAAACTTTTATTTGGACTTATCCTGATCGTCAGTTAAAATTTCCTATTGTACTATAAATATTTTCAGGATTCGTTAAAATTTTCATTAAATTTAGTCAATAAATAAATTATTATTTTAATCATATTAGATTTCATTGTTCATCATTTGAAGCATCTTCAAATCGAATATTCATTTAAATTTTATAATTTTATTTTCAGATCTTAAATAATTCGGGTCAAGCCGCTATACTTATCCTACTCGGATCGTTCCAGCTAGACATGGTTGAATCTCCAGAGTACTTTTAGGACTAAAAGACTTGGAGATTTTTTTTTTTTTTAAATAGGCCACCAAGTGGTCATTAAATCAAACTTTCTTTAAGGATTTATTACGGGAAGTATTTTAAATAAAACACACAATGCAGAAAGGATTTTTACTTTTTGAGATATTTCCTTTTCTTTTCAGAACTTCTCCGCAAAAGAATAAATCTATCTTTGAGACATCATATTATTGCCATCAGAAAAACATCAGCAAATATAGCCTCATCAAGAATTCATCACATTAAAAAAAAAAAAGTGGGACATCACGGTAAAATATATCACAGAAGTAAAATAAAATGAAGCAGTAAAAATACAATTACTATCACAGATTTCCAAATCAATTCTCGCTGGTTCCAAATCACTATTCCTAATCCTATGGTAAGTATAAATAAATATCTCAGTCATTAAATCTTAAAGCTATCAGGTACTTATTGGTAGATATCACAGATATTAGGTCGGATCGTAAATAAAAAAATATTGCACAATTTAAGACGGCCTTTTGTATAATTAAAGGATAAAATAATTTTATTAAAAAAGAATTTTACTAAGTCTTAATATTGCACATTTTCAAAATTTTAAAGATTTTTGCTAAGCCTTAATATATTTTACGTGATATACTCCTATGGATTTACCCTGCAGAGTCTCTAATTCATAGCTATTGTTACCTACAGGTCGGACCACCCTACATTTTACAAACTTTTTGCAAAATTTAGCATTAATATTTTTCTCGAAACTGCTTAATATCATGTTTCTTCGGTAGACCTCCTGTCCAGGTATAAATTTTACGATTCGAGCTCTTTTGTTGTACCTCTCAGCGCTTTTTTCATAGGCTTTTTGCATATTATTTTTAATTTCTTCTCTTAGACTTTCCATTCTATCTTTTGGTTCCAATAAGATTTTGTGATCGGTTAGGGATTGTAATTTTCTTGCTAATTTATAGTCAGCACCACTTGAATACATATGGTATCCGAAAAGAGCAAAGAACGGTGTAAAACCAATTGCTGTGTGTACTGAATTTCTCAAAGCACATTCAATTTCTGAAAGGTAAAGATCCCAGTCTCTTTGATCTTCTTTAAGATATGCTCTTATGGCTGCTAATACCGATTGGTTTACCCTTTCTGATGCATTGCTGCTCGGAGAATATACAGCTGTTTTTATATGCTGAATCTTGTACGTTTCTAGAAGATTTTCAAAACTTTTAGAGATAAATTGTGAGCCATTGTCACTATGAATTATCTCTGGTACACCAAATTTATGAAATATTTCATGTACCAAGAACTCAATTATATTTCCAGTTGTGGCTTCTTTCATCGCTTTTAGAAAAGTAAACTTCGTAAAGTGATCAAGGACTATAAATACATAACAATTTCCGTTTTTAGATCTTGGATATTTTCCCAAAAAATCCAAATATAATTTTTGAAACGGCCGGTCAGTAACGACTTGTTTTCCAATTTCTGGTCTAAGATTTTGGTTTGACGGTTTCGTTTCCTTACACACTTGACATTTTGCTACATATGCTTTTACTTGGGATGACATTCTTGGCCAGTAAAAGAAACGTCTTAGCCTTCGAGGGTTTTACCTACTCCTCCGTGGGCTGTCTCTAAAGTATCATGGGCCTTTTCGATTAAAGTTTGAGTTATGTTCGGCGGAATCCACAATTTCCATTGACTTTCATTTACATTACCGCGATCATAATCAATTCTCTTGAATATCATATCATCCTCTACTTTAAGGTCTGGTAACAAACTTTGATTTTTCATAATGTTAGCTTTTAGCTCGTTGTATTCTTCGCTGTCGAACTCAGTGGTTTCAAAATCAAATATGTCTTCCATCACAATTTCCTCAACATCAGCTTCAAATGGTAACCTTGATAGCATATCGGCTACTACATTTTCTGAACCTTTCCGGTGTTGAATCTCGAAGTCAAACGCTTGTAATTGCAGTGACCAGCGTGCAAGTCTTCCACTCAGATCTTTTAAAGTCATTAGCCATTTTAAACTGGCGTGATCTGTTACTATCGTGAATGGCATCATTTCAACAAACGGTCGGAATTTTCTTACTGCCATTACAGCTGCCAAACATTCTTTTTCCGTAACACTATAATTTCTTTGGCATGCGTTTAATTTTTGGGAGTAGAATGCTATTGGTTGTTCTTCGTTTTGGTCATTAAGCTGATACAGTACTGCACCAATACCGTAATCGCAAGCATCACACTGTATCCAAAAACGTTTCGTAAAATCGGCATGCCTTAGAACTGGCGCAGATGTTAAAGCCATTTTCAATTGATTAAAAGCAGTTATTGCCTCGGGTGTCATAACAAACTTTTTCGACTTTTTGAGTGTATCGGTCAAAGGAGCTGATATTGTTGAAAAGTCTTTCACAAATCGGCGATACCACCCCGCTGTACCCAAAAAACTTCGTACTTGTCGCTGGGACTTTGGTATTTTTATCGATCGTATCGCTTCAATTTTATCAGGGTCGGTTTTAAGCATTCCACCTCCGATAATAAAACCTAGGTACTTTAATTGCTGAAAACAAAACTGTGACTTCTTTAAGCCTATTGTTAAGTTGGCATTCTTAAGACATTGAGCTACCTCTCTTAAAAGCATTAAATGTTTTTCAAACTCATCCGAAATTACTAAAAGGTCGTCGAGATAAATAAAAACGTTTCCTTTTAGTTTCTGTGGTATAACCTTATCCATAAGTCTACAGAGTCTTTGAGCCGCGTTGCAGAGACCAAAGGGCATTACGCGAAATTGGTAGAGTGGCCGACCTGCTACAGTAAACGCTGTATATTGTTTACTTTCCTCTTCAAGTTCTATTTGCCAGAATGCGAACTTCAAATCAACGCTACTTATGTAATAAGTTTCGTCAATTCGGCTCAAAATACCATCAATATTTTGCAAAGGATATGCATCCTTTACTGTAACTTTATTTAATTTTCTGGCATCCAAACAAAATCTATTTTTTTCAGGTTTCCTAACTACAGTAGTGCGATTACTCCACGGACTTTCGCTTTGCTCTATAACATTAAGCTCTAACATTTTATCAATTTCATTATAGACTATTTCCTGGACTGCTGGTGAGATGGGATAATATCTATCTTTTATTGGTTCTGTACCTTCGAACAATTTTATTCTATGTTTTTCTAACGATGTGCAGCCTAAACCTAATTTCTCAAATGATGGAAACATGTTTATAACTTGATCTAGCTGTTGTCGCTGCTCTATCGTTAATAAATGTGGATTGGATTTGTGATTTTCAGCTTTATACTCTCCCTGAACTTTTTCACTATCTAATTCTGCTACACTGATTATCTCAGGAGCTAGTTCAAAAGCTTTCCAAAAATCTATACCAAAATATGCTGATTGTTCTAAGTCAGGACACAGGTAAAATAAAATATTTTTCAATTTATCCTTATATCTAACCTCTAATAAAATTTTTCCTAGTAATCTATGTTGCTGTCCACTAGCGGTTGAAATAACGGAAAATATTGGCACAATTGGAATTTCTAATTTATCTACAAATTCCCTACATCCTTTACCTAACAAACTAACCGAAGCGCCTGTATCAAGAAGACCTCTAATTTGAAATTCACCGATTTCTATGTTTGCAAAAGCTCGCGGATCTGCTGTTTTTTTATCAGCACATTTTATGGCCTCTAAAACAAACTTTCTCTTTCGCCTTTTGTCTGCGAACTTTTGTCTTAGTTTTCGAATTCTGTTCGAAAGTGGTCTCTTTATACTGATTGCTTCGTTAAATATTCGGTTTCGCACGCGCTCATAATTCGATTGTCTTTCCTCAAGAGTATATTGGTGTTTTAATTTTGGAATTATCTTATCAAATTGTTTTGTTTTTTCTAATAAATTGATTACTTTTGACTTATTTATTGCAGGTTTGATTGCGGGTTCTGATTGGAACGATGGTTGCCCGCATTTGCCTCGCTCCTCTGCAAGTTTTTCGATTTGCAATTCGGACACGTGGGACAAACTTCATCAGGTTTTCCACAGCGATAACAAAATGTAGATTTTTGTTTACTTGGGCAGTCCATAAAAGTGTGGCCGATTTGTTTACAATTCCAACATGTGAGTGGATTTCTATGTAATTGATTATCATTACTTCTTATGGCCGCAACTTCTACGTACTCTTCTTCTGGATACTGCCCATCATAATCATTCACAATTTCGTTAACGTGTTTGGGAAACCGATTGATTTGCATTTGCGGTTGCGGTCTTATGTCTTTTTTGAGAAAAGTCTTTTCAGCTTCAATGCATTCAATCCTAAGCTGTTCTACGGATGAAATTTGCATTGGGTAAATAATCCTTGCTATACTTTCTTTTAAATTTCTTTTAACTAACTTTATCATTTCGTATTCAGGCATTGGCATACCAAGACGAGATCTAAGTGTATTTATTGTATGGAAAAATGAATCAATGGACTCTCCGGGAAGCTGTTTTCTTTCTACCATATCCCTCATCAATTCGTAACTGGATCTGGTAGACTGATATTGCTTCATTAAAGCCATTTTTAGTATTGGCCATTTATCCTCACTAGTGACATCAGTTGATTTGGCCAAAAGCCAGTACCACTTTTTACTTTCTCCTGTCACCAACAAATGAAAATCTCGGAGTACTTCAAGCCATGGGATATTATATTGTCTCTGAAGTGTTTCGAGACGAAAGATAAAATCTTCGACAGCCAAATGATTGGTGTTGCCATCAAATTGCAAACCCCATTTGTCTACACGAATTTTATGGTTATCCATGAGAGGCATGTTACCATTACTTAAAGATGATGCTCTAGATGAAACATTAGACTGATGAAGTATTCCAGACATGTCCATTGGTTGTGTATTCGGAGTAGAAAAGTTTGATACGCCAGGTAAGTTTGCGTTTACTAAATTTCTGTTCTCCCTTTGAGTTTCTGCAACTGCTAAATTTAACCTACTAACAGCAGCTGCTAAATCTGATATGGTACTTTTTATATCTGACAACTGAGGTCCTACACCTTGTTCTATCATTCGCATAACAGAATTTTCTAAATTTCCTAAACCTACGGATGGCATATTATTTCCTTGCTGTGAATTAGCGGGTAGCACTGGTAATTGCAAATTTGAACTTTGCCTTAAATTAACCGGATGTACAGTTGGTTGAATACTAGACCCTATTCCTACATTAACCGGAAGTACATTTGGTTGTAAATTTTGTTGTCTACTACTAGACTGTTCTAATCTATCATTTGGCACGTTTACATTTCCTGGTTGATTCTGGGCTTTCTTAGTAATAATCGAGCCAGACTTATCCTGAAATTGAGGTGCTCCTTCACCTTGTTGTTCCATTTCCATTTTTCTTGTATTTCGGTTTTGTTGATTGATTTTTTAACTCGCGGTGTATTTGGTTTCTGAATCTTTAACGCGATCTGCGGTGTTGAACGATTCAGATCAAAATTTCATATCCTTATACAGTTTAAACTCTGTTTAACTTCTCTTAACGCAAAAATAAAAATTACAAAAAAAAACAAAGTAAAAACTTTTACCAAACAAAAATAAAAAAAAACTCGCAACCGAAAACTTTTCAAAACAAAAAAAAACGAATACAAATCGCACCGAATTTTTTAAAAAAATGGAAACTTAAAATTTTTAAAATAAAATGTAATAAAATTTTGCAAAAAAAAAAAAAAAATAATAAAACTAATACCTTTCTAAATAATAAAAACTAAAAAAAACTAAATACCTAATAAATAACCTCACAGACTACAAACAAAAAACAAGACAAACTTAAAATTTAAAAAAAATATATCTATTTAAATAAATCTATTATAACCTAGAAACTTAACCCTTAAAAAAAATATATTCTAAAAACTTAATATAACTATATATAAAAAAAAACAATAAAAATTTTATTACTCAAAAAAATTCTAATAAAATTTTCTTATTTCTTTAGATTTAACGGATTTTATATGTTGGGTTCTGGCAATGATGGTCGTGGCGGAGATCGAATGGTTTACCAATAAATGACTCAATAAATGTGGTAATCAGACAACTTTACTCTACTCTATGGAAATTCAGCAGTGTGTCCTAATCGTACATCACGTTACCTTTCTTTTCATCACGGAAACGGGCTACGATTGGCGGAAAAAAAATGTCGGATACTACTAACCTCGAGAATTATTAGGTTCACGAGAGGCTATCCCAAATCTTCAACCGGTCTACACTTCTATTTTTTTTTTCATTTAAATTAAATTTACATTACTAAAACTTTGACACGAGTAACAATACAAATTAGAAAACCAATTCCATAGCGAGTTTTCTAGCTATTGATACTCCTGTCCTTTGAATTCTGACCGATTCATCGCTCTGCTGACATCCAAGATTTCACCTTTTACACAACATTTTAAAGACGAAAGCTTCAAGCGGCTGTAAAAAACTAAAACCCAACGATTCAGCATCGCAACTACGCAGTTTACTATTTTTCTATTTAAACTATCGGGCTATTGTCACATGCATCGGTGACTCTACATGTTACTTTATTATAGCTTGGGTAACTTTTCCAAAAATGGGGGAAGTATCCCAAGTTATATCATTCTATTGGGCGCCATTATGTTATGAACCGAGTGGGCTGATGAGGATTCCGGCTAGCTCAAATGCAGTTTCTCTCAGGCGGTTCCAACCCTCTCATCAGTGTCGCGCTCAAACATAAAAACAGGTAATCTACAAACACTAAAATCATTCAAATACAAACAAAAACATACCACACACCGAGTTAGAGACAGATGGAAGCCTCTAGTTACCCTCCCAACCTTGATCGTAGAACCTCATCCTCAATACTTCGTCTCTACGATCCCACAAACCATCGACCATTCCTCCCTCAACTTACCATCATTGCCGTTACCAAATCAATTAAGCCAACATGATCCTTTTAATTTTTCAAATCGTAATTAACATAATTTTATTAAATAAAACTTAAACACTAACATACAAGGTATGTATATCAAAAAAAAACTATATAAACTCATATAAATATATTTCATATCCGTTAGCAAAAAAAAACTGTTACATATAACTAATTTCCGTTTTTTAATAAGCAAAAATCCTAACTCTTCTCTTTTCTATTCACTAGGGATCAAATCCTAAAAACTTCCAATTTGGATACCGTTTTCCTTTCTTAATAAACGCACCTAAAGGAGCTCCCTGAGGACGTCAACAAAATGGTTACTAATATGGACTGGACTCTATTAAAACGCTGTAGATGTGAACCCTATGTTATTTCTTTAAAGAGATAAATGTTTCACGCATAAAAATTATTTTCCTAATATTTTATTTTTTTCTCTTTTTTTTTTTTAGGATAACGCGAAAAAATAATCATATAAAAGCTAATAAAGAATTTAAAATACTAATAAAAATTATAATACCTATAAACGAAATACTAACAATAATAATAAATAAAAATAGTTTTTCCTTAGCAAAAAAAAATAATTTTCTGTTTTATTTAATTTTCTACGGCAAATATGACCTCACCAATTTACAAACACAGCATTAATGGGATGTTGGTAACGTCTCACGGTTAATTTCTCCAGGTTTTTTTTCCAACGGACTCCACTTTCCTCAAACTTGACCTTAATCTTGGCTATCCACAGAACGCACTGGCTTATAACTCCTTTCTCAATCCAAATTTTTACCTCGAGTGTATGATGGATTTTTTTAATGGTTTTCAGCGTTTTTTTGTTTCTAACGTGGTGTAAAAAATGTTTTAAAATATTTTCCTTGGTGTAAGAGTTTATTTTTTTGGTTTAAAGTTTCATTTTGTACGTTCTTTTTTTTAGATTTTTATTTGTGTTTGGTGTAATAATTTTTTTTTTATATTGTTCTTAACTGTTTTTATTTATTGGTGTAAATTTTTTCTAAATTGTCTTTTTTTATTTGGTGTAATTATTAACTTCAACTGTTTTAATTTCTTGGTGTATTTTTTCCTTGTTTACATTTATTTTAATTTTTTTATGTCATGTAACTTTATTTTTTTGTTATCGTTATCAATAAACTTTTCACCACCGCACACTCAACTAGCTTTCTAACGAATCTCCTCAAACCATCCCTCTTTTTCTACTTTTACTTCCTTAAATACTCTACTTTTTACGGAATCTTTCCAATAAATCGGCGCTTTTTACTGTATGTATTTATTGAATTGAAACAAATATTCTTTCTAGAATTAAAACGGAGTATTTAGCAGTATCCATTTACTATCCACATATATTAATTTTAAAATATTCCCACACAAACTCCATTTTTTTAAAAGAAAACCCGTTCATTTATTCCTTTCTAGATTTTTCTTATTTTAAATTGAATTTGCATCCATTTTTGTCTACAAATTACTCTTCCCCTGTCCCTCTTCCTAGCAAAAACCGCAATTGTGTTTATACATATAACAGGCTATCAGCAAAACAGCAAGTAGATTTTCCCCATTGATTACTACCCATTTTAAAAAAAATTATTTTTGTTTTAAAATAACAGTTTTACGCTTGCGTATCTTGAATGAAAATAAAATACAACTTTGTGGGTTACTATATTGTCACAACCACTGTTTTGTTGTTATCTTCACACGCAAACATAAAAAGTCACTAACACCACTGTAGTTAGATAAAAAAAAAAATGCTAACTAGTATAAAGAAAATAACAGGATAAGTATCATACTGAAGAAAACGTGGAGAACGACGGACGGTAAAAGGTAAATTGTTAGTATAATTTTTTCTTTTTTATTTTATAATTCTTTTCTATTTCTAGGTTATTTGCTGTTAGATCAAAAAGCGTGTTAATTTTACTAAAAACTTTTAAAGGATTTCAATACAAAAAAAAATATTGAAAATCAGCAGTAATTTCACAGAATCGGAACAAATCTTTTAATAAATACAAAAAAAATATGCTGATATATTATTATTTACAAATAATCAAAAACCCCTGAATCATCAAGACATAATTGGTTGAAGAGACAAGTAACATCAGAAAAACCACGCCAACTTATTAGTCAACCACACCACCAGCAACACAAGACACCGTTTCAAGTTTTGTGGCAAACAAAATAACACGCCTCATCTCCTTGAAAATATGATTAGTCTGGGCTCTAAAAAACTATCCGACGGAACTTGCATTTTTTTGAACAAATGGAAATGTTATTGGGTGAAAATTTTGCATATACAAGCGGTGAAAACACCTGTCTATTACTTTGAAATTTCTGAAAAAGATTTAGACCTGGGTATGGACTATTTTGTGTACCAGTTTAAAGAGCCGCTTTTGTTAAAAGAAACCATGAGAGGAAGTCGTGATACGTTTGATAATGAATCACCCATAAATATTTTGTTATACGATGATTAGAATCATTCACAACTTTTAATGCTGTGGAAATGGAATGTACTATTAGTGATGACGATTTACATAAAGAGTTGTTAAAATTTTACCAAAGGCACTATCGTGCACATCGTATGTATTTGTGCGTTCAAGCTGGTTTTACCCATAGATGAATTGTTTGCAAATTGGAATTAACTTGGCTATTGCCACCAATGTCCAGGTTGTATAAATGCGAATCAGATCATTTCCAGTCTTCTCTAATTGGTTATGAAGGTGAGGTTTAGAGTTAATAGTTTGTGTTAATGAATCTGATTCTGATACAAATTACATATATTGTGATATGAAAAAAAAAGAAAAATACTTTATTGTAAATAAATTTACAATAAAAAAAACTACTGAATAACACTACTATGCATTTTATCCCACAACATTTAACGTTTAGCACATGACAGCTGCAGAGTGATAAAAAAAAACACCCCGCAACAAAACTCCGTGTTCTACGAGTGGTCGCAGTAGGGGACGGCGTGCGGGTTTGTTGGTTTCATATCACAACTAGCCCAACGTGGGGAACACCACACCCTGAAAAAGAGTCTCTATGCTCTGCAGACTCAAAAGCCGGGATATTAATGACGATGATGACTTCTTTATCACATAGATTATTAGGTAAGTGAAAGAGATTGACTTTGTGCTATAATTAAAATGGAATATCCCTAATAACTTTTGAATTCCCTTTTTTTTTTCAGAAAGATAGATTTTGCTTTTACTACCATTATAGCAAATAATGGTAACTTTTAAGATGTTGTGACACACTAGTTCCAGGTGAACCTACCATCGGGACCAGAGCTGAACAACTGCCGACTTCTGCATTCTTCTCGGTAAGAAGAAGCATAGTGGCAACCCACTTTGCTTTAAGATCTGTTTTTTTTTTTTCTTTGAATTGGTTTGTAACCAATTGATGCACGAAAGGTGCTAAATTTAAATTGAACGCCCGCAAAATTATTTGAGGCAATATAAACGTCATGTTTTTCATTATATTTATACCCTTCACCATAGGTGGAAGGGTATATATAAGTTTGTCATTCCGTTTGTAATTTCTACAATATTGATCTTAGACCCTATAAAGTATATATATTCTGGGTCCATATGAAGAGCGAAGTTGATTTAACGATGTCCGTCTGTCCGTCTGTCCGTCTGTCCGTCTGTGTGTTGAAATGGGTTTTCCGAAGAACCCAGACATGATGAGGACTTGATTCTTTTTTATTTCTGTTACATGTGATCCATTTCTGTTTGCTATTAAAAATCAGACAGATCGGTTAATAAATGGCTGAGATATTAGCAAAAAACCAGGACTACCTCTAATTTTTCCAGTAAAATCCCTTTGTTTAATAAGAGTGTGAAGATAAATACGTAGGTTAAATACGTTTCACAACTATTGTGAATGATATAAATAAAAAATAAATAGTAGTGTCGCCAACTTTTTTTTGCCTAGAAAATGCCAAATTTGACAAGAAAAGCGCTGAAACATATGGAAAAATATAAATTTGAGATTTTACATGACATATTATTTTGGATTAAAATTTTTGGACATTTAAGAAAAAATAAATGGGGATACCGCTTGTTTGTGGAGAGCTATGAGGTAGTAGATTCCAACGATGTATTCATCTCCTTCAGAATACCATGGTGAAGGGTATATAAGATTCGGCATAGCCGAATTTAGCCGCTCTTACTTGTTTTTTCTTAAAATTAAACTTTTATTTGGACTTATCCTGATCGTCAGTTAAAATTTCCTATTGTACTATAAATATTTTCAGGATTCGTTAAAATTTTCATTAAATTTAGTCAATAAATAAATTATTATTTTAATCATATTAGATTTCATTGTTCATCATTTGAAGCATCTTCAAATCGAATATTCATTTAAATTTTATAATTTTATTTTCAGATCTTAAATAATTCGGGTCAAGCCGCTATACTTATCCTACTCGGATCGTTCCAGCTAGACATGGTTGAATCTCCAGAGTACTTTTAGGACTAAAAGACTTGGAGATTTTTTTTTTTTTTTAAATAGGCCACCAAGTGGTCATTAAATCAAACTTTCTTTAAGGATTTATTACGGGAAGTATTTTAAATAAAACACACAATGCAGAAAGGATTTTTACTTTGTGAGATATTTCCTTTTCTTTTCAGAACTTCTCCGCAAAAGAATAAATCTATCTTTGAGACATCATATTATTGCCATCAGAAAAACATCAGCAAATATAGCCTCATCAAGAATTCATCACATTAAAAAAAAAAAAGTGGGACATCACGGTAAAATATATCACAGAAGTAAAATAAAATGAAGCAGTAAAAATACAATTACTATCACAGATTTCCAAATCAATTCTCGCTGGTTCCAAATCACTATTCCTAATCCTATGGTAAGTATAAATAAATATCTCAGTCATTAAATCTTAAAGCTATCAGGTACTTATTGGTAGATATCACAGATATTAGGTCGGATCGTAAATAAAAAAATATTGCACAATTTAAGACGGCCTTTTGTATAATTAAAGGATAAAATAATTTTATTAAAAAAGAATTTTACTAAGTCTTAATATTGCACATTTTCAAAATTTTAAAGATTTTTGCTAAGCCTTAATATATTTTACGTGATATACTCCTATGGATTTACCCTGCAGAGTCTCTAATTCATAGCTATTGTTACCTACAGGTCGGACCACCCTACATTTTACAAACTTTTTGCAAAATTTAGCATTAATATTTTTCTCGAAACTGCTTAATATCATGTTTCTTCGGTAGACCTCCTGTCCAGGTATAAATTTTACGATTCGAGCTCTTTTGTTGTACCTCTCAGCGCTTTTTTCATAGGCTTTTTGCATATTATTTTTAATTTCTTCTCTTAGACTTTCCATTCTATCTTTTGGTTCCAATAAGATTTTGTGATCGGTTAGGGATTGTAATTTTCTTGCTAATTTATAGTCAGCACCACTTGAATACATATGGTATCCGAAAAGAGCAAAGAACGGTGTAAACCAATTGCTGTGTGTACTGAATTTCTCAAAGCACATTCAATTTCTGAAAGGTAAAGATCCCAGTCTCTTTGATCTTCTTTAAGATATGCTCTTATGGCTGCTAATACCGATTGGTTTACCCTTTCTGATGCATTGCTGCTCGGAGAATATACAGCTGTTTTTATATGCTGAATCTTGTACGTTTCTAGAAGATTTTCAAAACTTTTAGAGATAAATTGTGAGCCATTGTCACTATGAATTATCTCTGGTACACCAAATTTATGAAATATTTCATGTACCAAGAACTCAATTATATTTCCAGTTGTGGCTTCTTTCATCGCTTTTAGAAAAGTAAACTTCGTAAAGTGATCAAGGACTATAAATACATAACAATTTCCGTTTTTAGATCTTGGATATTTTCCCAAAAAATCCAAATATAATTTTTGAAACGGCCGGTCAGTAACGACTTGTTTTCCAATTTCTGGTCTAAGATTTTGGTTTGACGGTTTCGTTTCCTTACACACTTGACATTTTGCTACATATGCTTTTACTTGGGATGACATTCTTGGCCAGTAAAAGAAACGTCTTAGCCTTCGAGGGTTTTACCTACTCCTCCGTGGGCTGTCTCTAAAGTATCATGGGCCTTTTCGATTAAAGTTTGAGTTATGTTCGGCGGAATCCACAATTTCCATTGACTTTCATTTACATTACCGCGATCATAATCAATTCTCTTGAATATCATATCATCCTCTACTTTAAGGTCTGGTAACAAACTTTGATTTTTCATAATGTTAGCTTTTAGCTCGTTGTATTCTTCGCTGTCGAACTCAGTGGTTTCAAAATCAAATATGTCTTCCATCACAATTTCCTCAACATCAGCTTCAAATGGTAACCTTGATAGCATATCGGCTACTACATTTTCTGAACCTTTCCGGTGTTGAATCTCGAAGTCAAACGCTTGTAATTGCAGTGACCAGCGTGCAAGTCTTCCACTCAGATCTTTTAAAGTCATTAGCCATTTTAAACTGGCGTGATCTGTTACTATCGTGAATGGCATCATTTCAACAAACGGTCGGAATTTTCTTACTGCCATTACAGCTGCCAAACATTCTTTTTCCGTAACACTATAATTTCTTTGGCATGCGTTTAATTTTTGGGAGTAGAATGCTATTGGTTGTTCTTCGTTTTGGTCATTAAGCTGATACAGTACTGCACCAATACCGTACTCGCAAGCATCACACTGTATCCAAAAACGTTTCGTAAAATCGGCATGCCTTAGAACTGGCGCAGATGTTAAAGCCATTTTCAATTGATTAAAAGCAGTTATTGCCTCGGGTGTCATAACAAACTTTTTCGACTTTTTGAGTGTATCGGTCAAAGGAGCTGATATTGTTGAAAAGTCTTTCACAAATCGGCGATACCACCCCGCTGTACCCAAAAAACTTCGTACTTGTCGCTGGGACTTTGGTATTTTTATCGATCGTATCGCTTCAATTTTATCAGGGTCGGTTTTAAGCATTCCACCTCCGATAATAAAACCTAGGTACTTTAATTGCTGAAAACAAAACTGTGACTTCTTTAAGCCTATTGTTAAGTTGGCATTCTTAAGACATTGAGCTACCTCTCTTAAAAGCATTAAATGTTTTTCAAACTCATCCGAAATTACTAAAAGGTCGTCGAGATAAATAAAAACGTTTCCTTTTAGTTTCTGTGGTATAACCTTATCCATAAGTCTACAGAGTCTTTGAGCCGCGTTGCAGAGACCAAAGGGCATTACGCGAAATTGGTAGAGTGGCCGACCTGCTACAGTAAACGCTGTATATTGTTTACTTTCCTCTTCAAGTTCTATTTGCCAGAATGCGAACTTCAAATCAACGCTACTTATGTAATAAGTTTCGTCAATTCGGCTCAAAATACCATCAATATTTTGCAAAGGATATGCATCCTTTACTGTAACTTTATTTAATTTTCTGGCATCCAAACAAAATCTATTTTTTTCAGGTTTCCTAACTACAGTCGTGCGATTACTCCACGGACTTTCGCTTTGCTCTATAACATTAAGCTCTAACATTTTATCAATTTCATTATAGACTATTTCCTGGACTGCTGGTGAGATGGGATAATATCTATCTTTTATTGGTTCTGTACCTTCGAACAATTTTATTCTATGTTTTTCTAACGATGTGCAGCCTAAACCTAATTTCTCAAATGATGGAAACATGTTTATAACTTGATCTAGCTGTTGTCGCTGCTCTATCGTTAATAAATGTGGATTGGATTTGTGATTTTCAGCTTTATACTCTCCCTGAACTTTTTCACTATCTAATTCTGCTACACTGATTATCTCAGGAGCTAGTTCAAAAGCTTTCCAAAAATCTATACCAAAATATGCTGATTGTTCTAAGTCAGGACACAGGTAAAATAAAATATTTTTCAATTTATCCTTATATCTAACCTCTAATAAAATTTTTCCTAGTAATCTATGTTGCTGTCCACTAGCGGTTGAAATAACGGAAAATATTGGCACAATTGGAATTTCTAATTTATCTACAAATTCCCTACATCCTTTACCTAACAAACTAACCGAAGCGCCTGTATCAAGAAGACCTCTAATTTGAAATTCACCGATTTCTATGTTTGCAAAAGCTCGCGGATCTGCTGTTTTTTTATCAGCACATTTTATGGCCTCTAAAACAAACTTTCTCTTTCGCCTTTTGTCTGCGAACTTTTGTCTTAGTTTTCGAATTCTGTTCGAAAGTGGTCTCTTTATACTGATTGCTTCGTTAAATATTCGGTTTCGCACGCGCTCATAATTCGATTGTCTTTCCTCGAGAGTATATTGGTGTTTTAATTTTGGAATTATCTTATCAAATTGTTTTGTTTTTTCTAATAAATTGATTACTTTTGACTTATTTATTGCAGGTTTGATTGCGGGTTCTGATTGGAACGATGGTTGCCCGCATTTGCCTCGCTCCTCTGCAAGTTTTTCGATTTGCAATTCGGACACGTGGGACAAACTTCATCAGGTTTTCCACAGCGATAACAAAATGTAGATTTTTGTTTACTTGGGCAGTCCATAAAAGTGTGGCCGATTTGTTTACAATTCCAACATGTGAGTGGATTTCTATGTAATTGATTATCATTACTTCTTATGGCCGCAACTTCTACGTACTCTTCTTCTGGATACTGCCCATCATAATCATTCACAATTTCGTTAACGTGTTTGGGAAACCGATTGATTTGCATTTGCGGTTGCGGTCTTATGTCTTTTTTGAGAAAAGTCTTTTCAGCTTCAATGCATTCAATCCTAAGCTGTTCTACGGATGAAATTTGCATTGGGTAAATAATCCTTGCTATACTTTCTTTTAAATTTCTTTTAACTAACTTTATCATTTCGTATTCAGGCATTGGCATACCAAGACGAGATCTAAGTGTATTTATTGTATGGAAAAATGAATCAATGGACTCTCCGGGAAGCTGTTTTCTTTCTACCATATCCCTCATCAATTCGTAACTGGATCTGGTAGACTGATATTGCTTCATTAAAGCCATTTTTAGTATTGGCCATTTATCCTCACTAGTGACATCAGTTGATTTGGCCAAAAGCCAGTACCACTTTTTACTTTCTCCTGTCACCAACAAATGAAAATCTCGGAGTACTTCAAGCCATGGGATATTATATTGTCTCTGAAGTGTTTCGAGACGAAAGATAAAATCTTCGACAGCCAAATGATTGGTGTTGCCATCAAATTGCAAACCCCATTTGTCTACACGAATTTTATGGTTATCCATGAGAGGCATGTTACCATTACTTAAAGATGATGCTCTAGATGAAACATTAGACTGATGAAGTATTCCAGACATGTCCATTGGTTGTGTATTCGGAGTAGAAAAGTTTGATACGCCAGGTAAGTTTGCGTTTACTAAATTTCTGTTCTCCCTTTGAGTTTCTGCAACTGCTAAATTTAACCTACTAACAGCAGCTGCTAAATCTGATATGGTACTTTTTATATCTGACAACTGAGGTCCTACACCTTGTTCTATCATTCGCATAACAGAATTTTCTAAATTTCCTAAACCTACGGATGGCATATTATTTCCTTGCTGTGAATTAGCGGGTAGCACTGGTAATTGCAAATTTGAACTTTGCCTTAAATTAACCGGATGTACAGTTGGTTGAATACTAGACCCTATTCCTACATTAACCGGAAGTACATTTGGTTGTAAATTTTGTTGTCTACTACTAGACTGTTCTAATCTATCATTTGGCACGTTTACATTTCCTGGTTGATTCTGGGCTTTCTTAGTAATAATCGAGCCAGACTTATCCTGAAATTGAGGTGCTCCTTCACCTTGTTGTTCCATTTCCATTTTTCTTGTATTTCGGTTTTGTTGATTGATTTTTTAACTCGCGGTGTATTTGGTTTCTGAATCTTTAACGCGATCTGCGGTGTTGAACGATTCAGATCAAAATTTCATATCCTTATACAGTTTAAACTCTGTTTAACTTCTCTTAACGCAAAAATAAAAATTACAAAAAAAAAACAAAGTAAAAACTTTTACCAAACAAAAATAAAAAAAAACTCGCAACCGAAAACTTTTCAAAACAATAAAAACGAATACAAATCGCACCGAATTTTTTAAAAAAATGGAAACTTAAAATTTTTAAAATAAAATGTAATAAAATTTTGCAAAAAAAAAAAAAAAATAATAAAACTAATACCTTTCTAAATAATAAAAACTAAAAAAAACTAAATACCTAATAAATAACCTCACAGACTACAAACAAAAAACAAGACAAACTTAAAATTTAAAAAAAATATATCTATTTAAATAAATCTATTATAACCTAGAAACTTAACCCTTAAAAAAAATATATTCTAAAAACTTAATATAACTATATATAAAAAAAAACAATAAAAATTTTATTACTCAAAAAAATTCTAATAAAATTTTCTTATTTCTTTAGATTTAACGGATTTTATATGTTGGGTTCTGGCAATGATGGTCGTGGCGGAGATCGAATGGTTTACCAATAAATGACTCAATAAATGTGGTAATCAGACAACTTTACTCTACTCTATGGAAATTCAGCAGTGTGTCCTAATCGTACATCACGTTACCTTTCTTTTCATCACGGAAACGGGCTACGATTGGCGGAAAAAAAATGTCGGATACTACTAACCTCGAGAATTATTAGGTTCACGAGAGGCTATCCCAAATCTTCAACCGGTCTACACTTCTATTTTTTTTTTCATTTAAATTAAATTTACATTACTAAAACTTTGACACGAGTAACAATACAAATTAGAAAACCAATTCCATAGCGAGTTTTCTAGCTATTGATACTCCTGTCCTTTGAATTCTGACCGATTCATCGCTCTGCTGACATCCAAGATTTCACCTTTTACACAACATTTTAAAGACGAAAGCTTCAAGCGGCTGTAAAAAACTAAAACCCAACGATTCAGCATCGCAACTACGCAGTTTACTATTTTTCTATTTAAACTATCGGGCTATTGTCACATGCATCGGTGACTCTACATGTTACTTTATTATAGCTTGGGTAACTTTTCCAAAAATGGGGGAAGTATCCCAAGTTATATCATTCTATTGGGCGCCATTATGTTATGAACCGAGTGGGCTGATGAGGATTCCGGCTAGCTCAAATGCAGTTTCTCTCAGGCGGTTCCAACCCTCTCATCAGTGTCGCGCTCAAACATAAAAACAGGTAATCTACAAACACTAAAATCATTCAAATACAAACAAAAACATACCACACACCGAGTTAGAGACAGATGGAAGCCTCTAGTTACCCTCCCAACCTTGATCGTAGAACCTCATCCTCAATACTTCGTCTCTACGATCCCACAAACCATCGACCATTCCTCCCTCAACTTACCATCATTGCCGTTACCAAATCAATTAAGCCAACATGATCCTTTTAATTTTTCAAATCGTAATTAACATAATTTTATTAAATAAAACTTAAACACTAACATACAAGGTATGTATATCAAAAAAAAACTATATAAACTCATATAAATATATTTCATATCCGTTAGCAAAAAAAAAACTGTTACATATAACTAATTTCCGTTTTTTAATAAGCAAAAATCCTAACTCTTCTCTTTTCTATTCACTAGGGATCAAATCCTAAAAACTTCCAATTTGGATACCGTTTTCCTTTCTTAATAAACGCACCTAAAGGAGCTCCCTGAGGACGTCAACAAAATGGTTACTAATATGGACTGGACTCTATTAAAACGCTGTAGATGTGAACCCTATGTTATTTCTTTAAAGAGATAAATGTTTCACGCATAAAAATTATTTTCCTAATATTTTATTTTTTTCTCTTTTTTTTTTTTAGGATAACGCGAAAAAATAATCATATAAAAGCTAATAAAGAATTTAAAATACTAATAAAAATTATAATACCTATAAACGAAATACTAACAATAATAATAAATAAAAATAGTTTTTCCTTAGCAAAAAAAAATAATTTTCTGTTTTATTTAATTTTCTACGGCAAATATGACCTCACCAATTTACAAACACAGCATTAATGGGATGTTGGTAACGTCTCACGGTTAATTTCTCCAGGTTTTTTTTCCAACGGACTCCACTTTCCTCAAACTTGACCTTAATCTTGGCTATCCACAGAACGCACTGGCTTATAACTCCTTTCTCAATCCAAATTTTTACCTCGAGTGTATGATGGATTTTTTTAATGGTTTTCAGCGTTTTTTTGTTTCTAACGTGGTGTAAAAAATGTTTTAAAATATTTTCCTTGGTGTAAGAGTTTATTTTTTTGGTTTAAAGTTTCATTTTGTACGTTCTTTTTTTTAGATTTTTATTTGTGTTTGGTGTAATAATTTTTTTTTTATATTGTTCTTAACTGTTTTTATTTATTGGTGTAAATTTTTTCTAAATTGTCTTTTTTTATTTGGTGTAATTATTAACTTCAACTGTTTTAATTTCTTGGTGTATTTTTTCCTTGTTTACATTTATTTTAATTTTTTTATGTCATGTAACTTTATTTTTTTGTTATCGTTATCAATAAACTTTTCACCACCGCACACTCAACTAGCTTTCTAACGAATCTCCTCAAACCATCCCTCTTTTTCTACTTTTACTTCCTTAAATACTCTACTTTTTACGGAATCTTTCCAATAAATCGGCGCTTTTTACTGTATGTATTTATTGAATTGAAACAAATATTCTTTCTAGAATTAAAACGGAGTATTTAGCAGTATCCATTTACTATCCACATATATTAATTTTAAAATATTCCCACACAAACTCCATTTTTTTAAAAGAAAACCCGTTCATTTATTCCTTTCTAGATTTTTCTTATTTTAAATTGAATTTGCATCCATTTTTGTCTACAAATTACTCTTCCCCTGTCCCTCTTCCTAGCAAAAACCGCAATTGTGTTTATACATATAACAGGCTATCAGCAAAACAGCAAGTAGATTTTCCCCATTGATTACTACCCATTTTAAAAAAAATTATTTTTGTTTTAAAATAACAGTTTTACGCTTGCGTATCTTGAATGAAAATAAAATACAACTTTGTGGGTTACTATATTGTCACAACCACTGTTTTGTTGTTATCTTCACACGCAAACATAAAAAGTCACTAACACCACTGTAGTTAGATAAAAAAAAAAATGCTAACTAGTATAAAGAAAATAACAGGATAAGTATCATACTGAAGAAAACGTGGAGAACGACGGACGGTAAAAGGTAAATTGTTAGTATAATTTTTTCTTTTTTATTTTATAATTCTTTTCTATTTCTAGGTTATTTGCTGTTAGATCAAAAAGCGTGTTAATTTTACTAAAAACTTTTAAAGGATTTCAATACAAAAAAAAATATTGAAAATCAGCAGTAATTTCACAGAATCGGAACAAATCTTTTAATAAATACAAAAAAAATATGCTGATATATTATTATTTACAAATAATCAAAAACCCCTGAATCATCAAGACATAATTGGTTGAAGAGACAAGTAACATCAGAAAAACCACGCCAACTTATTAGTCAACCACACCACCAGCAACACAAGACACCGTTTCAAGTTTTGTGGCAAACAAAATAACACGCCTCATCTCCTTGAAAATATGATTAGTCTGGGCTCTAAAAAACTATCCGACGGAACTTGCATTTTTTTGAACAAATGGAAATGTTATTGGGTGAAAATTTTGCATATACAAGCGGTGAAAACACCTGTCTATTACTTTGAAATTTCTGAAAAAGATTTAGACCTGGGTATGGACTATTTTGTGTACCAGTTTAAAGAGCCGCTTTTGTTAAAAGAAACCATGAGAGGAAGTCGTGATACGTTTGATAATGAATCACCCATAAATATTTTGTTATACGATGATTAGAATCATTCACAACTTTTAATGCTGTGGAAATGGAATGTACTATTAGTGATGACGATTTACATAAAGAGTTGTTAAAATTTTACCAAAGGCACTATCGTGCACATCGTATGTATTTGTGCGTTCAAGCTGGTTTTACCCATAGATGAATTGTTTGCAAATTGGAATTAACTTGGCTATTGCCACCAATGTCCAGGTTGTATAAATGCGAATCAGATCATTTCCAGTCTTCTCTAATTGGTTATGAAGGTGAGGTTTAGAGTTAATAGTTTGTGTTAATGAATCTGATTTTGATACAAATTACATATATTGTGATATGAAAAAAAAAGAAAAATACTTTATTGTAAATAAATTTACAATAAAAAAAACTACTGAATAACACTACTATGCATTTTATCCCACAACATTTAACGTTTAGCACATGACAGCTGCAGAGTGATAAAAAAAAACACCCCGCAACAAAACTCCGTGTTCTACGAGTGGTCGCAGTAGGGGACGGCGTGCGGGTTTGTTGGTTTCATATCACAACTAGCCCAACGTGGGGAACACCACACCCTGAAAAAGAGTCTCTATGCTCTGCAGACTCAAAAGCCGGGATATTAATGACGATGATGACTTCTTTATCACATAGATTATTAGGTAAGTGAAAGAGATTGACTTTGTGCTATAATTAAAATGGAATATCCCTAATAACTTTTGAATTCCCTTTTTTTTTTCAGAAAGATAGATTTTGCTTTTACTACCATTATAGCAAATAATGGTAACTTTAAAGATGTTGTGACACACTAGTTCCAGGTGAACCTACCATCGGGACCAGAGCTGAACAACTGCCGACTTCTGCATTCTTCTCGGTAAGAAGAAGCATAGTGGCAACCCACTTTGCTTTAAGATCTGTTTTTTTTTTCTTTGAATTGGTTTGTAACCAATTGATGCACGAAAGGTGCTAAATTTAAATTGAACGCCCGCAAAATTATTTGAGGCAATATAAACGTCATGTTTTTCATTATATTTTTTTCTTAAAATTAAACTTTTATTTGGACTTATCCTGATCGTCAGTTAAAATTTCCTATTGTACTATAAATATTTTCAGGATTCGTTAAAATTTTCATTAAATTTAGTCAATAAATAAATTATTATTTTAATCATATTAGATTTCATTGTTCATCATTTGAAGCATCTTCAAATCGAATATTCATTTAAATTTTATAATTTTATTTTCAGATCTTAAATAATTCGGGTCAAGCCGCTATACTTATCCTACTCGGATCGTTCCAGCTAGACATGGTTGAATCTCCAGAGTACTTTTAGGACTAAAAGACTTGGAGATTTTTTTTTTTTTAAATAGGCCACCAAGTGGTCATTAAATCAAACTTTCTTTAAGGATTTATTACGGGAAGTATTTTAAATAAAACACACAATGCAGAAAGGATTTTTACTTTGTGAGATATTTCCTTTTCTTTTCAGAACTTCTCCGCAAAAGAATAAATCTATCTTTGAGACATCATATTATTGCCATCAGAAAAACATCAGCAAATATAGCCTCATCAAGAATTCATCACATTTAAAAAAAAAAAGTGGGACATCACGGTAAAATATATCACAGAAGTAAAATAAAATGAAGCAGTAAAAATACAATTACTATCACAGTTTTCCAAATCAATTCTCGCTGGTTCCAAATCACTATTCCTAATCCTATGGTAAGTATAAATAAATATCTCAGTCATTAAATCTTAAAGCTATCAGGTACTTATTGGTAGATATCACAGATATTAGGTCGGATCGTAAATAAAAAAATATTGCACAATTTAAGACGGCCTTTTGTATAATTAAAGGATAAAATAATTTTATTAAAAAAGAATTTTACTAAGTCTTAATATTGCACATTTTCAAAATTTTAAAGATTTTTGCTAAGCCTTAATATATTTTACGTGATATACTCCTATGGATTTACCCTGCAGAGTCTCTAATTCATAGCTATTGTTACCTACAGGTCGGACCACCCTACATTTTACAAACTTTTTGCAAAATTTAGCATTAATATTTTTCTCGAAACTGCTTAATATCATGTTTCTTCGGTAGACCTCCTGTCCAGGTATAAATTTTACGATTCGAGCTCTTTTGTTGTACCTCTCAGCGCTTTTTTCATAGGCTTTTTGCATATTATTTTTAATTTCTTCTCCTTAGACTTTCCATTCTATCTTTTGGTTCCAATAAGATTTTGTGATCGGTTAGGGATTGTAATTTTCTTGCTAATTTATAGTCAGCACCACTTGAATACATATGGTATCCGAAAAGAGCAAAGAACGGTGTAAAACCAATTGCTGTGTGTACTGAATTTCTCAAAGCACATTCAATTTCTGAAAGGTAAAGATCCCAGTCTCTTTGATCTTCTTTAAGATATGCTCTTATGGCTGCTAATACCGATTGGTTTACCCTTTCTGATGCATTGCTGCTCGGAGAATATACAGCTGTTTTTATATGCTGAATCTTGTACGTTTCTAGAAGATTTTCAAAACTTTTAGAGATAAATTGTGAGCCATTGTCACTATGAATTATCTCTGGTACACCAAATTTATGAAATATTTCATGTACCAAGAACTCAATTATATTTCCAGTTGTGGCTTCTTTCATCGCTTTTAGAAAAGTAAACTTCGTAAAGTGATCAAGGACTATAAATACATAACAATTTCCGTTTTTAGATCTTGGATATTTTCCCAAAAAATCCAAATATAATTTTTGAAACGGCCGGTCAGTAACGACTTGTTTTCCAATTTCTGGTCTAAGATTTTGGTTTGACGGTTTCGTTTCCTTACACACTTGACATTTTGCTACATATGCTTTTACTTGGGATGACATTCTTGGCCAGTAAAAGAAACGTCTTAGCCTTCGAGGGTTTTACCTACTCCTCCGTGGGCTGTCTCTAAAGTATCATGGGCCTTTTCGATTAAAGTTTGAGTTATGTTCGGCGGAATCCACAATTTCCATTGACTTTCATTTACATTACCGCGATCATAATCAATTCTCTTGAATATCATATCATCCTCTACTTTAAGGTCTGGTAACAAACTTTGATTTTTCATAATGTTAGCTTTTAGCTCGTTGTATTCTTCGCTGTCGAACTCAGTGGTTTCAAAATCAAATATGTCTTCCATCACAATTTCCTCAACATCAGCTTCAAATGGTAACCTTGATAGCATATCGGCTACTACATTTTCTGAACCTTTCCGGTGTTGAATCTCGAAGTCAAACGCTTGTAATTGCAGTGACCAGCGTGCAAGTCTTCCACTCTGATCTTTTAAAGTCATTAGCCATTTTAAACTGGCGTGATCTGTTACTATCGTGAATGGCATCATTTCAACAAACGGTCGGAATTTTCTTACTGCCATTACAGCTGCCAAACATTCTTTTTCCGTAACACTATAATTTCTTTGGCATGCGTTTAATTTTTGGGAGTAGAATGCTATTGGTTGTTCTTCGTTTTGGTCATTAAGCTGATACAGTACTGCACCAATACCGTACTCGCAAGCATCACACTGTATCCAAAAACGTTTCGTAAAATCGGCATGCCTTAGAACTGGCGCAGATGTTAAAGCCATTTTCAATTGATTAAAAGCAGTTATTGCCTCGGGTGTCATAACAAACTTTTTCGACTTTTTGAGTGTATCGGTCAAAGGAGCTGATATTGTTGAAAAGTCTTTCACAAATCGGCGATACCACCCCGCTGTACCCAAAAAACTTCGTACTTGTCGCTGGGACTTTGGTATTTTTATCGATCGTATCGCTTCAATTTTATCAGGGTCGGTTTTAAGCATTCCACCTCCGATAATAAAACCTAGGTACTTTAATTGCTGAAAACAAAACTGTGACTTCTTTAAGCCTATTGTTAAGTTGGCATTCTTAAGACATTGAGCTACCTCTCTTAAAAGCATTAAATGTTTTTCAAACTCATCCGAAATTACTAAAAGGTCGTCGAGATAAATAAAAACGTTTCCTTTTAGTTTCTGTGGTATAACCTTATCCATAAGTCTACAGAGTCTTTGAGCCGCGTTGCAGAGACCAAAGGGCATTACGCGAAATTGGTAGAGTGGCCGACCTGCTACAGTAAACGCTGTATATTGTTTACTTTCCTCTTCAAGTTCTATTTGCCAGAATGCGAACTTCAAATCAACGCTACTTATGTAATAAGTTTCGTCAATTCGGCTCAAAATACCATCAATATTTTGCAAAGGATATGCATCCTTTACTGTAACTTTATTTAATTTTCTGGCATCCAAACAAAATCTATTTTTTTCAGGTTTCCTAACTACAGTCGTGCGATTACTCCACGGACTTTCGCTTTGCTCTATAACATTAAGCTCTAACATTTTATCAATTTCATTATAGACTATTTCCTGGACTGCTGGTGAGATGGGATAATATCTATCTTTTATTGGTTCTGTACCTTTGAACAATTTTATTCTATGTTTTTCTAACGATGTGCAGCCTAAACCTAATTTCTCAAATGATGGAAACATGTTTATAACTTGATCTAGCTGTTGTCGCTGCTCTATCGTTAATAAATGTGGATTGGATTTGTGATTTTCAGCTTTATACTCTCCCTGAACTTTTTCACTATCTAATTCTGCTACACTGATTATCTCAGGAGCTAGTTCAAAAGCTTTCCAAAAATCTATACCAAAATATGCTGATTGTTCTAAGTCAGGACACAGGTAAAATAAAATATTTTTCAATTTATCCTTATATCTAACCTCTAATAAAATTTTTCCTAGTAATCTATGTTGCTGTCCACTAGCGGTTGAAATAACGGAAAATATTGGCACAATTGGAATTTCTAATTTATCTACAAATTCCCTACATCCTTTACCTAACAAACTAACCGAAGCGCCTGTATCAAGAAGACCTCTAATTTGAAATTCACCGATTTCTATGTTTGCAAAAGCTCGCGGATCTGCTGTTTTTTTATCAGCACATTTTATGGCCTCTAAAACAAACTTTCTCTTTCGCCTTTTGTCTGCGAACTTTTGTCTTAGTTTTCGAATTCTGTTCGAAAGTGGTCTCTTTATACTGATTGCTTCGTTAAATATTCGGTTTCGCACGCGCTCATAATTCGATTGTCTTTCCTCGAGAGTATATTGGTGTTTTAATTTTGGAATTATCTTATCAAATTGTTTTGTTTTTTCTAATAAATTGATTACTTTTGACTTATTTATTGCAGGTTTGATTGCGGGTTCTGATTGGAACGATGGTTGCCCGCATTTGCCTCGCTCCTCTGCAAGTTTTTCGATTTGCAATTCGGACACGTGGGACAAACTTCATCAGGTTTTCCACAGCGATAACAAAATGTAGATTTTTGTTTACTTGGGCAGTCCATAAAAGTGTGGCCGATTTGTTTACAATTCCAACATGTGAGTGGATTTCTATGTAATTGATTATCATTACTTCTTATGGCCGCAACTTCTACGTACTCTTCTTCTGGATACTGCCCATCATAATCATTCACAATTTCGTTAACGTGTTTGGGAAACCGATTGATTTGCATTTGCGGTTGCGGTCTTATGTCTTTTTTGAGAAAAGTCTTTTCAGCTTCAATGCATTCAATCCTAAGCTGTTCTACGGATGAAATTTGCATTGGGTAAATAATCCTTGCTATACTTTCTTTTAAATTTCTTTTAACTAACTTTATCATTTCGTATTCAGGCATTGGCATACCAAGACGAGATCTAAGTGTATTTATTGTATGGAAAAATGAATCAATGGACTCTCCGGGAAGCTGTTTTCTTTCTACCATATCCCTCATCAATTCGTAACTGGATCTGGTAGACTGATATTGCTTCATTAAAGCCATTTTTAGTATTGGCCATTTATCCTCACTAGTGACATCAGTTGATTTGGCCAAAAGCCAGTACCACTTTTTACTTTCTCCTGTCACCAACAAATGAAAATCTCGGAGTACTTCAAGCCATGGGATATTATATTGTCTCTGAAGTGTTTCGAGACGAAAGATAAAATCTTCGACAGCCAAATGATTGGTGTTGCCATCAAATTGCAAACCCCATTTGTCTACACGAATTTTATGGTTATCCATGAGAGGCATGTTACCATTACTTAAAGATGATGCTCTATATGAAACATTAGACTGATGAAGTATTCCAGACATGTCCATTGGTTGTGTATTCGGAGTAGAAAAGTTTGATACGCCAGGTAAGTTTGCGTTTACTAAATTTCTGTTCTCCCTTTGAGTTTCTGCAACTGCTAAATTTAACCTACTAACAGCAGCTGCTAAATCTGATATGGTACTTTTTATATCTGACAACTGAGGTCCTACACCTTGTTCTATCATTCGCATAACAGAATTTTCTAAATTTCCTAAACCTACGGATGGCATATTATTTCCTTGCTGTGAATTAGCGGGTAGCACTGGTAATTGCAAATTTGAACTTTGCCTTAAATTAACCGGATGTACAGTTGGTTGAATACTAGACCCTATTCCTACATTAACCGGAAGTACATTTGGTTGTAAATTTTGTTGTCTACTACTAGACTGTTCTAATCTATCATTTGGCACGTTTACATTTCCTGGTTGATTCTGGGCTTTCTTAGTAATAATCGAGCCAGACTTATCCTGAAATTGAGGTGCTCCTTCACCTTGTTGTTCCATTTCCATTTTTCTTGTATTTCGGTTTTGTTGATTGATTTTTTAACTCGCGGTGTATTTGGTTTCTGAATCTTTAACGCGATCTGCGGTGTTGAACGATTCAGATCAAAATTTCATATCCTTATACAGTTTAAACTCTGTTTAACTTCTCTTAACGCAAAAATAAAAATTACAAAAAAAAAACAAAGTAAAAACTTTTACCAAACAAAAATAAAAAAAAACTCGCAACCGAAAACTTTTCAAAACAAAAAAAACGAATACAAATCGCACCGAATTTTTTAAAAAAATGGAAACTTAAAATTTTTAAAATAAAATGTAATAAAATTTTGCAAAAAAAAAAAAAAAATAATAAAACTAATACCTTTCTAAATAATAAAAACTAAAAAAAACTAAATACCTAATAAATAACCTCACAGACTACAAACAAAAAACAAGACAAACTTAAAATTTAAAAAAAATATATCTATTTAAATAAATCTATTATAACCTAGAAACTTAACCCTTAAAAAAAATATATTCTAAAAACTTAATATAACTATATATAAAAAAAAACAATAAAAATTTTATTACTCAAAAAAATTCTAATAAAATTTTCTTATTTCTTTAGATTTAACGGATTTTATATGTTGGGTTCTGGCAATGATGGTCGTGGCGGAGATCGAATGGTTTACCAATAAATGACTCAATAAATGTGGTAATCAGACAACTTTACTCTACTCTATGGAAATTCAGCAGTGTGTCCTAATCGTACATCACGTTACCTTTCTTTTCATCACGGAAACGGGCTACGATTGGCGGAAAAAAAATGTCGGATACTACTAACCTCGAGAATTATTAGGTTCACGAGAGGCTATCCCAAATCTTCAACCGGTCTACACTTCTATTTTTTTTTTCATTTAAATTAAATTTACATTACTAAAACTTTGACACGAGTAACAATACAAATTAGAAAACCAATTCCATAGCGAGTTTTCTAGCTATTGATACTCCTGTCCTTTGAATTCTGACCGATTCATCGCTCTGCTGACATCCAAGATTTCACCTTTTACACAACATTTTAAAGACGAAAGCTTCAAGCGGCTGTAAAAAACTAAAACCCAACGATTCAGCATCGCAACTACGCAGTTTACTATTTTTCTATTTAAACTATCGGGCTATTGTCACATGCATCGGTGACTCTACATGTTACTTTATTATAGCTTGGGTAACTTTTCCAAAAATGGGGGAAGTATCCCAAGTTATATCATTCTATTGGGCGCCATTATGTTATGAACCGAGTGGGCTGATGAGGATTCCGGCTAGCTCAAATGCAGTTTCTCTCAGGCGGTTCCAACCCTCTCATCAGTGTCGCGCTCAAACATAAAAACAGGTAATCTACAAACACTAAAATCATTCAAATACAAACAAAAACATACCACACACCGAGTTAGAGACAGATGGAAGCCTCTAGTTACCCTCCCAACCTTGATCGTAGAACCTCATCCTCAATACTTCGTCTCTACGATCCCACAAACCATCGACCATTCCTCCCTCAACTTACCATCATTGCCGTTACCAAATCAATTAAGCCAACATGATCCTTTTAATTTTTCAAATCGTAATTAACATAATTTTATTAAATAAAACTTAAACACTAACATATAAGGTATGTATATCAAAAAAAAACTATATAAACTCATATAAATATATTTCATATCCGTTAGCAAAAAAAAACTGTTACATATAACTAATTTCCGTTTTTTAATAAGCAAAAATCCTAACTCTTCTCTTTTCTATTCACTAGGGATCAAATCCTAAAAACTTCCAATTTGGATACCGTTTTCCTTTCTTAATAAACGCACCTAAAGGAGCTCCCTGAGGACGTCAACAAAATGGTCACTAATATGGACTGGACTCTATTAAAACGCTGTAGATGTGAACCCTATGTTATTTCTTTAAAGAGATAAATGTTTCACGCATAAAAATTATTTTCCTAATATTTTATTTTTTTCTCTTTTTTTTTTTTAGGATAACGCGAAAAAATAATCATATAAAAGCTAATAAAGAATTTAAAATACTAATAAAAATTATAATACCTATAAATGAAATACTAACAATAATATAAATAAAAATAGTTTTTCCTTAGCAAAAAAAAATAATTTTCTGTTTTATTTAATTTTCTACGGCAAATATGACCTCACCAATTTACAAACACAGCATTAATGGGATGTTGGTAACGTCTCACGGTTAATTTCTCCAGGTTTTTTTTCCAACGGACTCCACTTTCCTCAAACTTGACCTTAATCTTGGCTATCCACAGAACGCACTGGCTTATAACTCCTTTCTCAATCCAAATTTTTACCTCGAGTGTATGATGGATTTTTTTAATGGTTTTCAACGTTTTTTTGTTTCTAACGTGGTGTAAAAAATGTTTTAAAATATTTTCCTTGGTGTAAGAGTTTATTTTTTTGGTTTAAAGTTTCATTTTGTACGTTCTTTTTTTTTAGATTTTTATTTGTGTTTGGTGTAATAATTTTTTTTTTATATTGTTCTTAACTGTTTTTTTTATTTATTGGTGTAAATTTTTTCTAAATTGTCTTTTTTTATTTGGTGTAATTATTAACTTCAACTGTTTTAATTTCTTGGTGTATTTTTTCCTTGTTTACATTTATTTTAATTTTTTTATGTCATGTAACTTTATTTTTTTGTTATCGTTATCAATAAACTTTTCACCACCGCACACTCAACTAGCTTTCTAACGAATCTCCTCAAACCATCCCTCTTTTTCTACTTTTACTTCCTTAAATACTCTACTTTTTACGGAATCTTTCCAATAAATCGGCGCTTTTTACTGTATGTATTTATTGAATTGAAACAAATATTCTTTCTAGAATTAAAACGGAGTATTTAGCAGTATCCATTTACTATCCACATATATTAATTTTAAAATATTCCGACACAAACTCCATTTTTTTAAAAGAAAATCCGTTCATTTATTCCTTTCTAGATTTTTCTTATTTTAAATTGAATTTGCATCCATTTTTGTCTACAAATTACTCTTCCCCTGTCCCTCTTCCTAGCAAAAACCGCAATTGTGTTTATACATATAACAGGCTATCAGCAAAACAGCAAGTAGATTTTCCCCATTGATTACTACCCATTTTAAAAAAAATTATTTTTGTTTTAAAATAACAGTTTTACGCTTGCGTATCTTGAATGAAAATAAAATACAACTTTGTGGGTTACTATATTGTCACAACCACTGTTTTGTTGTTATCTTCACACGCAAACATAAAAAGTCACTAACACCACTGTAGTTAGATAGAAAAAAAAATGCTAACTAGTATAAAGAAAATAACAGGATAAGTATCATACTGAAGAAAACGTGGAGAACGAAGGACGGTAAAAGGTAAATTGTTAGTATAATTTTTTCTTTTCTATTTTATAATTCTTTTCTATTTCTAGTTCAAAAGTGACAGCTGTCAAACGAGTGATCCAAAACCGTATGGTGAGGGTTGTTGTTGTTTAAGCCAAGAATTTTTATAATTATAATTTGGTCTTTTCAAAACCTTAAACCCATTTGAGGGTTAATTCTTTCTTTTGCGTTCCCTTTTTTCCCCACTCCTCTACCACTTTGTAAGGAGTTTTTACTCTTTTTATAACGAGTAAATAGTTAACTGTGCCTTAAACGTTGTTAGCTGCCACTCTCTTTCTATTTTTATTATTTAATTCGTTATTGGATATCAACAACAGCACTACGTGCAAAGAAGATTTTAAGGTAATATAAATATATTTTAAATAAAATTATAGAGACCATTTCTCTAATAAACCAATATAAAACTTTTGTTTTTATTTCCATATTTTCCTACGTCTACGACGAACATTTTGGTCCTTTGAACTGGATTAATAAGCAAAAGTTTTAATATTGGTAAAATTTTAATAAATATTTCCAGTAAGTTCTCCATTTTGAAGTGAATTTTGGCGATTCATCCCTATCATCAAAAAACTTTGTATTCCATATTTTACAAAGTCCGGATAAAAAAGGTGCGTATCATTTTTTAGTGCTAGGAAAAATAAAAAAGTGAAAAAATATACAAATTAAAAGATTTATTTAATTTGTTGATTGTGGTGGTTGATCGTATTACAACCCTACGCGGTAACTTTTTTATTGTTTTTACTCAACGGTGTGTTTGGTTACGCGAACGGAAAAACAGAAATTTATTTTCTAGAGAAAACACAATTTTGTGATTTTACTAATTTTTGTGTTGAAATTTAAAATAGTGTTTAAAGTACATAGATAAATTATAAAATAGAATTTGTCTTATTATTTGCCTTAATTAAAAACCCGTCGGTAACCGTGTAATAGTGATTTATTAGTAATTTTTAATAAATTTACTTTTTGTAAGTTGGTACATTTACCATACGAACATACCTACATATATTTATTTTGTTTATTTTTATTTTGTTTATATTGCTTTCCTCGTTTGTTTGTACGCTGATATTATTACATACATACATACGTACGGTCAAAGCTAGTGCATTTTTTATATACGCTTAAAGTAAAAATATACACTGTATGGTTGTTGTACAATTGGTGACGTCATCAATATTACCCTACACGTATATATACAGGTCATAGTCGCTATATAAAGTGTTTGATTTTTTTTATGAAAATTATTTTTATAATTTTTTTTTTCGGATTCTTGCTATATTTTATCGGTCACTCTACAGACGGTTATAGTCGCTTCCTATAAAGTGTATTTTCAATTAGAAAATTGTTTAAAAATATTTTTTCGAATTTTTGTGAAATTTAATAATTATTTCGGTGAATTATTTTATTTTATAACTAAAAATATTTTTTTTTCTTGTGCGGAATTTAATAATTATTCGAGATATATTTTAACAAGTTCTGATTTTCGTACATTTTCGGAGTTTTTCGTATTTTCTTTTAATTTTTTTTTTTTTTGAAAACAACTAATTTTCGACATGTCAGTGACCGCACTTGACCTTTTTATTAGAGCTTCGGATGCTCTAATTGAATTCGAAGCGAATTTTAACGACCTGCGCGAAGATTTTCATACTCAATGTAGTCTTGAAATTGAGGGCGCAGAATTAAAATCTTTGTGGGATACGGTAAAGACCACGTACAACGAGTGCCTGACGTATAACGCAACGTTGAAAAAGGCGGAACCTTCAGCTAATGAAGTGGTAAAATCTAAATACAAGTCCACCTATCGCGCGTATGTTACTTGTTTGTCGAAAATAAATGACAAGCTGCGAAAGTGTGAAACGGAAATGAAGTCGCAGTTAACGACTGAAAACTTGGTGGATAACGTCTGCCATAATTTGGCTCTACCGCCATGCGACACAGATGTTTTCGAGGGCGATTATCTTTCGTGGCCTACTTTTCGTGATCTTTTTACCGCCGTTTATACTAACAATTCGCGGTTAAGTAACATTGAACGTTTGTGCCATTTGGTTAGAAAAACGAAAGGCGAAGCTCGGGAAATTGTTTCTAAATACCCTCTTACGGATCAGGGGTTTGGTATGGCGTGGAAAAACTTGAATAGGGCATATGATAATCCACGTTGGTAAACGACCAGCTCAAGACGCTTTTCGGTCTTCCTTATCTTGATAAGGAAACCAGTGCAGGGTTGAAATCACTTCAACGCGGAATAAATGGTTGCCTTTCTGCAATGTCAATTTATCAGATTTCTACCGAAAATTGGGATCCGATAATTGTTTTTATTTGTCTACAACGGTTACCATCGGCCACTGTGAATATTTGGGAACAGAGTGTAAGGGATAAATCGGCTTTACCACTCTGGAAAGATTTGGACCTCTTTCTCACGGAAAGGGCCCTAACTTTAGATTGTGTTCGTGACATAAAAGCTTCGGAAACTTTGAATAAGTCTTCTGGGAACAAAATAAGGACTCATTACACTAATGCGTCTTCTTCTTCTTCTTCCACATCATCAAAGAATTCTTGCCCTATATGCAAGAATCAAGATCACAATCTACGGCTTTGTCCACGTTTCAGGAGCCTGTCTGTGGCAGATAGATTTTCTACAGTGAAACGATTTCACTGCTGCATAAATTGTTTATCTCGGGCTCATGACTCAAAGAGTTGCAAGAGCACACACAATTGTACCATATGCAACAAGCGTCATCATACGATGTTACATCGTGATGCGTCGGTTTTGGAAAATTCAGCGAGACAAAATAATTCGAATACGAGCTCCGCTCGGCCTAGTGATACGAATTCGAATTTTGTTCGACAGAATTTTTCAACCAATGCGAATTCGGTTCCTGCTTATCAGCATGCGAACTTCACACAGGTTGATTCATCGCTACCATCCACTTCTGATGCCGCAGCTCGTGCGAATCAGCAGGTATTTCATACCTCGCAAAATAGGTCGGTTATTCTGGGGACGGCTATGGTGAATATCGTTCACCAGAGTATCACGTATCCAGCCCGTGCTCTTATTGATCCGGGTTCTGAAGCTTCGTTCATATCGGAACGTTTGCAAAACCGCCTGAAACTGTCTACGCATTTCACGAATGCTCAAATTTCAGGTGTGAATCAGGCAGTTGCTGCTAGTTCCAGAAAAATTTGTTCTATACAAATTGGCTCTCCACTAGATCCGTCTATTTCAATGGAAACTATGGCGCTTGTCCTACCTAAAATATCAGGAAATTTGCCATCCTTTGTGATTCCGTCTTATATAAAGGATAAATTGCCAAATCTACGATTTGCGGACAACAACTTTTACGACAGTCGGTCTGTTGACATTTTGCTCGGCGCAGATTTATATCCTAGAATTATTCTGGGAGAAATTAAACGCAATATTTTGGGTTCACTTTTGGCTCAAAAATCAGTTTTCGGTTGGATTATAACTGGTCCAATTTTTCAACCTCAAGTCCAAGTTTATTCCACTAAAGTAAATTTTTCTACGGAGGATAATCTCAATAGAAATCTTCTTCGATTTTGGGAACTTGAGGAAACTCCTAGGAAAAGAATTTTTTCAACTTTTGACAAAATTTGTGAGGAAAACTATGAAAAGACTACACGTCGAGGTTCTGATGGTCGTTTCATCGTTACACTTCCATTCAGGCCTGAATTTCCTCAAATATTGAATTTAGGTATATCTAGGTCGAATGTTCTAAAGCAATATCTTCGGAATGAATCTTCTCTTCTACGAAGACCAGAAATTAAGAGGATCTATGATGGCGTTGTTAATGAATACCTGGACCTGGGTCATATGAGACCTGTTTCAACTTCACCTCCTTCAACTACCTTTGCTTGCTATTTACCTCACCACCCTGTCGTTAAACCGGAGCGAAAGACTACAAAATTGCGAGTAGTTTTTAATGCTTCGAATAAAACTTCTAATGGAAATAGTCTTAACGACTGTCTTTACGTTGGGCCCACTTTACAGTCTGATTTGGTTCTTTTGATTCTGCGGTGGCGTCTGTTTAAATTCGTTTTTAATTGCGATATTGCGCAAATGTATCGGCAAATTCGTGTAGATTCTTCTCATACTCCTTTTCAGCGGATTTTGTTCAGAGATTCTCCAACGGAGAACGTTAATGAGTATGAGTTGCAGACGGTGACTTTCGGAGTTAATTGCGCCCCTTACCTAGCGATAAGAACGTTACTACGATTAGCTGACGATTCTGAGGCTGAGTACCCATTAGCATCACACATTCTACGGAAGTGTATGTATGTTGACGACGTTTTAGCTGGGGCTCATGACGTTTCAACTGCCCTGAGCGCTCGTGATCAGCTCATAGCAGCTTTGTCTTCTGCTAAATTTGAACTTAGGAAATGGACTTCTAATGAACGCATTATTTTGGACAGATTTCCGTCTGAGCATTTGATTGATGCTAAACTTTTGACATTTGTCGAGTCTAGTAGTTCAAAGACTTTGGGTGTTCAATGGAATGCTCAATTGGACTGTTTTTACTTTAATGTAAACCCTATAGCCCACAAAACTGTTCACACTAAGAGGGAAGTTTTGTCAACTATTGCGAAATTGTTTGACCCTGTTGGTTGGCTAGGTCCAGTAGTTGTTGTCGCAAAAATGATTATGCAAAGGATTTGGCTTGATAACATTAATTGGGATGATTCTCTTCCACTTTCTACGGAAAGCGATTGGCAAAGATTTATTGCTTCGTATCATGAAGTTAATAGGATACAAATTCCGCGATGGGTTCGTTATACTCCTGACTCTTCAGTTGAACTTCACGTTTTTTCTGATGCCTCGGAAAAGGCATACGCGGGGGTGATTTATATTCGTATTGAAACTCCCGGCGGTGAAATTTATACGCATTTACTATCTTGTAAAACAAAAGTAGCTCCCATAAAATCGATCTCTATACCTCGTCTTGAGCTTTGTGGTGCAGTTTTGGGTTCTGAACTTTTAAAAACTGTTTTAAGTGAAATTAATGTACGGCTTCAACAGATTTATTGTTGGACTGATTCTACGATAGTCCTTTCCTGGTTGAAGAAGGACCCTTGTTCTTGGACCACATTTGTCGCAAATAGGGTGTGTTTAATTCAGGAGAATGTTGGCCAACATAATTGGTACCACGTCCGATCTGAGGATAATCCTGCCGATTTGGGTAGTCGGGGAGCCGCTCCATCGGAGCTGGAAAATAATGAACTTTGGTGGCATGGGCCCCAGTGGCTTCGTCTTAATAAATCCCAATGGAATATTACCGATTTTTCGCGATTGGACACTGACATTGAAAATCGCTCAGTTCGGAGTTTTGCTTCGTTCTTTATAGACGAAGAGGGGAAGGATACATATGAGGATATTTTGAAGAACTATTCACGCCTTGATAAATCACTTCGTATTATATCGTATGTATTGAGATTTTTCTATAATACCCATCCATCTCACAGATCTGATCGTCATTTTTATGAGAGTAAAACTCTTTCGGGTATGGACATAAAAAGAGCTAAGTTACGCTTAGCCAAGGTATCTCAACAGTTTCATTTTGCTAGAGAGTACAAGTGTCTTTTGGAAAAAAGGCCTTTATATACGAAGAGTTCTTTGCTCCCTCTAAATCCTTTCTTGGATAAAGATGGCGTTATGAGATTGAATGGTCGTTTAGTTAAATCACCGTCTCTTTCGTATACGGAACGACATCCAATAATTTTACCTTACGAGGGTAAATTTACACTTCTGTTGGCAGAATTTGTGCATCTTATTTCCATTCACGGTGGAAATCAATTGATGCTGCGAATAATTCGCATTGAATATTGGGTTCCTCGATTGAGATCTAAAATTCGAGGTGTTGTGAGTCGCTGCAAACGTTGTATAATTGACAAAAAACGTTCATGCAGTCAAATTATGGCAGCTCTTCCTCCGGAAAGAACTGCGCTTGATAGGCCTTTCACCGTCACTGGTGTTGATTTCGCAGGTCCTTTCGATATCAAGAGTTTTACTGGTAGGGCTTGTCGAATAACTAAAGGCTACGTCTGTATATTTGTCTGCTTTTCTACGAAAGCTATACATTTAGAGGCTACTACAGACTTGTCAACTGCAACATTTTTATCCGCCTTTCAACGATTTATTTCTCGCCGAGGGTGTCCTAGTACAATCTTTTCGGATAATGGCACAAACTTCGTAGGTGCGTCGCGTGAATTGGAAAAAGATTTTAAAACTTTTCTCAAGGAAAGTCAGTCCACAGTGTCTACTACGTATGGCATTCAGGGACTTTCATGGCGTTTTATCCCAGCTGGCGCTCCTCACATGGGTGGCCTGTGGGAAGCCGGAGTTAAGAGTTTTAAACTACACTTTAGGAAAGAGGCACAAGGCTTCAAATATACATTCGAAGAACTTTCGACTGTTCTAGCGCGAATAGAAGCATGTCTTAATTCGCGTCCTCTTTGTCGTATGAACGAGAACCCTCAAGAGCCCGTTGCTCTAACTCCGGGTCATTTCTTAATTGGCTCTGCAATTCTAGCTCCTCCGGAGCCTGAAATTAACGAATTGCCAACAAGTCTTGTTAATCGGTTTCTTAAAATGAAAGCTCTTTCTCAGCATATTTGCCGCCGGTGGAAAGATGAGTATTTGATGGATTTGCACAAACGCTACAAGTGGAAAAATCAGGAACGCGATATTCAAGAAAACGATTTGGTCGTGATTAAACACGAACAGCTACCTCCAACTTCGTGGAGACTGGGTCTAGTCGTGAAATTGTATCCGGGTAGTGACGGTATTGTTAGGGTAGTTGATGTGCGTACAGCGAGTGGGGTTGTAAGACGAAATATTACGAAATTGGTCCCTTTGGCCAATTAACACAAAATCACATATTTTTTCTTCTTCTTTTTTTAACCTATTTTTTTTTCCTAGCACAATGGCCGCCTTATCGCAAAATTTGTCCGATGATGGTCTTTTGGAAGATTATGAGGAGGCTATGGAAATAGCAGAGCCTACATCTTCAGCAGCCCCTTTGGCAGCACCTTCTGAAGGAGTTACACCTACGGTTGTTGAGATTACTCCGTCAACAACATCATCGGTTTCCGAACCTTCATCGGAACCTAAAGGAACCTCGGGCTCGAATATTACCACCACTATTTCGCTTGATACCTCTGGTGTTCGGAAGTGTAGGGTCTGTAGGGACAAAAACCATCCCTTGCGTGCATGCGCCAACTTTCGTAAAATGAGTCATGAGAAAAAGTTGCGCATGGTGGTCTTACACCATTACTGCTCACGTTGTTTGGCCCACACGCACACGTCCATAGATTGTCCGAGTGTTTCGAAATGTCGCCTTTGCCACGGTGATCATAACACCCTTCTCCATTCGGGCCGCTTATCTCAGTCCGTCGTCAAAAAACCGCAGGAGCGTTCTGTTGCCAAAACTAAGGTTTCTTCGAAACAAAAAAGGCCACTAATCGCCCGTCCTCGTCCGTCTCGACACTTTGTCACCTGCCTATTAGACATGTGGTGTCCTTTTCACCTACCCTTGTGGTAAAATTAAAAGTGCAGGCAAAGTCTATTTTGGTACGAGCAGCTCTGGACTCGTGTTGTAGCAACAGCTATATGTCTGAGTCATTGGCTGCACAGCTCAGACTGCCCGTCTCTACGATGGATAACTACCGTTATTGTCGCCTGACTGTCGAATCAGTTTATGATTCGGCACAGCTTACTTTGACGGCGAGGGTTACAAAGATGAAGGGCGTGAACACTCCTCCGGAATCTGTCTCGGATCTGGTAAGGGAAAATTTTGCTGGGTTTCAGCTTGCAGACCCCCAATTTAACATTTCGGCTCCAGTGGCTCTTGTCTTGGGACCAGAACTGATCCCACAGATTTTGAAGGGAAGGATTCATTCGAGCCCGGGTCTTCCTTTGGCTCAATACACCATATTTGGTTGGGTCATCTCTGGCCAATCCCCTCTTTAAGGGAACGGTCCCCTTTGGACCAACGACCTCTGTGTCAACCCGGCCCCCTTTGGGTCAAACATTTTTATTTTTTAAACGACCTCTGTGTCAACCCGGCCCCCTTTGGGTCATACATTTTTATTTTTTTTTAATGGACCTCTGTGTCAACCCTGGCCCCCTTTGGGTCATAAAATTTTTATATTTGTAATAGACCACTGTGTCAACCTGGCCCCCTTTGGGTCACCGATCCTTTGATCGATTATAACAATTAGTTTTAAGTGTTTTTTGAAAAAAAAAAAAAATAAATGAATTTTTTTTATAATACTGAATATTTTAATACTTATATTTACCTTTAAGTCTTTATTGTTTAGCACTATGTTGCAACCCTTATAATGTTGCAAGGTGGCCGGCAATGTTTAAGCCAAGAATTTTTATAATTATAATTTGGTCTTTTCAAAACCTTAAACCCATTTGAGGGTTAATTCTTTCTTTTGCGTTCCCTTTTTTCCCCACTCCTCTACCACTTTGTAAGGAGTTTTTACTCTTTTTATAACGAGTAAATAGTTAACTGTGCCTTAAACGTTGTTAGCTGCCACTCTCTTTCTATTTTTATTATTTAATTCGTTATTGGATATCAACAACAGCACTACGTGCAAAGAAGATTTTTAAGGTAATATAAATATATTTTAAATAAAATTATAGAGACCATTTCTCTAATAAACCAATATAAAACTTTTGTTTTTATTTCCATATTTTCCTACGTCTACGACGAACAGTTGTTGTATTTCATGTCCTAGGCGAGAAAGAGATTTAAAAACAGTGTATACAAAAAAATAATGTGTAAAAGTGAACAACTACACAGCATGGTTTAAAACATATGATCGCCAAAAATATCAAAGAGATACCATAGAAGTGCAACATGACTGTATTTACTAAAATTGTTGTTTCATAAACTTAGTACAAACTCACAACAAATTTTATACTTGGGTTACATATTGTAATAACAAAAACTGTTTTATGTTTTTATAGCATTTTTGCACATAATTAATGTATTTTTTTTATTTTATCTCAGTATTCAGAAGAACAATACATACAACAAAGTTTCATATTTATATGATCTGTGAAATGTATAAGCAAATAAACACACTCACAAAGCACATTTAATTAATCGTCAGCTTATTATTAGTTTGCCCAAAGATTTAAAAGAAAAACAATGAAAATGGTTTTCATTCTTAATTTTATATCAAAGTTGATATTAGTTATCTCAGTTATGATGCCAGATATCGAAAAACGGGTTTCAGAATTAGAAAGAGGATATTGGGCTGTGTGAATAAAAATGTAGTTCTAGCTAAAACTAGCAAATTTAAAGTTTAATCTAGTTTTGAGGTGAATAAAATTTTCAGCTAAAGCTAGTGCTTTTTGCAGTCTAGCACAAACTAGTTTTTCCAGTGTTTGCTGGAAAAAAGTGTGAATAAAAACTAGTAAGTACTTAAAATTACTAGTTTTAACTTAAATTTGTGTAAGCATGTCATTGCGGTGCTGAAAATAAGTTTATTGTTGGTTAGTTAGTCGAAAAGTGAATTTTTGTTTAGTTTAATTTGAATATGGCTGCATTTATGAACATTCGCCAAACAAAACAATATCGTGTGCGGTCTCATTCTCACCCAGCAGACTATTTTAACTTATATAGGTTTAAAAAAGAAAGTGTAAAATGGTTAACGCAACATTTTTTGGAAGAAAGCCATGAAAACAGGGGAGCGTCCTTGTCACAAATAAAAAGGATGGAAATATTTCTGCGATTTCTAAGCGATCCTGGTTTCCAAATGCGAATTGCAAAAGAAGAAGGAATACATCGCACAACCGTTTGTAAAACAGTGAAAATGGTTTTAAAGAAGGTCACCGATAAAGCGCATTTGTGGATTAAATTTCCTAATAATAGTGACAAAATAAAAAGGGCTCAAGAACAGTGGGCATTGCGTTTTGTCTTTCCTTGCGCTATTGGAGCAATAGATTGTACGCATGTTGCAATACAAAAACCACCAAATCATGGCGATGAGTATATTAACCGAAAGGGTTTTTGCAGCATCAACGTACAAGCTACCTGTAATGCTAACGATGAGTTCACTTCAATTGATTGCAATTGGCCAGGATCAGTTCACGATAGCCGAATTTTGAAGCGATCTCGTATTTTCACTTATATGAATAGTCAGCACAGCGATGCAATCATTTTAGGTGATATCGGCTATGGCATTCGACCATGGCTATTAACACCATTTAAAACCCCAAGGAATCTGCAGGAAAAAAAGTATAACAAAATACACGCAAAAAATCGTGTTATAATAGAGCGTTGCTTTGGACAGTTAAAGAGGCGATTCCCTATTTTGCAATACAAAGTGCGTGTTGCTCTGGAAAAAGTTGCATCAGTAATTATAAGCTGTGCGGTATTGCACAACATAGCAAAATTTCTTGGTGACGATTTTGATGAACCCGAAGCTTTTCAAGAGGATGAAGATGATGAAGAAGAGGAGGAAATTGTTACAGACCCGTCAGCTAACTTCACAGAATTAGGCAAAAGGAGAAGGCAAGAAATTGTAAATGTACTCAGTTCATTATCACATATTTCATAAATTATTTTTTATTTTAAATTATGTTCTATACATTAAAAATACATTTTATTTATTAAATTCAGGTCACTTATATCATTTAAATTAAAAAATAAATTATCACTCATAAATTAAAGCTTCTGATTTCATTAAAATAAAAGAATAAAATTAAAATATTTAATCTTGAAAAAATTCATCTAGTATTTCAACATACATTTCTTCTTGTTTTTTGATGCTTCCATCATCCAGATATTCTTTTTCTTTTTCCTTCTTTTGTTGTTCTTTCTTCCTTTCTTCCCGTTCACTTATATCTAAGTTTAAACATTTTAGCTGTCTTAACAGAACCAGTCTCTGAAGCTCTTGGTTGCTAAGATTTTTGGTCTCCTCTGTTTCATCTTCAAATTTGTATTTTTTCTTCACGTTCATCGTTTCCTCCATCTCATCACTAACTTTTCTTTTATTTGGATTTGTCGCTTCTGGGTTTGTCGCTTCTAGCTCCACACAATCCGGCGTTTTGTTAGCATCCATGGCACCTAGAAAAAATAATTGACACAATCAAATTTATAGTTAAATATAAAAAACTTACCAGGAATTTTATTAAAGACTGGATTTGATTCTTCCTCCATTATTTGCAGCAAACCTTTCTCCCAATCTTTCAAATGTATTGGTTTGTTGCCTGTTGCACGCAAATCACTTTTCTTTTTAACATCATTTCGCATGTTTTGTATTTTTTTTTTTAATTGGACAATTGTTATTTCCTGGCCAAACGTTAGGAGATAGTCCTCATGGAGTGAAGACATGGCATTCTCTTTTGCCACCCTCACTGACGGCACTTGCGACTTTTTAAAAAGAATTTTATATTTTTCTAAAATTGAAAAAAACTTCTTGTTACTTTTGTCGCCCATCTTGCCAAAAACTCAAAACAAACTTATAGTGTTACCATAATTTATAAGAAAATAGCCATATTTTTCAACAGAGGCAACTCTCAAACAGTTTTAATTTTCCAGTACTAGCTATCACTTTTCAGTACTAGCTACGTAGTACTAGCAAAGATTTATTCACACTTTTTGTAGTTTAAACTTTTTAGCATAGCTAGTACTAATAAGTAAAAGCTAGTACTAGTACTTAATACTATATAGTATAATCTACCTTTTTATTCACACAGCCCATTGATATTATATATAATCCAATCGCCTATATTATTACAAAAATGGTGATTGGGTCAAACCAATAATAAGCTGACGAATTGGAAAATCAGACGCAAGGAAGAGAGACAGAATAATTGTCATACAGTTGTTTCACCTACAGTTTTTCATAGCGCAGTTGCTTTTATAGCCTATTAAAATAGTAGTTTTCACGTAGTTTTCTAAAAGGCCGTAAAAAAAAGGCGCTCTAATCACCGTGTCTTCACTGTGTTACATTGTGTTCTAGGTTATTTGCTGTTAGATCAAAAAGCGTGTTAATTTTACCAAAAACTTTTAAAGGATTTCAATACAAAAAAAAATATTGAAAATCAGCAGTAATTTCACAGAATCGGAACAAATCTTTTAATAAATACAAAAAAAATATGGGGATATATTATTATTTACAAATAATCAAAAACCCCTGAATCATCAAGACATAATTGGTTGAAGAGACAAGTAACATCAGAAAAACCACGCCAACTTATTAGTCAACCACACCACCAGCAACACAAGACACCGTTTCAAGTTTTGTGGCAAACAAAATAACACGCCTCATCTCCTTGAAAATATGATTAGTCTGGGCTCTAAAAAACTATCCGACGGAACTTGCATTTTTTTGAACAAATGGAAATGTTATTGGGTGAAAATTTTGCATATACAAGCGGTGAAAACACCTGTCTATTACTTTGAAATTTCTGAAAAAGATTTAGACCTGGGTATGGACTATTTTGTGTACCAGTTTAAAGAGCCGCTTTTGTTAAAAGAAACCATGAGAGGAAGTCGTGATACGTTTGATAATGAATCACCCATAAATATTTTGTTATACGATGATTAGAATCATTCACAACTTTTAATGTGGTTTTCCAATCAAAATTATATATTTAATGCTGTGGAAATGGAATGTACTATTAGTGATGACGATTTACATAAAGAGTTGTTAAAATTTTACCAAAGGCACTATCGTGCACATCGTATGTATTTGTGCGTTCAAGCTGGTTTTACCCATAGATGAATTGTTTGCAAATTGGAATTAACTTGGCTATTGCCACCAATGTCCAGGTTGTATAAATGCGAATCAGATCATTTCCAGTCTTCTCTAATTGGTTATGAAGGTGAGGTTTAGAGTTAATAGTTTGTGTTAATGAATCTGATTTTGATACAAATTACATATATTGTGATATGAAAAAAAAAGAAAAATACTTTATTGTAAATAAATTTACAATAAAAAAAACTACTGAATAACACTACTATGCATTTTATCCCACAACATTTAACGTTTAGCACATGACAGCTGCAGAGTGATAAAAAAAAAACACCCCGCAACATTGTTTAAAAAAAAGTGCATTTGATTAAAAGAATTACCTTTTACTAAAAAGTACCATATATTCAAAAATACCATTTATTAAAAAAGTACCTTTAAAAAACACTACCTTTTATGAAACAAGTGCCTTTTATAAAAAAAGGTACCTTTTATGAAAAGTACCTTTTATGAAAAAGTGCCTTTTATGAAAAAGTACCTTTTATTAAAAAGTACTTTTTATTAAAAAAGTTCATTTTATTAAAAGGTAGCTTTTATTAAAAAGTAGCTTTTATTAACCCTAGAATACTAATGTTTGTCGCTCTCTTTTTTTCTATTGATGTAAAATATGAGTAGTACTCTAGGGTTGAAAAGTACTTTTTAATCAAAAAGTACCTTTTATAAAAAGTGCATCTTATTAAAAAGTACCTTTTATCAAAAAGTACCTTTTAATAAAAAGTAACTTTTATTAAAAAATACCTTTTATTAAAAAGTACCTTTTATGAAAAGTAGCTATTATGAAAAAGTACCTGGTACTCTAGGGTTAAAAAGTACTTTTTTTATCAAAAAGTACCTTTTATAAAAAGTGCCTCTTATTAAAAAGTACCTTTCAATAAAAGTACCTTTTAATAAATAGTACCTTTTATTAAAAAATACGTTTTATTAAAAAGAACATTTTATTAAAAAATACCTTTTATTAAAAAGTACCTTTTATTAAAAAGTATGTTTTTTTTAAAAATACCTTTTTTTCAAAAGTATCTTTAATTAAAAAGTACCTTTTATTAAAAGTACTTCTTATTAAAAAAAAGGACCTTGTATTAAAAATGTACCTTTAATTAAAAAAGTACCTTTTATTAAAAAGTTCCCCTTATTAAAAACCTCCTTTTATTTAAAACGTATATTTTATTAAAAAACTACTTTTTATTAAAAAAAATTCTTTTTATTAAAAAAGTACCTTCCAATAAAGAAGTAGATTTTATTATTATTATTTTTTTTTTTACAAAAAAATTTATTGAGGTCCTACCTATTATCTTAAGCTTGGAGTATAACATATTATATAAATAGTAAAAAATGTCCCACAATTGGTTTCAATTTGGAGTGTAAGTACATAAAGGCTAAGACTTGGTTTGAAAATTGCTGGATTAAAAGATATTAAGATCAATGAATGCCGTACAAAAGTTAAACGATTGGTATAAAATTTAAATCACAAAAATGAAAACAGTTGATCTTGAAAATTCCAGGATTGTCTTTAAACTTGGACTATTTGGTTTGAAATTTAAAAATAGTCCTAAAATTGTGGTTCTAAAAGATTTAAAATCATGGACGAAAGGAAGAATCACGATATTGTTAAAATTGAAAAGGCCGGCCGTTGGATTTGAACTAGGACTATAAAAATATCGCCAATATATGTTAAATTTGGTATGTAAATTTTCATGTAGATTTTAGATTTAAGCCACAAAAAACATGCGTTTAACAATTATTTAAATTTATTAATAATAAGATTTACGGACTGATCTTGAATTAGGGTAAGCCCTAAAAAATAAGGACTCCAATTTATTCTTTATCAATTCTTTTTTTTTTTAATATTCGTAGATTTTAAAATTTTATATTAAGTATTTTTCGTTCACTTACCAGTGATATGATTATAAAACAGCTTCGCCCACATATGTGATGAATCTGATGAACGATAATATTGTCCAAAAAATGGTATAGTAAACAAATGCGACAAAGAGGCAGTCAATGAAGTAGACGATATTATAAATTTATATTTCTTTTCCAAGACACGATCTCTTGTTTTTTGATCCAAGCACTCTAAACACTCTAAACGTAATAAATCCAAACCACCTGGCAATAAATGGCGCAAAGAGCAAATAGTAGAACGTAAGATAACAGCATGAGCAAAATAGCGAGAAACATCTCCTTCGCCTTCAGCATCCAGTAAAGAGACTTTTTCTAATTCCGTCAAGAAAGTATCCATACTTTCTTCACATAATTTGCCCACCTCAAACATGGTAACGGCATGATTTTTAAGTCCGGGCGATAAATTACCCATCATCAGGAAAGCAGTAAGTGTGGAATCAAATAAGAAACCCACACGTTTTCCAGTTTTTGGAGTTGATTCGGGTAATATTTCTTTTAGCGATGGCTTGGTGGTAGTCTCTGATAGATCGTCTATTTCCGAGGATAAATCAGGATCCTCTGAATTTTGGCGTAATGAATTTTTGGCTATAGGTTGCGGTGAGGGCGTAGGCATATTAGCAAAGCTAAAATCACTTGTATTACCATCCGATGATAGATAACCTATCGAAGAAGAATCTTGATCTTTTTGTTTATCTTTAGGTATATCTTTTACTTTAATGGGATTCTCAACACCATCAGTTTCGGAATTTATATAATTATTATAATTTAAAGGTGTTATTTGTGGCTCTTCTTTAGCCAATAATTGTTCCCGTTTATATTCATCCCAAGACTCATGATATTTTTGCAATTCCAAAGAATTTTCAGTAGTGGCAATTGCCTGTTCTTTTAACTGAGCAAATCCTAAGCGGCAAAATAGCGATATAGCCTGTTTAACTAAATTCAATTCCAATTGTAACATATGAGCCAATTCCGAAATGGTCATGTACTCATCTGCGCTCACGAAAATCTTATAGAGTAGATTTTCAAAATAATCACCACTAACACGATTCATAACAAAATTTTTCAAGGGTGGTATAGAAATTTTATCTTCTCCTGATATTGGAACATCCAAATAGATAAGTCCTTTGGTATATAAACTGTGGACAACTTGGTAATCACATTTACCCGCCGACTGAGAACCAAAATCTATTAAATCATCGATTAAACTTCTTTCGGCTGGTGTAACGAATCTGATGTCAGCCTCTAAAACAAATCCCACTTCTACTCGCCACCAGGGTTCGATGCGTATGCGTTGTGGAAATTTGGGTAAAAATTCCAAAGGATTAGGTTTGGCGGTAAACAATAAAGCTCTGGTGGTATGGGTCTTCAATTCACTAATCAATGATAAATATTCATTACGGCCTATACCCAAGACTCGTAAACAATCGACGGCTGTAAAATTTGGTAACGTATCATAGCTTTTATCATTTCGCAAAAGTTGTGACAAAACATCCAAATAGTAATTAAATGGCGTCACTCGTAAACCCTTGGTAACAATGTCAGCCAAATGATAGGGAAACATACCTAAGGTATTAATGGACTTGGTCACCAACAATTCATAGTAACGTTGCTCTTTGCGAAAGATTTTATTAACCAAATTACCGCGAAATCTTAATTGATTTTTGAGACTATAGTTGAAGACGTATTTTTCATAATCTCGTTGATTGTTGTGTAAAATTTGTTTTAGATGCACGGGTAGCAGGTGCCACGGTACATTTTTGCGCACACAGTTGGCTATATCTTCAGCTATTTTTTCATTACTCATATTGTAATAAGTAAAATATTATTGTTTTTGTGTTCTTTTCTTCACTCAAATTAAAAATATTTCATTTTTTATATTTTTATTTTTTAATTTACACAAGATTTTTTCACAAAACTGATAACGTAGAAAAAAATTTTCTTTTCTAAAACACAGCTGTTTTTTTCTGGAATGACAGCTGAGAATGAAAAAATAAACGAGAGTAAAGCAAAACAGAAAACAGAGTTGCCATATTAAGAGTTGGAAAATTTTATATTTTCGAGGATCCTCCAACAAAATAAAAGAAATTAAATCCCTCCGAAATAAAAAATAGTTTTAAAATTTCTACTCTATACTTTTTGTTTTTAAAACAAAAATGCAATTTGAATAAAAATTTGGAAAACACATTTTTTAAAAACAATAAAAAAAGAACAAGTCTACAAGAAAAATTGTTTTTTTTTATTAAAAACACAGGCAAAAAATTCAAAAAGCAATTTAAGGCTCAAAAATCTTAAGAAAAAGATGATTTAACCTCAAAAGTTGAAAACGCAAAAAAAGAAGAAGAGCAAAACATCAAAAAAATTTATGGGCAGACATAGAATTATTTAAAACATAGAATTTTTAAAAGAGATGTATTTTTACAGACAAATTTAAATAAATATTAATGGCTAAGTACGCGTTTACATTGCACTCAAAATAATAAACCAACTACAAGATATGATACGAAAGAAATACGATTTCGAAATCTATTTTATTTTAATGAAAACGCAAACCTTATTGGCAGTGGAGAGTTCTATAACTATGTGAGAAGTTTTTGCATCGAAAAAATTCGTATAAGTTGGGGGTGCTTATTCGATCAGACAAAATATACACCAAAGGAAAGTTCAGAAAAATATATTTTCATTGAGTTCCAATATCAAAAATCGCCAAATGTGTTTTGAAAATCGCCACATTTGGTAAGAAATCTCCATATCTGACTACCCTGGTAATATGTATGACATTTTTTACATCTGGCATCGCCTTGTGGAAAAAGTGAAAACAAAAAAAATTATTTGAATTTTTTTTTTTTTTTTAGGAAAACAACAACAACATGGGTTCTAAATTCAATAAAACTCTGGCAAATAAAATCTTTGCAAACACCACTGGAAAAATGTCAGGAACATTTACCGGGCATAAAGTCAAAAATTATTTACCAGGCAAAAGTCAAATATTATGTAACAAAAATTAACATTTTTTTCTTTTTGGTGGTAATAAATTTTAGATTTCACCAGTAAATTAATAATTTTTTGAAGCATTATCAGAATTAGTAATGTAGACAAAGTAAGAAGAACCCCGATTTTAAACAATATTTTGGAGAAGTGTGAATTCAATATAATCTGGATTTTATCACCAGCCTTATCTATTATTTGCTTGGAGTAGGGATACCAAATGTCATTTTCAATAACTTGACAATTCATATTTTCAATACTGGGTAGTAGTAGATAGCGGGTAGCGTGTAAATATTTATGAGTGATTACAATTTTTTTTTATTTTCGGTATAAACCTTCTGATTACATATATAAATGTTTTTTTTAATTAAATTTTATGACATGTTCTATAATAACATTTGATTAAAACTTACCTAAATATTTAAATGTTTTCTAAAAAATTGGCACGACCTTAAGACTGAATTTTTTTTTTTTTTATTAACTACTTTACTATTTATATCACCATTTATTTTAATGATATTTTAAATTTATTTTTATTTTACTACATTTTTTTTATTTTGTATAAAAATTTGTATAAATTTAAATTTTTACTTTTTTAGTGGAAGCCCTTTTCCAATTGGGTCTACTTATTACAAGAAAGAAATGCATTTTTTTTAATTTAAGAAAAACACCTTTAAAACACTGATTTTAAATAAGATTTTTTAATTTTTTCAAACCACAGTAGTACATTTCTTAAAATTTATATAATTTTTTTTTTGGCACTTTAAATACTTTATTTTGTTGAAAATAAAACTTGATAAAGGAACAAGACCTTGTTGGGGCCATTTTTAAATGTCAACTGAAAATGTGCTTTTTGGTGCGTGTCTAAGCTAAAAGAGAGACAAATGGAATGAGCAGTGATGCCATACAAGTTTTAGCTCATATCACATTTTTAAAAGCTAAAATACCCCAAAAACTAAATTGTCAATAATTTAGTTTTCAATTTAAAACGGTGATGTTTCCAGATGACGTTTCGCCTAAAACGAAAATACATACATACGTCTTGTAGATACCCCATATAAATTAAGGCAAACCCCTATTCTATATAACAAACCAGATAGCGAAATCATAAAATATTTGGAATAAGTATTTAACAGACAAAAATCCTTAAAAAAAATCTCTCTTAGCTGACCCAATAAAATAAATAGACAGAGTTGTATGAAATGTCACACAAATTATTTCGTTGCTGCCAGATTAATTACAGAACAAATTCATTTAATTGCTTTCATTTTTCGAACTTTTTCCTAAATTGTTAATTTTTCAAATAACCATATTTTTTTATCACTCTTTTCAACAGAAAAGAAAAACACAAAAACTTTAAAGAATTACCAAAATCAATGTTACTTGTAATAAATATTAGAATAAATCTAAAAATCTCTCAAACTAGTTTTAAATTGACTTGATTAATTTTTAACAAGATTTTTTTTGTTGAAAACAAAACAATTTTTCCCATATAAGCGTTGGCTTAAGTCATTTATATGCCAACTTTGATAGCTTGCCGCATAATATTTAATTCATTATTTCTTGAATTTTCTGATTTGTGCGGATTATCTTTAAATTTTTTGATTCACGACTTCAAATTGTTCACATTTTGCGAATTAATATTTGCCTTTGATATGATTGTAACAAATAAACTTTGATTGAAATCATTGACGTGATAAAACTTTCAATTACAAAATTAATTAGCTTTTGCTATTTGTACCAAAGCAGTGGTTTGCACTCCATATAAACAGCACCTTTAACAGATGTGTTCGAACCATTAAATGTAGATATTTTCAGTTTAAGCAGCTTTTATATATAAGCTTTATAATTATGCCATTTTCTATTTAATGCAAGGCAACTCTGTGACAGGATGATTTTTAAGAATTTCTATTACAGTCACTGTTGCCAACTTTCTAACCCAAAAATCGCCAGAAATAACAAAATTTTGAAATAAATATAAATTATTGAGTTGCTATTTTTATGATTAAAAGGTAATTTATTAAATGATACATTAAATAAAATAAGATTTTAATTACCCGATATATATGAGGCTTTTAGTTGCACGATATATATGTGATTTTATAAAATTTTATCCGAGAAATGGGCTATATAATTAAGTAAATTTTCAACTGTTTTGTTGTAATTGAATACTTTCATATACTAGATATAATAAAGACAGATTTTATACAACTGTTTAAATTTATATCTGAATTAATAAACAATTGCACTATAAATTTTACTGAAGTCAAAAGAAAAAATTATTTTTTTTGAAATAATTGTATAAAAAACAAACTGCTGAAAAAACAGTAGTATTTGTCAGTTGTGCAAAACTTTTGATAGTTACAATGTTGTTAGTTATATTTGTTAAAAAATATAGGAAAACGTACAAAAAGGGCGTTTTAGTTCATAACACGTTGAGTAGAAACGTGGCCTTATTAATTTCAGTTGTTTAATCAAAGTCAAATCAGACTCAAAACAACAAATTGTAATTGTTACTTGTGCTTTGTCTGTATTTTAATTTGTGAAAATTGTACATTTTCAAAAACTAGCTAAATCCAAAATCGCTCAAATTCTAACTAAATCTGCTAGTAGGGTGTTACTCTTTTTTCCTTTTTTTTTGCTCAAATGCCCCCTAGAGCTAAGAAATAAATGAAATAGTGTAACTTTAATACGGCAACCCTGAAAAAAGAAGAGAAACTAACTGTCATTGACAGTTTTTAAAAACAATCGATTAATTTCCTTTTTTTTTCACACCAAGAGCGACAATAAAATAAAAAAGGAATAATATTCATTTAATAAATAATTATAAATCTAGAAAAAGTCAAATATATGCAACAAACAAAAGATCAGCAGATTGTGATAGAAATATAAAGCAAAAGTTATAAAAAAAAAGAAAGAAATTTCTATAGCAAAGACAAAAAATTAAAATACATTTATGAACCCAACAGACGACAAGTTGCCCTCAAAGAAGGCAGCAGAATTAGACCACTCAATGTCGGATGATGAAGAAAACACAAGGTGAGTTAAATATAAAAAAATTAAATCAACTTTTTTGTAATTGAAATGCGGTTCCCTTAGTTTCCCAGAAGATTTATCTTTAAGACAAAGACAACAATTAGCTACGCAAAACTCTGCAACAACAACTGCTGCTGCTGCAACAGCACAATCAACCATTAACACGCGTTCCTCCTCTTCCCTTTCTGCGCATAATACCTCAGATATGAAAAGGTCAACTGTTAAGGAACTTATAGAGCGTTATTTTTATCAACTACAACGTGGATGTGGCAATCCAAATTGCTCAAATATGAATTGTGCCTCTAGCGGCAAGGTGGCCGCGATGTCGGCAAATGAAACGGCAGCCAAGGCAATACAATTATTTTCAGAAGATGCCAAGTTATGTGAATTTTTTACTCCACCGCCGAAAGTATCACGTACTGGGTCACAACATGAATCTCCCACAAGTTCGCATTCTGTCAGCAACAACACTCATATTAGCGATAACATGGATTCGTTTTCTCCCCAAGATCATAGTACTAGTAGTAGTACTGCAACCTCTGGATCATCGTCAACCAGTTCTACGGGTAGTAGTAACACCAATATATCTAGTTGTGCTACGGAAGAAATGCCATTACTCGAAGCATTGGGAGAGGTACCCAACACGGCGGCGGTAAGACCTTCAACGTCCAAATCAAAATCGTCAGATCCCCCCACACCGACTTTAGCCGACGTTGGATATTTAAATGAACAAATACTCGATGAACTTATAGAAGAATGTAGCAAATTTAATTCCTATGATCGTCTTATACACGCTATCAACGAAGTGTATAGCTCCGTCAAGAAGTTGGGTAAAAGCTTTAAACGTCACCCTTTGGCTAAATTAACTTCCACTGCTACTGCATCTAAGCTGCAAGAGATTTCAGGCAAATCTCCCCAAGAAATGAAAAAAGAAGATCTACGTACACTCGAGGGTGAACATGATAAAGATGAAGATTGTACTTGTATTAATGATGAAGATGATGATGCTAACGTAGTGGAGGAGGAGGACGAGGAGGAAGATGAAGAGCAGAGCATCATGAATGTTGATCAAGCTGAATCTTTAACTTCTGCCGCTGTTTCGGGTGATGTTATTGAACCTATGGATGATGATGATGCAATCACTGATGATTTGGATGATATCGTTGAATGGTCTCAGAGTTGTGATACTCAGGTTGATTTTGAGAGTTTGAGAAGGGTGAAAAAGAAACTGTACGCTTTGAATAATAATGCTGTGGCAGAGGCTTTAAATAATAATATCATTATACTGGCTGAGAGTATTAAATATGGCCACTATCACGATTGGGAAAAAGTGTTGCATTGCTTTGTTATATGTTTCGATATGTCAACCACATGTAAGTGTAGAAATTATTTATGTTAAAATGCTTACTAAGGGGTATAACTGTTTTTTTTAAATTCTTTGCAAAAGAAAGCTATATAAAACATACGTATTCCTTTAATTTGCCAAGTGTTTAGTATTCAAAAATATTTTTAGTAAAGGAATTAAGGTGATGTATAAGAGTTGATAATTTAAATTTAAAATTTATATTATTAACTGTTTAATTTTTAGTATAAATGTCACAATAACATTTATAACAGTCATCATAAATCCATTTATAACAGCTAATAACAACAAATTAGTGTCCTATGACTATATAATAAATTCAAGTCCTTATACCAGTTTTATAGTTTATTAGTATAACAGTTTTCTATACAGTTTAAAGAGTTATAAAATATAAAATTCGATAGTAATAATATTTATATTAGAAAACAAGTTTGGTTAATATCTACACCCATTTTAACAGCTGTATAACAGTTTTAAAAGCCACAGTATAACAGTTTGTTGAGCCGTTTAAATGCTCAATTTACTTTATAAGGTTTTTTAAGTAAAACATACATATTTGTAAAAAGCATTGTAAATTGTTTTATCCGGGAAAAATTTTACATTTTTTTTCACTTGAAATGTAATCCTTCCTGTTTAGCATAGTTTAGATAAACAGGAAGGATTACTTTATTAATGTATGTACCAGAGAACTGCAAAATCAACTTTTTTCTTGATTTAATCATACACAAAAATTCTTATTCACTTTTAATAATGCATCATGTTACTGAACGCGTAATTGGAATCAGTGTGAATCATCTGTCGTTTATGTTTTATGTAAATGAAAATGTAATCACTTAACAGTGTTCAGTAACATGATGCTGATTTTATTCTACAGTGAATTTTGTTGAATTATTAAAAGTGAACAAGAATTTTTGTGTATGATTAAATCAATAAAAAAAGTTGATTTTGCAGTTCTCTGGTATGTACATACTTGTCTGTATAACAGTTTTATGTTTGAAAAAAAAAAAAACGGTATAACAATAGAAATTAGTTTTTTTTTCAAGAAGCGAAGGCTTAGTTTAACAGCTAATAGGTATGGAAGGATTAACTGACCTCATTAAAACAGTTTATAAGACAATGAATGTATTGAAATAAGAATTAAAACAGTTTCTTTCAATAATAACATTTATATTATTTTCCTACCTGCCCTCTCCTCTCTATCTATCTCTCCAACATTTACAGCTTCCAATCGTTATGCTGATTTAGAATATTTAGAAAGAAGTATGCCAAAATTATGTCAAGCTGCTCATGGTATGCCAGTACAAGCTCAAGCTAGATTGGCACGTATATGGGCCATTAACTGTAAAGATCAATTGCAATTTTTTATACAATCCTTTCAACAATTGATAACATTACAAGTTATACTGGACGAAGACACAGTACAAGAAAATCCTGATGTTATAGCTGTAACCAAAGTTCTAAAGGTAAGGACACTAACAAAAGGAAACCCAAAAACATTTTAATTTCATTAAACCTGCCGCCTACTCTCCCTCAGATTGTCTTCTATGCCAATATATTGGCTGGCGAAATTGATGCATATAATACATCTGCTGCCGTTAAACAAGCAGCAGCTGCAGAGGCCGAAGCAGCTTCCAGCTCTGACATGGGTACTTCAAATGATGATGAAGATGATATTTTCATATATAATCAACTATCCAAACATTTTCATCCGGCCTTTGCTGAAGATAAATTGGAAAAGGAATTAAATATTTCTTGTATGGATTGTCGTGTTCCTTTAGTGCCATTTGAAGAGTTTTATAATGAACCCCTAAGTGATGCCATACAAATGGATAGAGATTATTTATCATATAAAAATTTATACTTGGATCCTTTGGAGGGTGGTAAATAAATAACAACTAAATTATTTCAATATTTTATAGCTACAATAAAACTTTTTATTTTTTTTTTCCAATTTTCCAGCCGACCATCATTTTTCATTTATGTTGTATTCTTTCATTTTAACACCTGCCACCAAAGTTATTGCTTTATATTATGATAGTCGTATACGTATGTATAGTGAACGCAATTCCTCGTTATATTCTCTACTAAACTATTTTGGCGATGGCAATGAAGTGGGTGCCAGACCGGATTTAAAATTAAAAGTACGACGTGATAATATTGTAAATGATGCTTTAATAGGGGTAAGTTTTTGCTATGCAATAAAATTTGCTTGTTTGATTTTTAATGTGTGTTTCTTGCATTTTAGTTGGAACTGGTGGCCATGAGTAATCCAAAAGACTTAAAAAAACAATTGGTAGTAGAATTTGTGGGTGAACAGGGCATCGATGAGGGTGGTGTTTCTAAAGAATTCTTTCAATTGATAGTTGAAGAAATTTTTAATCCAGATTTTGGCATGTTTACTCATCAAGACGATACAAATACTATGTGGTGAGTGTGAAATTAACAAAAAATAAAAAAAAATACATAGTTTTAAAACATTTTAGAATGCATGATGTTTTTAATAATTTATAGCCTGTTCCTCGATCTCGAACGAAAAACTAGTCGAACGATAGCAAGTCACTCGAATTCGAGTCAATTTGGGTTTCTCTATTTCGAAAGGCTTCGATCGACTTGACTTACGTGTGTCAATTTTTGTTTCTTACGCATTTACAAACCACAGAGATGCCAGATCATATATTTTGAGCATTTGTTAAAATTTTCTTTAAAAGTAGCAAAAATACTACTAAACTGCTTAAAGACAAAAACAACCCTGTTTAACAGTGATCAGCTGTATATGACAAATGAAATAAAAACAAGTAAGAGCGGCTAAATTCGGCTATGCCGAATCTTATATACCCTTCACCATGGTATTCTGAAGGAGATGAATACATCGTTGGAATCTACTACCTCATAGCTCTCCACAAACAAGCGGTATCCCCATTTATTTTTTCTTAAATGTCCAAAAATTTTAATCCAAAATAATATGTCATGTAAAATCTCAAATTTATATTTTTCCATATGTTTCAGCGCTTTTCTTGTCAAATTTGGCATTTTCTAGGCAAAAAAAGTTGGCGACACTACTATTTATTTTTTATTTATATCATTCACAATAGTTGTGAAACGTATTTAACCTACGTATTTATCTTCACACTCTTATTAAACAAAGGGATTTTACTGGAAAAATTAGAGGTAGTCCTGGTTTTTTGCTAATATCTCAGCCATTTATTAACCGATCTGTCTGATTTTTAATAGCAAACAGAAATGGATCACATGTAACAGAAATAAAAAAGAATCAAGTCCTCATCATGTCTGGGTTCTTCGGAAAACCCATTTCAACACACAGACGGACAGACGGACAGACGGACAGACGGACATCGTTAAATCAACTTCGCTCTTCATATGGACCCAGAATATATATACTTTATAGGGTCTAAGATCAATATTGTAGAAATTACAAACGGAATGACAAACTTATATATACCCTTCCACCTATGGTGAAGGGTATAAAAATAACAATAAACAAATCAATTTTTATTGGAAAGTCTGTTTATTTGTGAAAATTTTTGTTATCGATTGGTTGTGGTAAAATTGTTGTTTGAAGAGCTTTTCTGTTGCCTGTTGTCTGTTCGGTGCGGTCACTGCTAAAGTCCTTGTAAAATAAAAGATGTAAAATTAAAAATGTAAATATGAGTTTCTTGGGCAAACGTAAGCCACAAACAACACACACATACCTTTTCCACTCAGCAACAGCGTAATAGGGGGTGAAACGGAGTTTAGTTTTCTGGTCAAATATTCCTCCTCTGCGGAAAATTTGTTTGCTCCGAACACCAGAGTCCTTCTGGCAAAATCAGGCCTTTCTTCCATATAAAATACACGCGTCTTCGGATGGTCCATAGTTGATTTTTTTTTAACTAAAATTTAAAATTTTAATAAACTATAAATATTTGTATTATTTTGTACTTACTTTTTGTTATCCATTGCTTTTTTACTTCATTTTGCTTTTAAAAATATCAAATACATATTTACTCGACAAAAAAATAGCAAGTGACTGATTTTGACATTTGCGTTCGAGCTGTTCGAAATAGAGAAACCAAATTTTGTATGAAAACAGTTACGTTTTCATTCGACTTGTCGTTCGAGTCATCGTTCGCATAGAAATAGAGTTAGAGAAACCCAAATCAGTTTTCTTTCGAATAGAAAGCGAACGAACGTGTTCTTTCGAAATAGAGGAACAGGCTATTAAACAAAAATGTAATTTAAACTATAGGTCTGCATGAATGCAAGGTGGCTAAATTTGTTAAAAAAAATACAAATTTACATAAGAGTGTTAAATTTCTTTGAAAATAATTTGAAAATTTTTATTTTTTACATTACAAAATATTTTTTTGTTTTTTAAATTCCTAAATATTAAAAAAAGAATATTTTTTTTCACGCGAAATGCGAAAAAAATCTATAAAAATATTTGATATAGTAAAAAAAAAATTGTTAAATACAATAGCAATAATATCAGGAAAAATTGTGAAAAAAAAAATATTTGAAATTAACTTAAAAATTGAATAATTCACCAAAATCGATAAAACAAAATTAAATGATAAAAATCGTTGTAATTTGAAAAATTGAAATTGCTAAATTGTTGCAAAAATCGCTAGAATGACAGAATAGCCAAATAAATTAAAAATTAAAATTTTTTAAAGTTGCTGAAATAAAACATCGCCTTTAGCGTTTTTTTATACCCTCCATGGTATTTTCTCTATAGATAAAAAAAAAACTAAATTGAAAAAACATTGTCGAAGCGAAAAGCGTTTTTAGATAATCAATTTTAGTAGAAAAACAAATTTGAAAAAAAATTTTTGTGGTTAAAAAAGTTTTTAAGGTGAAAATATTATTTTGAAGTGAAAAAAATTTCTTGCGGTGAATATAAAAATTTTTGAGGTGAATATAAAAAAAAACGCCAAAATGTAAAAGCCTAATTAAAATTGTGGAAAAGAGATAATTATCTATTTTCTTAAAAATAGCATAAAAATAAAAAAATATTTTTATTTAAAAGAAAGGCATAGACAGCAGACAGAGGAGCAATGAAAGTTGGCGAAATATTGGCGAAGTTGCTAAAGCTTTCCAGTTCATAGCCCAGTTATGTTATTTTACTTGCAATTTTATGGGAATATCGAAGGAGAGCGCTGCGGAATAGAAAATTCAAAAATATTATTTTTTTTTAATTGATATTGCCGTCGTTGTGGATTGAATTAGCAACCTTCTGCGCTACACAACTCCCCATTGTCTATGTCTCGGAAACTGAACGATATTCATAGATCGAAACGGTAGCAATGTTATAAAATATAATGAAATGTTATAAAATATAACGAAAGTTCTTAAAATTCAGTCATAAACTAACTCGTTTTTCGTATAGCGATTTTCTTGATAACTAACCGTTTTTTGATCAATCTGTTGTTTTTTTCCAATTATAAGCGAATTTTTGGCGATTTTTTGATATTTTAGATTTTTATGATTTTATTTTTTTTTTATTAATTTTAACGATTTTATTTTTTTTTTTATTAATTTTAACGATTTTATTTTTTTTTATTAATTTTAATTTAAATTATTTTAATTTTAAGCAAATTTTTGGCGATTTTTTCATATTTTAGATTATTTATGATTTTATATTTTTTGTTATTAATTTTAGCGATTTTATTTTTTTTTTTATTAATTTTAACGATTTTAATTTTTTTGTCTGTCTCGAAAACTGAGCGATATTCATAGATGATAAAATATAACGAAAGTTCTTAAAATTCAGTCATAAACTGACTCGTTTTTTATATCGCGGTTTTCTTGATAACACCGTTTTTCGATCATTCTGTTGTTTTTTTCAATTATAAGCGAATTTTTGGCGATTTTTTCATATTTTAGATTTTTATGATTTCATTTCTTTTTATTTATGTTTTTATATATCGACCTTTTTCTTTAATATTAGTGTTCTTATTTTTTTTTTATTTTAACGATTTTATTTTTTTTTGTCTTTGTCTCGAAAACAGCGATATTCATAGATGATAAAATATAACAAAAGTCATTAAAATCCATTCATAAACTAATTGGATTTTTAGATCGCGATTTCTTGATAACTAACCGTTTTAAATTATAAGCGAATTTTTGGCGATTTTTTCATATTTATGTTTTTAATTTTTTTTTTATTAATTTTAACGTTTTTTTTTTTATAAATTTTAACGATTTTTTGTAATTAATTTAACTGTTTTTTTTTATTAATTTTTAGGGATTTTAATTTTTTTTTAATAATTTTAACAATTTTTTTTTTATAAATTTTAACAATTTTTTTTTATTATTAATTTTAACGATTTTTTTTTTATTAATTTAACGTTTTTTTTATTAATTTTTAAGGATTTTAATTTTTTTTTATTAATTTTGAACGATTTTAATTTTTTTTTATTAATTTTAATGATTTTTTTGCTTAGGTGATTTTTCGATCTAGCGTTTTTTCCGATACAATGACTTTTTACCGTTTTTAGTAATATTTCTGGTCTAAACCTGAAGACTGTATTTTGGCACAAAATTATAAATATTCCTAAATTAAGAAATCGTGCGAATTCTGCAACGAATATTGGTGTAACCAAAAGCTAGGTTGCCTTCTTCGCCCTCTTGTGTAGGTATTTGCAAACAAAGACGATACGTTGACTGGCTGAAATTCTTCAATGGATCCACATTTTCTAAAAAATAAATTTCCATAAAGGTTTTTTTTTTATTTTTAAAACACGGATATTTTTACTTTTTATTCTGTCATTTTTAAACTTTTTAAAGAAAATCGTGGAATGATTATTTTAAAATTTCTTTATTTGCGGTTGAAGCTAAACTCTTTTACTTTCCTAAGCTTTTTACAGATTCGAATATATCGTTTCGTAAAGTTGTGTCTTCATATGACGGCGCTAGGCCAAAAAGGGTTTAGCAAGATTTAAAATAATTTAAGAAAATTATGGACAATTTCAATTGATTTTTAATATTCATTGACTATTTTTTTTTAAGTTCACTTAGTTTTTATATATTCCCCTTATCATTTCAGGTTTAACTCTACTCCTTTCGAAAACGAAGCACAATTTACTTTGATCGGCATTATTATAGGTTTAGCTATTTATAACAATATCATTTTGGCTGTGAATTTTCCCATGGTAGTGTATCGTAAACTGATGGGTGGACGTGGTTCATTTTACGATCTTCAGGACTGGAATCCAACCCTGTATAGAAGTCTTAAATCGATATTGGAATATCAGGAATCCGATATGGAAGAAGTGTTTATGCAAACTTTTAAAATCAGCTATAAAAATGTTTTTGATGAAGTGATCGAACATGAACTTAAACCGGGTGGCAGTGATATTGCTGTGGTTCAGGAGAATAAACAAGAATTTGTAGATTTATATAGTGATTTTTTGCTCAACAAAAACATAGAAAGACAATTTAAAGCCTTTAAAAAGGGCTTTGAAATGGTAACCGATGAATCGCCTTTGAAATTGTTATTCCGACCAGAAGAAATTGAATTGTTGGTGTGTGGCAGTAGGGTAAGTATTTTTTAATAGTGTAATCAGAAAAACTTGTTCTAACACATATTTTTTTCATCTTTTAAATGTTTTAACTAGAAATTCGATTTTGTAGAATTGGAAAAATCTACCGAATATGAGGGTGGTTATACCAAAGATACTCAAATTATTAAAGACTTTTGGAGTATTGTTCATGATCTACCCGAAGAATCTCAACGTAAACTTTTAGAATTTACTACCGGCTCCGATAGAGTTCCCGTAGGTGGTCTTAGTCGCCTTAAATTGTTAATAACACGTCATGGTCCCGACAGTGATCGTTTACCTACATCTCATACTTGCTTCAATGTTCTGTTGTTGCCTGAATATAACAGCAAGGATAAGTTGGAAGAGAGACTTTTAAAGGCCATCAATTATTCTAAAGGTTTTGGCATGTTGTAGACAGTGCAGGAGAAAAGAAATTAATCTATCATTGAGGAAAAAAGTATCTTTATTTTAAAGAAAAACGAAGACCACCTACTTAAAAGCTACTCTTTAGCTTACACATATAACATACACATTTTTTATTTTTCGTAGAATCAAAGAAATATAATTTTTTGTTTTGTTTTTTTTTTTTTTTGATAAAAAGAAATTTGAACTTCTTTTGTTTTTTCTTTTCTTATTCGCTAATTTATTTACATACATATTTATCCATTTAAAATATATATTTTTTTTGTAATTCATACAGACTTCTTTTTATAATGCTGTTTATAAAAAGCTTTATGGATAGTTTGTTACTTCCCTACCACACAGCGCGCCATTGTTTTATTTGTAAATAAAAAGTATTTTTTTTTAATTTAATTTAATGGAAAAAAAAGAAGAAATATTCAGCGCTGTTCTTAGTTCCCAATCCATATTCGAAATATTTCATCTACAAAAAATTTTGTGGAATATTCCGTGTAGAAAAAGTTAATGCACTTTTTTCTTCAGAAATATTTGTTAAAGTATAAAAAAAACACATTTATGAACCAAAATTTGAAATGTTTGCTTTTCGTTTTTACTTTGAAATTTGTAAAATCTTAAATATATAAATAAATTATTTTCAAAAATGTCTAAAATTTTGAACATTTTCTTACGGAACCTTGAAAACAAACAAAAATTAATTATTGAAATTACGCAGATTCCATCATTGTCATATGACCTGATGTGCCTCCCTCAGACATCTTTTGCGAATATTTTCTGGATGAATTTTTTGATTTTTAATTTATTTTTCAAAATTTTTTAATTTTTAACAACTTGAATGAATAATTCAAATAATTTTTTGTGCATTATAAATCCATACTAAATTAAAAGTCTTCTAAACTTAGAACAGCGCTGATTGTTGTTGTTTTGTTTTTGAAAAACTAATTTGAAATTTAGTAAAATGAAATAAAAAGAAAAAATATGAAAAAACATTTGTGACCGATTACTGAATTGGCCATTCAACAAATTTTACCAACAGTTAAATAAAAATTTTACGGGGAAACAACAATAAATGTGCCAATGAAAAGTCCAGTTAGTAGCTAACTGGATATTTTGAAAATCAGGTAAAAGAAACGTTTAGAAATTTATTTCATAAAAGAGCATTGAGTTTATAAACACCCTTTGGAATTTTGGAAATTTTCTTATTGGGTAACATCTATAGATAATGTGGCAGCTCGTAGCGTCTAATCTCTCATCTCTCAAACTTAATTTCTCTTAAAAAAAAAAACATATACTAATGTGCTACCAGATGGTTTAGAAAAAAAAATACCTAAATTATTCTGTATAAATTTATAATATTAAAAATTAATAATATTTCTTTTCGACCTCAAAAGTTTCAAAAATAGATGTTTGATACATTTTTAAAACTTTTGCATTTAAAAATTTTTACTAAAACTTGAAATAAAATATTAAAGTCATTTGAGGAAATTCATACAAACTGCCAAACTTCTAGTTATGATAATATGGAAGTAATAAGAGACAAAACTGTGATCCATCAATAATATATATCCATCAATAATGACATCAATAAATATATACTTCCATACAGCAGTATGAAACTGCTTTAAAACCCTCATATCCCTAAATATTCCCGATATCTACTATGTCATAAAAACTCTAATATGGTATTAAAAATGACATGCCTTAATACACAGAAAAAAGTATCACATAAGTAATTAAAAGTGTTTGTTAAAATTCAAATTTAATTTCTAACAATATTTTGTTTGAAATGTTTGTAAATTGTTTTTTTTTTTCGTATAAAAATTCTTTGAAAATAAAAATTGAAGTTACAAAAAATAAAAAAAAGTTGTTGGTGCCTTTTTAAAAAAAATTTTTTTTTGTATTTACAAAAATATTCAATGAAAGATGTTCAATATTACAAACAGAATTTGATTCAGTGTATCTTTAACTTCTTTTGGCATAAAAGTACATTAGATATTCTAAATTGCGACACAAAATGTACTATAGTATAAACTATATCATTTCCGATATTCTGTCAAAACAAAAAGTTACATTTTATCATTATCTCACAAAAAGTGATCATAAATAAAAACAAGTAAAAAAGGGCTAAATTCGGCTGTGCCGAATCTTTGAATACCCTCCACCAAAGGGGATGAAGATGATATACGTATATACTAAATTTTGCATGAACTGTAATATGAATATGTTTTGTCAATTTATGTAACGAACTTTTGTTATTTAGTTTTAGCAATGTTACTTACAGAGGTCTGCTCTGTTAGCGACTTTAACATTGTTCATTTTTACGTTAACTTAGTTATCATAGTATGTAAGACAATAAATGTAATCGAACAAGAAGAAGACTTAATATCATTTTTACTTAACAGAAAAAAAAATAGATACAGAAAAATTGTACAAATTTGTATGGAAAATTTAGAGGTACCTTCACATTTTCACTCATAACTTTTGAACCGCTTGACCGATTTTGCTCATTTTAAATACCAAACTGCTCGGGAGGATGTTCAATAATCTGGGTAAAAATAGGCACCCCCGCTTGCGTCTTCGCGTCGTGATCGTGATTTCAACAGACAGACAGACAGACGGACATCGCTAAATCGACTTAAAATTGCATAAGGATCACGAATATATATACTTTATGGGGTCTTAAACCTATATTTCGACATATTACAAACGGAATGACAAACTGATATATACCCTCACCATATATGGTGGAGGGTATAATGAAGCGGTGCATTTGTGATTAGTACCATAATACTTTTAATGATCTAATAGTACCACAAAAAATACTATAGTACAAACTTTAACATTTTTGTCCTCCATAGTGTTACAAATAATGTAAACAAAATTTGCAAGTAAAATTAAGGAGGTGAAACAAAATTGTTAGAGGTAATAATTTTAGTGGTAAGAAAATTTTTGTGATGGGGTGAAAAAAATTAGTGGTAAAAAAAAATTAGTGGTGAAAAAAAACTTTAGTGGTGAAAAATAATTTTGAGGTGAATATATATTTTTGCTCTCTAAATGACTGGTGAATAAAAATGAGAAAACTTTTGTAACGAGTTGTCACAACTTTGAATACAAAACACATATAAAATTCCAAAACTTTTAAATTTATAAATGTTGTAATAGTATCAGTACAAGTTCTGAATTTTTCTGCTTTTTAAAAAAAATTTTATAAAAATTAAAATTTTTTCGACTTTGTAATGACCAACACCCAAAGTTACAATTTTATTTTTTTTTTTGATGTGATCTTTTAAAATTGGTATTTGCTTTTATTATTAATACTATATACGAGAAAAATTTCCCGAAATTAAGTTTTCATTTCAGTTTCCTAGAAAATAAAAAAGTCCAGTGCCCAGATTTTATAAGACGAGCGACAATTACCGTCCAATTTCGAAGAAAAAATTCTATCGTTTTAAACATGTTGATTTATAAGATTGAAAATTACTGTCTTTTACAAAATTTGTAACAGTTTTTAAAGTTTGAAGTTTTCATTTCAGTTTCCCAGAAAATAAAAAAGTTTAGTGCCCAGATTCTATAAGACGAGCAACGATTACCGTCCACTTTTGAAGAACAAATTCTTTTATTTTAAACTTGTTGAACTATAAGATTGAAAATTACTGCCTTTTACCAAATTTGTAATAACAGTTTAAAATTGTTTTTAATATGCTAGATATTATTTAACTTCAAAAGTGGACCATAAACGATAATTGTATTACAGCATCTGGGCACAGTTCATCTCCCCCCCCCTTCTGACCATCCCATATCTACTTTTTCACTACTATTATTTCCAAAAGAAAATTTAAAAAGTATTGACAATTGGTATCACCAATACTGGGATATAAAGCTAGTCCAAAATATGTTATCCCATTTTTTGGACTTTAATGCAATTCTTATCATCTGGCATCTCTTATACACTCTCTTTAATTTTTAGAGTGGAACTCTCTCCACTAAACTCATATTAAACAATACACTAAATAAGTTCCCTTTATATTAATTTCATTTAGTAATTTGCTTTTGACCAGTTTAGACGCATTTAAATAAATCAATATTTGCTTAAAAACACAAAAGTATTTTAAATAAAATAACAGTGATACTACTAAAGCATTTAATTACAAATACAAAAAAAAAGTCGTAATGATATTTTAAATTAAATTACAAAAATTTTTAATAATTTCTTTTTACCATAAAGTGCCATATATAAATTTATAATTAATATACAAACTCGATATAAAACACAAAGAAAACAAAAAAAATAGAAGAAGCAAAAATGCTTACACATAATAAAACACAGAAGAGCCTTTGGAGGCTTATGTTAATGCTGATACTATGCAATGCATGCCATTCAGTTGAGTTGTCGGCGTATGATGAGGATTTAACCGAAAGCGAAGAGAAGACGTCCACATTTTTGGATGGTATGTATACAACAAGTTTGATTGTTTTTGCAGTTTTGAAAAATTATTATTTTTTTGTATTTATTACATATTTTAAATTGGGGCCGCGAGGTTTGTTTATAGAAAGGTGGAGATGTGAAAGGGGTTTTGAAATTTTTAGAGAATTTAAATGCATTTGATACAATATTATGGAGCTTATATATCAGTTTCATATGCTGCATGTATACATACATTTGGTTTATTATTTTATTTTTGTATAATTTAAAATGAATGTGTATGCATTTCCAGATTGCGTTGAATGATTTAAAAAATATATTTTCATATAAACATTATTATGTTTTCTAAGAATAGATTCAAAAACATATGAATGAATATATTTTAATTATCCAAGTATTGTTTTCCGTTTCAACAAGTTGTTTTTCGCTACGATATTCAAAGGATTGAATTGAAATAATGATGTCATCTTTAATAATCTTTTAAGCTCATCTTTATGTGTTAGATATGAGTTTGAAATTTATTTTAATGTACAGTGGATCACAGTGAAAATGGTCCACCTGTAACCAATCACTTTGAACTGTAAAAAGCCTAAGAAATCAATATAAACACAAAAGAAAAGAAGACTAAATTAGTTAATTTTATTTAAAAAATATATACCTGTACTTTCAATTATTCTGACACACGGTTTTTTCTTGATAAAAAACAAACAAGAGGTTTTTTAATTTTTTCTTTTTATTTTGGTTTTTTAAATATTGAAGAATATAACAAAAAAAAAAATATTCAAAATGGCCGTCATTTGCCTTCCAACACGACCGAAGTCTGACCAGCCAATCGTCTATTACAGTACGCACGACCTCCATGGGGAAATTGTCCACTGCGCGGATAAGTGCACGCTTAAGCGATTCCCAATTTTTGTGGTGAGTAGTGCAGACCATGCCTTCCAAAAAGGGACCACAATTTATAGTCTAAAGGATTCAGGTCTGGACTACCTAATGGCCAATCATCCGTAGAAATAAAGTTTGGTAAATTGTTTTTTAACCAGTCTTGAGTGGTTTTTGCCTTATGGGCTGGGGCAGAGTCCTGTTGAAAGGTCCACGGCTCGTTTTTGAACAATGTGCTATTAAATGGCTTCACAACCTTTTCTAAAACGTCAGATTGGTACACCTTTGCCCAAGTTTTAACACCTTTTTCGCAGAAATGAAGCTTGGTGACCCCATCATAGGCGACTCCCCACCATACCATCACAGAAGCAGGATGGTGACCTCTCTGAACTCTAGGAATCAATTCATTTGCTTGCAGAGATGACTTAGCATAGACTCTTATCATTTTGTTTATTGAACGACTCCTCCACAATAAAAATTTTCTCGTCAGTAAACATAATTTTTCTGTGGCGGTTTTTGGCGTACTGGCGAATCAATGCTTTTGATTTTTGCTTCCGTTTCTGCTTTAATGCCGCTGTAAGTAGATGCACCGTATGTCTTTTGTAAGCCCAAAGTCCTAAGTCATAATTAATGATGCGAGAAATGGATACCTTCGATATATTCACCTCCCGCGGCATTTTTTGCTGCTTTCGGAGTGGATTTCGATAACGGCTTTAACGGCTCTGGGAGTTCGCACAGAGCGCGGACGGCCAGATCTCGGACGGTCTGCTACTCCACCAGTATCCCCAAACAGTTTCACAGCACGATAAACAAAACTACGACTAACCCCGAGCGGCTGCAATGTTCGATAAATGTCTCCAGTTTCCATTCCACATTTTTTTTGGGCCAATTACGACAATACGGTTTTCAATACCTTCCCATTCCATAATTTAAAGTAACGCACGACAAAAACTTTTTACACAAAAATGAAGTTTAAATGCTAGTTGTCAAAAAACTGTCAACGTAACGAGAGTATGTTCAGTGGATTTCTTACAGTGGGGCGACTAACAGTGTGTCAGTAATTATGAAAGTACTAGGTACAGTCAAGGAAAAAAGTCTACATACACCCTTTGATTTATGGGTTTTACAGAGTTTGCGAAGAAAATAAAAAAAATGTTTATATAAATATATTTAAGGCATTAACAAATAAATTTATTTATAAAATAAAAAAGTAATTAATTTTTATAATAAAAACAATAATAACAAAAACATGAAAAATTCATAGGAAAAAAGTGTGCATACAGCCCAAAAAAATTAATATTATTCGAAAATTTTGCAAATAAAAAGAAAAGATTTTAACTTTTAATACTTGGTCGGCCCATCTTGGACATCAATTACTGCTTGAAGACGACGGGGCATTGATGTCACCAAATTCACTGTAATCCTCTGAATAAGGGCCGTTTTCAATGTTTCACAGCTACTAATGTCGAATTTTCGTAGCAATTTTTCCAAAACGTCCCATATGTGCTCTATTGGGTTTATGTCCGGTGACTGGGGTGGTGAATTCAGATGTCTTGGGGCATAGTAAAGAAGCCAGTCTCGAACTACGTGTGCAGTATGCTTAGGGTCGTTATCTTGTTGGAAAATCCATTGATTTCCTAGACCCAAGCTATAAACAGATGCCATTAGATTTTGTTCCAATATGTTTTTATATTGATAGCGGTCCATATTGTCTTCGACAAAAACCAAACTACCCACTCCAGATGACGCATGTTTAACTGTAGGTATAATATTCTTTGGGTCAAGTGCAGTGTTTGGCTTTCTCCAAACTTTGGATCGGCCATCACTTCCGAAAGTTTTATACCTACTTTCGTCGGTAAATATATAACACGCTTCCAAAAATGCATACCCTTGTCCAGTTGTACTTTAGCAAACTCAATGCGAAGTTTACGATTCATCGCTGAAATTAGTGGCTCTTTTCGTGCTAATCTGATTTTAAAACCATTGCCATGCAAAACGTTTATTATTATTCGTGAAGTAACAATTATATTGGAACATTTTTCGATGTGTTCCGCAAATTTTGGGACACTTATTTTCGGATCCTGGTTGACTACTTTGGTTTGGTTTTTATTACTCTGGGACAATGATACAGCAGCCATTCTTTAACAACTCCAGCTGTGTGTTTTGGATCATTGCCTTGGTAGAGAGAAAAAGGGTCGAGTATGCCGAGTTTTTTAGCACTTCATTTCATGTTGTTTTTCAAAATATTTAAATATTGCATTTTGTCCATATTTTCTTCAACAAAGTGTAATTAACCAACGCCAGCACCCCAAACCATCACATGTCCAATCGTTTGAGATCTAGAAGGGTCCCATCTATTATAAGCTAATGAAATCGGTCCAGACGATTACAGATGACCTGTACCGAACATAATTTATTCGTTCGCTGAAAAAATACCCGGACCAGACATGAGGCCTTAATATTCCATCAAGACAACGCTCGGCCACATGTTGCAAGACCGGTTAAAAACTATTTAGAAAATAGTGGTTAGGAACTTTTGCCTTACCCTCTTATAGTCCAGACCTCGCTCCGTTTGACTACCATTTGTTTCAATAGATGCAGAATGCTCTTACTGGAATACGCTTCACTTAAGAACAGGGCATCCGAAATTGGCTTTAAAATCGAATTGTGTCACATGCAGTATGACAAGTGGAAGAATTGTGTTGGAACCACATGCCCTCTAAATCCAGATCGTCAACTTGCGGTAAGAATAATTCAGTTAGCATGGATCCATAGTAGTTGCCGTTGAACGTTACAGCGTTACAGTCGGCTCCTTCGAAAAAAATCAGGCCGTATCACTTTTTTCACACAATGACTTTGAGAGGGTTTAATAAAGTTCCATGAAATATGGAAAATCATTTACTTCGTCATTGAGTTTCAAAATCTCCATACAAAACCAAAAAAGCGATCCATTGTTTATTCACTATAAATTTCGCACATGTCTACTTTTCCAATAGGGTGATACTTATTACCCCATCTTGTATATCAAATGAAATGCAAACATATATAAGTTTGTCTGCCAACATATATTTGCTTATCAAAAATATAATTTAATTCTTTGGATTTAACCTGGTCTTTTAAAACGGAGTCACTTTTTGACTCTACTTGATCTTATTGTGAAAAGCACTAAAATAATGCGCATATTTGGATATTTTTTATTTTTCCCACCTTTATTTTTTTTTTAGCAAATTTTGACCCCAAATATATATCAACCGTAGTAAATGCTCCTTAAAGCAAAAAATGTTGGCGCCCTATGCTCCAGTGGGAGTTGGAGGAATATTATAATAATAAAGCAAAAAATTATGATAAAATAACTTTAGTTAAATATGCCGTTACTTACGTTAGTAGGTTTTGCCTGTAATTTTTTTAAATAGGCGCATTAAACACATACCTGCAATGAGAAGAGATAACATAATTAATTACATTTTAATAAATATACAATTTTAAAATATTTTAAGAAAAATGTATCCCTATTAAAGGTAATCTATATCGTATTCCCACATAACAGGATGCTGTAAGATTAAAAAATCAATAGAAAAGGGAGCGGGCGTAAAGTAATTGTAAATTTTTTCATTAAAGCACCAATAATAATTATTTGGAAAGAATGAGGTTGCAGCCTTGAAGCCGCGGCAGTCTTAAGCTCGATTTGAGACCAGAGGCGAAAATCACTAGTTCTTTTTTCGGATTCACTCCCAGACCACAACCAATGGCTTAGTTGCTGAAAGTATCCAGAGCGCTGCTTACGATTTCACAAAAACTGATTTAATAACGACAACCCACAATAGAGGAAAGATCACTTAATCTTGTGGTATATCTCTCCTTACTTAGATTAGATTATTAGATTATACACCGCGACCAAAAATATAACTTTTGTACAGCCTTATTTTCTCCCAAATAAATATTGTGGAAGCCAATTACCCTACTAGGGACAGATTTCCAAATTTCCAGAGGAGTATCTATCCGCCTAGGACTTGTTGTCTCCTGCCGCAAAGCCTAGGACATACTCAAAGTAAATGTCTAAAAATCATTGTCCAGTGTACAGGGAAAGACGTTTCCACCACATGGAGCGATGAATCCCTTCGCCTGAAGACCCCTCCTAACTTGTTTTGCACTCTCCCTATTTTCCAGAGGAACATTGACAATTTGAAAGACCAGCATGCTTATGATTTTACAAAAAATGATTGAATAACTACAAGCCTTAATAGAGGAGAGATCACCCCACCTTGTGGTGTTTCTCTTCTAACATAGATTTGATGATTAGATTACACAGCGCGACCAAAAATAGATCTTTTGTCCAGCTAATTTTTTTCCGAAATAAATATTAAGGAAACCAATCACCCTACTAGGCAAGGATTTCCAAATTTCCAGGATATTATCTATCCGCTTAGGACTTGTAGTCTCCTGCCGCGAAGCCTAGGACATACGCAGAGTATATATTTCGCCGACTCAACATCCAATCCGCAGAACCTACAAGTGTCCGTATCAGAATAATCCCTAGTCCCTTAATGGTACCTAACATTACAGTGTTCAATGAAAAATTCCCTTAAGCTCCTTAAGTACATACTTCCTGTCTAGGGAAACACGTTTCCACTAGATGTAAGCGGTGAAAGCCTTTGGCTGAAGTTCTCTCCTACTTTGTTTCTCTCTATTTTCCAGACGAACATTGACTGTTTAAGAGTCCAGCATGGTCACTATGCAGTCGCTACCAAACTAGTGAAATTAATGAAAGTTTTTATAAAAAAAAAAAATCTTTTTGGAGATTATTTTTTATAAAATAAAAAATAATAAGAATTTTTAAATTTTATAGCATTTGTGAAATAACTTTTCATAAAAATAACTAGTATTTCGGCTCTGACAATTTTTTCTACTAGAGGCAAATTCAAAGCGCTAGATCTGATCAGAAAATCACGAAAATTTTTCGAAAAAAAAGTTAGCAAAAAAATTTGTAAACGGATTTCAATCCCACTTTACTATTTTTGTACTAATTTTTAGTAAAAAAAAATATAATTTATTAATGTAAATAGCAATTACATATTACAAATAACAGAATATTTATAAATTTTTGTTGCTAATTTCAGAAAAAATTTTACAAACTTTTGAATACCGATTTGCTAAAATTAGCAAAAAATTTTACAAATTTTTAAAAAGTAGATATTAAGAGAAATGTTATTTCTAATAATTAAAACTTATAGATACAAACTTAAATGGCCAAAAAAAATGTTTCATAGGTTGAAAAGAAGGGAGCGGAAGTCAAGATATTTTTCACAACCGACTCATGTCCAAAAATTGACAATCCACTTAAAATAGCACTAACAACTTTTTTAGTTTTAAAAATTAGCCTAATTAAATTTGACCTTAAAATCCAAAAAAATTTATTAAAAATATTTTTCAAAACAAAATATAGCAAATGAAAACAAAATGATAAATTCGTTAATGTTTTTACTATTTTTTAGGCCTTTGAATTTCTTTTTTTTTAATTTTGTCTAAAATATTTTTTGAAAAAAAAAATGTTCGATAAAAAAAATAAAAATCGTAAGGCAATTTCAAAAGAAATGAACAGCTTTAAAGAGTAACAAGTGTATAAAAAATATGGAGTTAATTTGTGCATTTTAATATATTTTTTTTAATAAATTAAAAGTTTGCTATATTTTTACAATTCATTGAGTTTACAGCAATTTACTAAAATATAACAGCGCTTAGTAGTTTTTTATACCAATTTGATTGTATTAATATTAATATTTAGTAAACTTTTTTGCTGATTTTAGCAAACCGATTTTAAATTTCACTTTACCAAAAGGTTACTAAAATTTAGTAGCGGCTACTAATTTTTTCTACTAATTTCATTGTATTAAACCTCAGCAGACATGTGTTGCTAAGATAAGCAAAAAATACCGCTGGGCTCAAATTAGTAAAATTTACCGTAATAACAGCAAAATTTTCGGTTGACATTACAGACTTTTTTGGTGAGTGTACGGAAACGGGCTGCGGAGTTTCTAAAACATTTAAGATACAAATGTGATAAAAATTCGACGGTTAAGTGTGTACAATTTACACGCACCAAAAAAAGTCTGTAATGTTAACTAAAAATTTTGCTGTTATTACGGGAAATTCTGCTAATTTGAGCCAGCGGTATTTTTTGTTAATCTTAGCAACACAAGTCAGCTGACGTGTAGTACAATGAAATTAGTAGAAAAATTAGTAGCCGCTACTCAATTTTAGTAAACTTTTTGCAAAGTGGAATTGAAAATCTGTTTGCTAAAATCAGCAAAAAAAAACTACTAAATATTGTTAATATTAGTACAAAATTTAATTTATTTTTTTTGAGCATTAAAATTTTTTCATTTTTGTTTTTTAAAGATATTTTAGACAAAATTAAAAAAAAAAAAACAAAAGCTTAAAAACCTTAAAAATTGTTAAAACATAAACGAATTTATTATTTTGTTTTAATTTGGTGATTTCTGGTTTAAAAAATATTAAAGTCAATTTTTTTTTACTTTTAAGATCAAATTTTAATTGTTTTTAGGGCTGATTTTTAGAACTAAAAAAACTTTTTAGTGCTATTTTAAATGGATGTCGGTATATTCACTTCCGATCCTTTTTTTAAAATCTATGTAACATTTTAAGGCAATTTAAGTTTGTAGGTTTAAGTTTTAATTAGAAATTGAAATGTTATTTTCCTTCAATATCCTCGTTTTTAAAATTAGTATTTTTTTTTTGCTAACTTTAGCAAAAAATTTGTTAAGATTCTGTCATTTGTTAAATGTAAATAGCAAAAAGATTTGCTAAATAATAATTTTTTTACTAAAAATCAGTACAAAAATAGTAAAATGGGATTGAAAAGTGTTTACAAATTTTTCTACAAACTTTTTCTTCTTAGTGTACATAAATTATCCCAAAATTTAGGTATTTCTTAAAAATTTTTGTTTTAATATCATTATTTGAATTTTTACCAACATTCAAACATTTTTTTCGATGCCATTTTTATGTAAAATAAAAAAACCGGTATACCGGTTTTTTAGTAATCGAAACCGGTTTTGTTTTTAAAAAACTATTTTTCGAATTAACTAAAAAGCGGTTTGTAGAAAAGTCTGGTTTTTGACAATAATTTTTTGAGTGTTATAATATGATCATCATTTAATTAAAAATAAAAACTTTTTGCTAAACTTTTTCCCACAGTAAAATATTTCATTAAACTTCTTTTATTTACGACTACTTATTCTTATTTAATTTTCTTTTATTTCCTTGTTTTTTTTTTTTTTTTGCAGCCAAAGTTAAAGTATTTACTGTAGCCACAGATCGTACAGATGGTTTTCTACGCTACATGCGTTCAGCTAAAGTCTACGACATAGAGGTAAGTTTAAATATCAAAGGAAAATTGACACCTTTCTCTAAGATAACAACAACAACAACGTCAGGGAATTATATAAAACATACAATTAAAATTAGAAACAATACAAAAAATATATAAAATATATCTTTAACTGGGTTCTATATGGAAATGAAATAAACTTGTTTTTTTTTGTTAGTTATACTAGATCCAATTTAAATTTATGTTAAACAATTATTTTTTATCATTATTAATTCGTATTGTGCCCCATCAATACAGTTTTTATTAATGATGTAGGTATTTTATTGGTTTTGAAACTGTTATAAATATGTACATACCCTTTAGGAAATGTCGATAGAGAAACTGTACTGATTCACTATTGACTTTGTCACCAGAATTACTGACTAATTATGGCCCAACCAAAGCTTTGTGCTGTACAGGTTGGTTGAAAAGTTCCTGCGCTCACCAAGAGATGACACTGCTAGCTCCAAACTTTTTTTTTTCTCAAGTTGGTATAACTGTCCTGAGAACACATGCAAAGTTGCAAGTCATTCTGTCAATTCTTTCTTTGTTTACAAGCCATTTCAAGTTGATGTGTCATTGATTTTTTTTTAATATGGAAAAAATTGAATATCGTGCAGCCATTAGATTCTTTGTTTTGAAGGGTTTAAAAGCAAAGGAAATTTATGAACAATTGTTAGAAGTGTATAAGGAGTCCTCACCTTCAAAACGCACCGCGAATTTTGGGCTGGTGAATTTAAACGTGGTCGTACCAGCCTTAAAGACGATCCACGCGAAGGACGACCAAAAACTGCAACCACAGCAGAAATCATTGAGCAGGAACATAATATGGTTAGTGAAGATCCAAGTTTGACTAAGCGTGAAATTGCTAATGCCATAGGCATCTCAGACGAACGAGTACTCCATATTTTACATGAAGAATTACGTATGAAAAGACTGTTTGGAAAGTTAGTGCCGCACACATTAACATTTCAACAAAAACTAGATCGAAAACAAATTTCTCAGCGTAATTTAGAGCGTTTTAAGCCAATTAAAACCGACTTCTTGCGTCGTTTTATAACTATGGATGAGACTTGGATCTACCACCATGATCCTAAATTGAAACAAGAATGTTTACAGTGGACTGAAGCTGGTTGTTCGGCTCCAAAGCAGGTGAAGTCACAACGATTAGCAAAGAAGGTTATGGCAACATTTTTTTGGGATGCAAAAGGAATTTTGTTGACTGATTATCTTCAGAAAGGTAAAACAATCAACTCTGAATATTATTGCAGCCTTTTGGATCAGCTGGATGAAAAAATTCGTGAGAAAAGACCTGGTATAAAGAAGAAAATAATCATTTTTCATCAAGACAATGCACCTGCTCACAAAAGTGTTTTGACGATGGCTAAATTCAAAGATTTAAAGTACGAATTGCTTGAACATCCACCGTATTCACCAGATTTGGCTCCCAGTGACTACTATCTCTTTGTGCAAATTTAATTTTGCAGTAGACAAATCTTCAAGACCGCACAAAATCCGTAAAATCTTCATCAGGCTCCACAAAATCTCTATGGCTGCAATTTTCACTAAAAATTGTTGCCTTTTTCTTGTTATTTTTTTAAAAAATTTACTGTTTTTTTTCACAAGTTTTTTGTAATTTCTTTTGCTCATCATATATTTTGTTCAAATTTGTATATTTACTTTTTAAATTAACTTTCCTTTATATTTTTATTAAAAACTTTAATTTTGCATGCAATTATGCACATGTATTTTCAACAAAATAAAACAATAAAAAAATCAAAAACAAGCACAGCTTTGCAGCAAAAAAGGAACATAAAAAGTATAGACGCTGTGTGGATATGTCACCATAAAGTCACCCAAAATAGTCGACAAAAGTGGTGACTTGTAGACACTTGACCCCAGCCTTCCTACAGGGTATTTTCAGACATTGAGAACTTTAATATCCCGTACCAAAACAAGTTTGTTAGTGATTTGGCCATTAGATTTATAAACTAATCAAAACTGTTCATATAAGATTCCACTTTCTGTGGAATACACATTTTTATTATGCTAAATTTTGCTTTTCTTAATTTTTTTTAAAAATTTAAATTATTTAAATTTTTGTTTTTATTTCCTTCATTATTGAGTTCGATCAGTTAAGTACTTGACTAACATAAATGTCAAAAAAGCACTTAACACTTTTAAAATATAATTGATCAGGTTTATAAATTATTTTCACAAATAAAAATGTATGAAAAATCTCAAGATAATGCACAAATCGCCAAGATAACTAAAATATCATTTATGTAAATGGTGTATAAGTTGGACAAAAAAATTGCCGGTTTTTTTTTTTGTATTATTAGTATGTTAATTAAGAGAAGAAGAAACAAGTTTTATTATTATTAAATTTAAAGTTCAAATGAACTTTTCTTTCTTTTAAATAAAGATTATCTAACACTTAGGTCGAGTTTTTGAAATGTAGATTATGTTTAAACGTAGTTTAATACAGTTTGTTACTGGAATATAGTTATTTTGTTCCGCCAATTTTTGGTAAATAATTATTTTTAAATCTAACTAAACCTAGTTTAACTGACATCCTAAAAATCTGATAAAGTTTAAAGTGAAGTTTATAACTTTTTTTTCATTTTAATAGATATTAAAAAGTCAGCGTATTCTGATTAGAATATATTTTTTGTGAAGGTAAAAAAAAATAAAATTTTTCTATTCATTTAAAAAAAAAAATATTTTTCAGTTGTCGAATCGAAAAGAAATAATTAATTCCAATTGTGTTATGATGCATAATTGTTTTAATCAGAACAATCAATATTAGGTCCGATTGTGTACTTTTTCAGTAAAGTTTAGTAAAAAATTACTCAGTAACAACATTACAGATCAGGGATGGAAAACATGGTACAATTGAACTTTTTTTTGGTACATTTTTACCTTGGTTGGTACCGTGGTACTACCGCGGCTCATTTAGTACAATTTGAAATTTTTTCAAATTTTCAATTTTTAACTTGATAAAATCACATAACAAAAAGTCGACTTTTTTTAAAAGCAACTTTAAATTAAAAACCTGTTTTTATTTATTCAGCTCATATAGTAAAAATAAAGTCAGTTTTAAGTTGAACCGGCTCTAAATTGGCGTCACATCAAATGTACCAAATGTTTTCATACACATTGTACTAAAATATTCGGAAGTGGCAACATTGAACAGCTGATTTTAAATTATATCTCAAAACAAAAACAAAAAATAAGAAAAAAGTGTATTTAAATTTTAAATTTTTAAAAGCAAATCCTGAAAAGGTTAAATTGCTCTCCAAGGAAGGCAGACACACAGAAAAAAAAAGGTGTGAGATTTATAAAAACTAGAGTAAAATTTTACAAAGTTTGTTAAACCCGGTCAATTTAAATTTTTTTAAGTCTTTTTAGTGTCTAAGCAAATCTGACTCAATACGATAAAATTGTTAAAAAAAAAGCGGAACAAATTTTGGTACCGTGAGGATCGAAAAAGTACAAATTGTTTGTCTGGTTGGTACAATAACAGAAAACATTTTCCATCCCTGTTACAGAGAGTAAGACAAAATTTACTCCCAAAAATATCCAAAAAAAAGTACGCAAACGCAAAAATTTGCAAGAATTAGAATTAAAAAAAATATTTAATGGCCAAATTTTTTGTTTTCAATCAGCTGTTTTTTTTCTTGCACATTCTTACTGGCAAAAATTTATCTAGTAAAAACCAGTAAGTTCTCTTGCATTAAACTGTCGTTTTCCTCTCTATTTTTGCTCTCTCTTCTTACTGAATATTTGTGCAAGCAAACAACTTCTAGTAAAAACTTTTACAAATTTTTACGAATTTGTACAAGCCGATTAGCAACAAGAAATTGTTAAAGGCAGTCATATGTAAATAATTCAACAATAAAACAAACACATCTCTTTTAAAATATCAGCTGAGATCTAATTTGACATATGTAATTGCTGGGGATTATGAACACACAGATAGTTCATAAGTAAATTTCATCTTAACTCAATAAATTAACGTGGAGTTAGATTTATTAGCTTTTTCCTTTAAAGCTGTGAATTTACGAGGGCGGATCAATAAGTCCGTTACTTTTCGAACTTCGCTCGTAGTTATATGAAATGCAATATTTCCCCTATCAAGTACCATCTGTTAATAGACTACTGTCAAATTTTGAGCAAGTTCCGTCATTTATTTTATGTTTAACAGCAGGATTTTTCGAGGTCCATAAAATAGGCAATTGTTTAATCAATAATTTCATCGTTGGAGCTAAATCTCTTTCCACCGTGCCATTTCTTTAGGTTTGGGAATAGGAAATAGTCACTTGGGCTAAATACGGAGAATAAGGCGAATGAGGGGGCAATTCGTAGTCTACTTCATGGATTTTTGCCATGGATCACACGATTCCGTTGGTGGTCGATTGTGAGCAAACACGGCAGCCATCTTGCGGAAAGCTTTCTCATACCCAACGGATCGTTCAAAATTGAAACCACTGAGCCATGTGAGATGACTATGTCTTCCACAATCTATCGCACATTCAATCTCCGATCGACCAACACCATATCGTGAATTTTTTCAATTGTTTTGGGTGTAGAGACCTGAACTTGGCGTCCAGAACATTCTGCATCTTTCGTGCTTGTAAGTCCACAACGAAAGTCTGTAAACCACTTTTTTACCATTAAAATCGATAGTGCAGAATCCCCATAGTATTTATCACGCTTTTCCTTGGTTTGATTGACGGTTTTTTTTCGCAAAAAAATAATGTTTAATGAGCATTATTTTTTAAGTTATTTAAAATATATTCCCAGTGGAAAATGGTTTTTAAATATTTTTCACTTTTACAATGTGACTCAAAATGTAACACCCTATCGTAAGATGATATAAATTATGAAATTGTTAGTGTTGTTTTAATATTTTTTAAGTAAAGAGCTCTTACAATCACTCAAGGTCACGGAGGTAAAATCGGGCCTCATTTTTTTTTTGCGGACGCCGTGGGTAAAATGGTTACTGTGACTGGCGAGCGATACAGAGTCATGTTTAACGATTTTTTTATTGCCGCAAATTATTGAGTTGCGACTGGACGGCGCAATTGCATACACAGCTCGATTTGGAAGATCGCGCGATTTAACATCTCCAGGCTTTTTTCTTTGGGGGATTTTAAAGTCAAGGCTTTATGTGAACATGCCACAGTCTCAAATAGCTCTTAAAGATAATTGTGAAATTGTTAAAGGAAAAATTGTTATATACATATAAATTTTCAATTTATAATTTTCATTTATTAATTATACAAAAAAATTCCCCTGAAGAAGTCACCCAATGTGGATGACGAAATATTGGGATAAATAAATATTTATAATTAATTTTTTATATATTAAAACAAAAATTTTAACAAAAATTTTTACAAATGAATTATTTGATTTCATTTTAAAGATTTTAATTTATTTTCTTTTATTCGATCTTTAATATTATATTATTCTTTTAAATTGAGCCTGAGATCTTTTTATCAAAATAATGATTATTTATTTTCTTTTCCAATATTTCGCCTACCTGAAGAAGTCACCCAATGTAGAGACGAAATATTGGAAAAGAAAATAAATAATCATTATTTTTGTAAAAAGATCTTAGGCTCAATTTAAAAGAATAATATAATTTAAAGATTTGATATATCAGATGAATGTTTTTGAGCCACCCTGTACTTTTTGTATTTTGTTTTTAATTTTTGGTACTTTATAAGGAGATATATACTGCCATGGTTAGCAAGTTTACATATTTTAAAGTTAAATTTTTCGCGAAGCCCCTTTTTTGTTACTTTTTTGGTAGAACTTGGCAACCCAATGGTAAAATATAGAAATACTACATATTAAACTTTCTTATTTGAGAGTTTCTAACTTTTCTGACCTAAAAATGTTCGAATTCACATACAATATGAACCAAAGCATAAAAATTATGATTTCAAAGTTCCTTCATAACATTCGAACAAAAATTTGTGATATGCATTTTCTGTAAGAATCTTTAAATTTGAATTAAAATTTAAATCTTTTTTTTTTAAAGATATTTTCTTACAATGCATCCGGTCATATTTTGTCCATATATATATTTTTCTTTATTATCAATTTTATGTGCTTTTTTTATTTTTTTAGTTTTTATTATAACACATGTTAATTGTAGTAGAAATGTATAGAACCACATCATCTTTTAGAACATATTTCTCGTAACCATACATTATTAACGCAGCTAACCAGTCCCACACATACATAGTGGTGTGCTAGATTTTTCTATTTACTTTGTATCAATGATCGCTTTTATATACCAGAAAAAAAAAATAAAATTTCATAAAGATTATATGATTCTTTGGTCATATAAAGCATTTCAAAAATCTTTAATTATTTCAATTATATTTAGGCCGGTCTCTTTATTTTTATCAGTTGCCAACAACTGAATTAAATTTAAATTCTTATGTGACATTTTGTTGACCTTTAAAGTAAGGGTTACAAGAGATTAGAGCTGAGCTCTTTATATGTATAATCTTCCCGGTATTATGCAACTGATAAGCTTTCTCTGTTGTTTTAATGTTCTACTTTATTAATTTGTTGTATGCTTTTTTTTTTTTTTGATTAATACATATTTTGCAAGTTTTTCTATTTAATGTTTTATTTATCAATTTGTAGGTTACTCCTTTGGGTTTAGATCAAGAATGGAAGGGTGGCAATATGGAGGGACCCGGTGGTGGTTTCAAAGTTAATCTTTTAAGACAGGCTATTGAGCCATTGAAAGATGAAAAGGATACTATTATTTTGTTTACAGATAGGTAAGTTATTAGCTCTATAGCTGAAATACAATAAATAATTTCCTTGGCTGCTGTCAATAGACAGACAATTTGTTAAAGTTTACTTAAAATAAAATTACCACAGCCGTTTTAAATAATACAGGTTGGTTGAAAAGTTCCTGCGCTCGAAATGAAAGAATACTGTTTTTGTTACGAAATATATTTTTTTATTCAATATAATATCCTAGAAGCTCAATACACTTGTTCCAATAATCTTCCAATAATTTTATTCCATCCTTATAATGGTTTTCCGGAAGCTCTGCAAAATAACCATCTACGGCTTCTATGGCCTCTTCATTCGACGAAAAATGCTTTCCACAAAGGAATTGTTTGAGATTTCTGAAGAGATAGTAGTCACTGGGAGCCAAATCTGATAAATACGGTGGATGTTCAAGCAATTCGTCAAAACACTTTTGTGAGCAGGTACATTGTTTTGATGAAAAATGATTTTTTTCTTCTTGAAACCAGGTCTTTTCTCACGAATTTTTTCATCCAGCTGTTCCAAAAGGCTGCAATAATATTCAGAGTTGATTGTTTTTACCTTTCTGAAGATAATCAATCAACAAAATTCCTTTTGCATCCCAAAAAACTGATGCCATAACCTTCTTTGCTGATCGTTGTGACTTCACCTGCTTTAGAGCTGAACAACCAGCTTCAGTCCACTGTAAACGTTCTTGTTTCAATTTAGGATCATGGTGGTAGATCTAAGTCTCATCCATAGTTATAAAACGACGCACGAAGTCGGTTTTATTCGGCTTAAAACGCTCCAAATTACGCTGAGAAATTTGTTTTCGATCCAGTTTTTGTTGAATTGTTAATGTGTTCGGCACTAACTTTCGAAACAGTTTTTTCATACGTAATTCTTCATGTAAGATATGGAGTACTCGTTCGTCTGAGATGCCTATGGCATTAGCAATTTCACGCTTAGTCAAACTTGGATCTTCACTAACCATATTATGTACCTGCTCAATGATTTCTGCTGTGGTTGCAGTTTTTGGTCGTCCTTCGCTTGGATCGTCTTTAAGGCTGGTACGACCACGTTTAAATTCACCAGCCCAAAATTCAACGGTGCGTTTTGAAGGTGAGGACTCCTTATACACTTCTAACAATTGTTCATAAATTTCCTTTGCTTTTAAACCCTTCAAAACAAAGAATCTAATGACTGCACGATATTCAATTTTTTCCATATCATAAAATATACATGACACGTCAACTTCAAATGGCTTGTAAACAAAGAAAGAATTGACAGAATGACTTGCAACTTTGCGTGTGTTTTCAGGACAGTTATTCCAACTTGAGAAAAAAAGTTTGGAGCTAGCAGTGATATCTTTTGGTGAGCGCAGCAACTTTTCAACCAACCTGTAGTCATTTAAGAGGAATGGAAAGTGAAGATACTGTTCACAGCCGACTTATGTCAAAAAGTAAGGAATACACTTAAGCCTGAAAGGTGGCTTTTTGCGAGCTCTCATGTCCCAGTGGTTTTCGTTTCTACCTATTCCAAGAACTCCAAACTGTTCACTGAATCCTGGTGGCCTCACCAACTCTCGCGGTGTCCTCTGTTGTCCTTTATAACTGCTCATTCACGACGTTCGGCCCTAAAATCCTGAATTGGTTTCCCTGTTCTCAAGTTGACTACACTCCGAGAAGTACTTTTACTGGTCAATTCGGCTAAAATAAGTGATATCGTATTTGGTTGAGTTATTCATTTTCTCCAAGTTCGAGACGTTGCTTGCATAGCCGCCTGGCTGTCCTTAAAGATCCTTATATTCCTGGCGACTAATTTAATATCATAATATAATTAATTTAATACATTCTGTGCTTGCCCTGGTCATTGCCTGAAAGACGGTATTATAATCCGGGAGGCGGCGGTCCAATGTATGTCAGTGTTTGGTTATGTTAGTTGGATCATTATTTGTGATAATCCAAATAGGATGACATACACCCATGCCAGAGACTTGTGCGTTCTCATAATCAACGCCATTCTAAACATTCCGGTCTAACTAAAGAATTCAGTATCCTTCCGGCAGCCCATCAGTTTCCTCAAATAAATCCTCCCGCAAACACTACAGGAACAGTTAAAAGTCTCTGTGATAATGTTATGCCCAACAAAGAGAATGCTCTAGGGTCACATCGTCCTCCCTTCAGGCCCTACAAATTATAGAGTCCCTCCTTCCTAATTTTAGAAGGTGTGAAAATAGTGTTGAGTGGCAAGATTCTCTCTTGCCCAGCTTTGTCTGCATCCGAGTCTTCACCCAGAACCTTCATGACTGCACCAACATCATCCTCGTTCCAGATCTCCCTGTGCATGTTACTGTCCCACAGTTTAAGTTCAGTTTTTGTTACCCGTAATGTTATAGGATTAAGAAGGCTAACAGATACCAGATTGGATTCATCCCTACTCAGCTCGTCAGCTCTTTAATTCCCATCCACTTCACGGTGTCATCGTACCCATACCAACCTCAGACGTCCCCTACCAGAATAAGCCTTCATCTTCTTCTTTCTACCTAAACCCGATTTCGATTTTACAGACTCCTCCGACAGAGCCTTAACCGCACTTTGACGCAGCTAAAAATCGAATGCACTCTGTAATATCCTGAACCTCCTACTGAAAAACGGTAATGTGGTGTGGGAGTCTTATATTCAGGTTCCTGTTCTCTTATCCATTTTGAAGCCATTCGTGTAGAAATTAATTCTATTGATTGCACTCAGTCCATGTGTAGTCAAATTTTTATAAGTGTTGGGACATTGTACGATATCATCTTTATTTTATTTTATTTTTTTAGTTATGATGTCATCTTCACCACTGGTTTATCGGAAATAGTACAAAAATTCAAAGACTCCGGTGCTAAATTATTCTTTTCTGCTGAAAAATACTGTTGGCCTGATCACAGTTTGGCCAGAAAATATCCAACTGTAGAACCTAAAGCTTCTCAGTTTCTTAACTCGGGAGCTTTTATTGGTTATGCACCACAAGTATGGGCTTTATTAAATGCAACCATTTCTGATACAGACGATGATCAATTATATTATACAAATGTCTTCTTAAATGAAAAATTAAGAGAAAATTTGGGAATGAAATTGGATATAACCTCAACGTTGTTTCAAAATTTAAATGGTGCTAAAGATGATGTTAAATTAGAAGTGGATTTGGATTCGAATGAAGGTGTATTGAAAAATATCAATTTCCTTACAACACCCAGTATTTTACATGGCAACGGTGGTAGTAAAGTAGAATTGAATGCATTTGCCAATTATTTGGCTAAAACTTTTAGTGGTCATTGTTTATTATGTCAAGAAGATCGTTTGGAATTGGAAGTAAGTATTTTTAAATTCTTTATAGTTAGAGTATTAAATGTAAATTATTTAATGTGATTTTTCGTTTTTCATTATTCAGGAAAATAATTTACCTATTGTATCCTTATCCATTATGGTCAATCAAGCTGTACCCTTTTTTGATATGTTCTTAAATCAAACTGCGGAGTTAAATTATCCTAAAAATAAAATTCATCTTTTCATCTATAGTGGTGTAGAATTCCATGATTCTTTAGCTAAATCTCATGCAAAACGTTTTGAAGCGGAATATTTATCTTCTAAAGTTGTTTTATCTACTGATCAATTTGATGAAAGACGTGGCAGACAATTAGCTTTGTAAGTTTTTTTTTGGGTTTATATTGTAATATTTAATAATATTTTGATAACATTGATTTAAAATGTACTTTTATTTTTTTTATATTAGACAACAAGCTAAACAAAAAGGGGTTGACTATATTTTATTTGTGGATGCCGATGTACAAATTGATGATCCTGAAGTTTTACGCGAGTTATTGACTTTAAATAAGTATGAGATTTTGTTAGTTTTTGTTTTGTTAAGATTTTCCTTTAATTTTCTTTTTTTTTACTTTCAATTTTTCAGACAATTTGTTGCTCCTGTTGTTAGTAAGTACAATGAATTGTGGAGTAATTTCTGGGGCGCTTTAACTGAAGGTGGTTATTATGCTCGATCTCCGGATTATGTTGATATTGTCAAGGGTGATATTATGTAAGTTCAAATTTATTATTTGTAATACTAAATTTGAGAAAACACAATTCAGGATGTTAAAGTTCAAATAAGAATGCAAGGAGTTCTGTCCTTTCTAGACGGAATTTTTAATTTATTATTTACCAGCTTTAATCATTTGGCCCGTGTCAAAACCCATAGTTGTATCAAACGATTTCAGTCTCTAGGCTAACTTTTTGCGTGTATATTTATTGCGTTTTCATCACATGGAAACCATTACCTAAAACCATTAGGATTTCCTCAAAAGGTCCGCGAGGCCAGAAAAAGATACATCGCCCAGACTGTGAAAATCGTAAAAGAATTTCGTATGTAGGTATCTGATTTGTCATTTCTTTAGTCCTTGGTCCTCACAGAGTTGCACTGTCTAATTCGCCTAGTCTTCACAGCGTATACAGTAAACCCAACGAGAGTAATACCACCGCAAAGTTATCCGGTATATCCCGAAGTGCCCAGTTATTATCCCTATGTGAATGCCAACCGTCCGCTTTCCAAAATCAAAACGTGTTCCCTTTGGTTTATGAAAAGGTAATTGAGTCTGAGCTACCTCAAATGTAGACAAGTCTGACAATCTCCATCTCGTGTTCCTATTCGAAATGTCGGATAGGGACAGTATATCAATTTGCATCGATATAAAAGTGCTACATCAAGAATATTGGATTCCTTGATATCGAGTGCATTGAACAGTACCATATTCACACCACCCCACTCGAAATCTTCCGATTATGCTGTCAGAGCCTTCATTAGCGTTAAGAGGGAACGACACCATGATCAAAGTAGACTGTGGGCTAGGAATTTGGAAATACTTGGCTGTGTGTACATATGAATCATTTGTATTCGCTTCAAATTACTAAGAACCTCCACTGTTTGCAGGTTGTCCTCTTAGTAAATAGGATAAGGCAGGGTTGGTTTAACAAATTTGTGTCCTCGAAGGAATACACAAGGACTCCCGTATAGCGGCTACTTCTAAAGCCACATATTTGTTATGTGAGTTTTTCTCTAGCTAATTAGTAAGATATGCGGGGTTTTTGATAAACTTAGGCAAAGAGAATAATGCATAGGAAAAACTATTGCGAAAGGAACACATCAGTTCTCCTATAGAGAGAAAAATGCAACTAAATAAATAGGGCGAGGGTTTAGCGAGACAGTTCGGATAGAAAACCTCTTATGTTAGTTAAACATGCCTACCATAACCTTCGGCAGCGGAGAGCATATTACAGTTGTGCGATAATTTTCAGGGTAATTTAGGAATCGGTTGAACATTGGCAATCTACCAGCATGTTGAAAAAATTCCCGCACGGTACGAAAAACTTAATAGCTTCGCCAATGGATGAGGAAGCGTCGAAGATCACTGTTTCTGCATCAGTGCTCGTTTACCATCATGCCCCGATGACTTATTAAAGTTGGCGTCCGGAAGTAAGCATTAATAATAGGTACCTCCCCAGCGGTAAAAAACTTTAACATGGGCTTGTCTTAGGAGGGGGTCAATTGCCTTCTGTGAAATGTCACAGGGCTGGTCTAAAAGAACATGTCATAATGTCATAACATTTAAACCGGTCACGCGGTAGGTACTTTAGGGACCGGTCCTACTTTCACCTATCTCGTCATATGTATTTTCGGAACCGGTCCAGTTTTTTCCTATCACGGGACAGGTCCCTATTCCCAATCGACCCCTTTTTTCCCGCAGGGTCTGAAACCTAATATTAATTTTGTGAGCAAAGAAATGCGTACTGCAGGGCCATCAACTATCGATTCTATCACAAATGATTTTTGTTCACATTGTGTCAAAAGCATTTTAAGCTCTAAACTAGATCCTGTTTTGCAACTAGTTCTATAATTACCTTGCGGGAAAAGAACCTATCCCAGGACACCTCACGTGACCGGTTCATTGTGATAAGAACCGGTCACTTTAACATGGGCTTGTCCTAGGAGGGGGTCAATTGCCTTCTGTGACATGTCACAGGACTAGTCTAAAAGAACATGTCATAACTTTTAAACCGGTCACGCGGTAGGTACTTTAGGAACTGGTCATCTTTACACCTATCTCGTGACATGTATTTTCAAAACCGGTTCAGTTTTCACATATCCCGGGACAGATCCCAATTCCCAATTGACCCCTTTTTTCCCGCAGGGTAGTTCTCATTAGATTTCTTTTTAGTTCCGCTAAGCAGATTCCTCAACTAATTCTATTCAATCGATCACTATTTCATCGCAAACTAGTTCGTTTTTCGTTTTTCTTTTTAAAATCTTAATATTAATATCCATTTAATTTTTTTTTTAGAAAATTGTACATATTTATTGTTGAAAATTTACAAAAAATAATAATAATAACTTGAACTTTGTACTTTTCCATCATTTTTGTTGTTGTCGAAAACTCTTTGATCTCTTTTTCTCTCTCATTAACCAAACCAAATACATTTTACTCTCTTATACATTTTGCTCTGTATATAAAAGTAACATAAATAACATATATGATACATAAACATAATTTAATCGAAAGCAATTGAAAAATCTGTTTTAAAACTACGACGATCTATAGAATACATATTATCTGCCGTACATTCATATAGACCAGCATCCATTTGCGTGGCAGGATCAATTTCAATTTTAGACTTGACACGATCATCACCAAGACGCCATTCATGCACCTGCAGTCAACAGAGAGTGATAAAAGTTAATTAAGAGTTAAACGGAAGTGAGTTTAAGATACTTACATGCATATAAAGATGTTGAAATATTTCGGTACCATCTTTATACCAAGTTATTTGAGGTCGTGGATTTCCCTTGGCCACACACAAAAATGCAATTTTATGACCCAAAACATATTCATAATCAAAGTGGGAGGCTTGCAAAATTTTGGCGCCCTTTAGAGGAAGAAAATTTAATTATTTTATTAGTAACAGAGTTTTTTTTTTGATTTTTTCAAACATTTTCAATTGAAGGCTGAATAAAACTTTCTGGGAATTAGATTATAATTGAAAATCGTATTGAACTTCACTTTGAATTAATTTATGTTCAACTTCTTCAAAGATTACCCGACTTTTAATGCAAAACTTAATATTTAAACTCTTTGTGAAAATCCTTATCATTAAATTCAGTTTTAAAACAATTTCCTTTTAATTCATTTTTGTATTTCATAAAGAGGCTGTTAAGAATTTTTTTGATTTAAACGGAAAATTTGAATTCTAATTGTTCAAATTTTATTCAGTTTCAATTGAAAAGGATAAATTTTCATGTAACAAATATTACTTACATTATTATTGTTATAATATTGATCTGATTCTGGATCTCGATATTTTCCAGTTATAGGTAAACCAATTTGTACCCTAGACTTAGTACGACCTCTGCCACGGCCACGTCTTCCTTCACTAACGGGACTGCTTAAAATTAATATACAAACACATATAACCACTAATTTTATAGCCATCTTATGGAAATTTGAAAATTTTCTTTGATTTTTATTGATAACTCTTTGAACTTAAACACTTATAAAAAGGCTTTTTTTTTAGAGAGTCAACACGTTAAAATAATAATAATAATCGACGTTCTACACTCGTTGCCTTTAATAAAATTTGGTATTCCGTGGATTTCACCCGAATTTGTTTTTCGTTTCAAACTGCAGCCTTTACTTTTAACGACTAAAATCATTTTTATATTCTGTATTTTGTTTAGTGCTTTATATGATATTAACTGTCACTTTCCCAAGCTACAAGCTTTAGGCAATTGTTTAATTTGTGGCGATTTTTATTCGCAAATCATCATCATCATCACTTCATATCCATTCACCCCTTCCTGATCTCACAAAATACTCGTAAAAACAACACAAATCTCCAACAAACACAATCATGAGCCAATCTGTCTGAGTGGCCAAAGCTTTTTTAGGTGTTTTTTTGGTGTGTGTTTATATATAAATATCATTTGGGTTTTCGTTCACAAATTTAATAGAATTGCATGGGCCTTTTTTAATGTATATAATCTCAAGAACAGTGGAGCAACAGGTGGTAAATTCTTATATATATAAAAACTATGAAATTTTCAAATTTTTCAATAAAAATATTTTCTGCTTCTTTTTCCTAAAGAGCACTTTAGAAAGTAGTTTTGAAATAAATTACCACTTATTTTAAATAAGATAGGATGATAAATGGAAATTACTAGAATACTTCTACTTAAGCTGTAATTTATTATGTAACTGAGGTACTGACATATTATTTAAGCCACAAACTTACAAACTACAAAGTTACAAACTTCAAAACTACAAATTTTTAAAAAGCCCAACTGCAAGAAATTGTCAAATTAATGATATAATTGCGGCACAAAACAACTTTTTCTAAAAAGCTACAATTTACAGTAAGACCTATTACTCAATTATAAAAGAATTTAAGCTTTTCTATCGATACAACTCTGTACGAAAAAAGCGATCAGTTATAATGCGAACAGGGAAGAAAATAGGACCGGTTTGAAAGTATCTACTCCGTGATTGGTAAAAACTGCGCCGGTCTTAAAGTAACCACCCTGTAGACTATCCTTTGACTGGAGAAGACAGGATCGGTATAAAAGCTTCTATCTCGAGACTGGTAAAAACAGGACCGAACCAGGACAAATCAACGAAGTAATATAAAAATGCTCGAGTAATACACGAGAAAATACTGGAACTGGAGTTCTCATAGAACTTGATCTCATTGAAGTAAAACAACAAAGCAGGGCTATGAACTGCAAAGCTTCAACAAGTTATCTAACTCTCCATTAGATGGCACGCAACAACTGTTTGCAGACTAAACATCTCGGACAATAACTATGTTGCCATATTTGAAGCAATTCATCTTTAATCACCTTTCACCCTCTCTCTTTTATCTTCTTTCCAAAGAAAGCAACACATTAATTAATAAAAAGAGTGTTATTTATTTTATAAGGATTTAAGCTATTATGGAAGGTCTCCTCGGTGAGTACACCGGTAAAAGATATAGTCACCGATGGATTCTAATACCCAGAACATTAAGATTATCTGATTTTTTAATATCAACATCAGCCATGTATACCGCAGAACGTTGGTGGGTCAACAAACGATCTTTGGATTTGCTTGAAGAAATATTATTCAAGAGAGTAGGTAAGGTATGAATTTGGACCCAAAATATCATTTAGAAAGCTAAAAAAAGGAAAGACGAAGAACCCCTAAATTAAGCTCTTACAATGCGGATTATAAGAAAGTTTAATATAAATCCAAAGAAATTGTTACACTGAATGCAATTTTCGGATACCAGCTAGAAAGAACGACTCGTCTTTTGAGGCTATCCAATCATCGACCCATTTTTTGTATTATTCATATGAAGTGAATAGGTATGAAGGGACAGGTCATGTGTCATCGATCGGAACAAGTAGTAGTCGGCAGGAGCGATGGGGTTGAACTTCCTACTTTAGCGTTTCCAAGTAGGTCTTTACCGGTCTTGAAATATGGGGCCGAGCATTTTCATGTTGCAAAATCACTTTGTCATGCCTTTTTTCGTATTTAGGCAGTTTTTACTTCAGTGCTCGGCTCAAACGCATGAGTTGAGTCCAATAGCGTTCCCCTGTGATCGTTTCATTCGGTTTGAACAGCTCGTAGTAGATCACGCCGCGCTGGTCCCATCAAATACAGAGCATAAGCTTTATGCCATAAATATTCGGCTTTGCCAAGGATGTTGATGGCTGTCCGTCCAAAACCTATGACTTTTCAAGCCAATCGCATGGCTTTAAGGCTTTTACTGACTGTAGATCCATCCACTTACAATAATTTTGACAACTCCTGAAGGGTTTGGCATTCGTGTACATAGAGCAATGTTTCTAATTCTTCTTCTTCAAACGTTCCTTGTCTTCGAGCTCAAAATCCTCACTTTTAAAGCTACTAAATCACCTCCGATAGAATTGTTCAGGTAGAGCATGCTCCCGACAAACTTCCACCAGGATACAAAGACTCTCGACCGCACTTTTCTTGATATTAAAGTAAAGAAGAAGAGTGCCCCGCAAAAACGCTTTATCTGGTACGAAACCCGACATGTTCGAGGCAATATTTAGTATTGTTGTTTACGTTTCAAGCAAATGACACAAGCTACCAAAAACGATCATTCACAATAGGTTTTAGCGGCAAAAAAATTTGAAATTTGAATGGTGGCGCTAATTATTAATGGAAATAAATAAAAAAATCAGTTATTTTTACTGTTTTTCGACTTAAAAAGTTTAAATAGTTTTTATAAAAAGTTTCAATTGTATTTAAAAAAAGAAATACGGAAGCTGGATTTTAAAAACTCTGAATCTTCAAAAATACATAATTTTAAAAACCATAAAAACTACATTTGAGCTACAAATTCTTGTCAATCGTCTAACAAACGAAACTGGCAAATTTTTGTTATACACAAATTTGTCACTTTGTTATTAATTTCTTTTTTTTTATTTTGTCCCATTGTATGTGTAAATTTAATTTTGCTTTTTAACTCACTCTTTGGCCCATCATCACAATTATTACTATTGAAATGTTTCTCTTTTTGTTGTACTCTTTTTAAATTAGGTAATTGATATAATTTTTGTTTAACAAACAAATAAATAAATTCCAGAAACTACCATTAAATATTTATTAAACAGGAGAAATTTTACAATTTTCTGCTAAAAAAAAAATGAAGATTTTTAAAATTACAAAATGTTTTTTTATTAATAAAATTTTAGCAAAAATATTTTGTATACAAAAAATGAGCATATTATTTAAAGAAAATTTTAAAAATTAACCATTACATAATCCGTACGAAAACCACGACGATCTACGGCATAGACATTATCAGCCTGACATTCATAGTAACCTGCAAAAAAGGAAATATATTACAAAACTATATGATCCGAGTTTTAAGACAAATTAATTTTACCTGCATCCATTTGGGTTGTAGGATCTATTTCCATTTTTGACTTTATGACATTGTTATCTATATGAGATTCATGGACCTAAAAAAATATTAACATATTATTTTTGTGATTGTTAATTCAACAAATATCTTTAGTTGTATGATTCTATAATTTTCGAACGTCACAGTTAATTGGCAACTTTATTATTTTTGGCAGTTTTAGGCATTAGAGGGTTAAAATTAAGCTTAACTATCGAAATTTAAAGTCACCATAACCATGATGAGAATTCAAAGTTACCCTGCGGGAAAAAAGGGGTCAGTTGGGAATTGGGACCTGTCCCGGGATAGGTGAAAACTGAACCGGTTCCGAAAAAACATATCACGAGATAGGTAAAAAGAGCACCGGTTCCTAAAGTACCTATCACGTGACCGGTTTAAAAGTCACGACTTGTCCTTTCACAATGAATCGGTCACGTGACGTGTCCTGGGATAGAACCTTTTCCCGCAGGGTATGATTTTTAAAAACACCATTAAAGCTCAAGCGCTTAAGCTGCAAGTTATGAGCTATTAAGTCACGCAATATAACCAGGACCTTAAGATCCTCAATAAAAGGCTAACTTAGAGGTCCTTAAGTTCACAACTAAGTAGAGAGAGCTAGGATTCTGTAAATCAATGATTGAAGCTTATAATTTGAATTTTTCAATATCACGGTAAAATTATGAAACAAGGTCGCGCATTACGACTATAGAACACCAGTTTGGTTGAAAATCAACAAGTGTTTGGGTCTTCAATTTGAATGGATTGAAATGGACTTGTGTTAATATATGTCTATAAATCGGTAAATAATTAAAAAAAATTAGTTAGAAATTTAGATTTTCCATATGTTACCCAGAAAATACATGGTGTCAACTACTTACTAGCCTATTTACTCGCTTAATTACTTTTGTTCGCGATGATCCCAAAAGTTATGAGTGGTCATTACCTTCTGACTTAAAAAAAAACACAAAGTAATAGGTGGTCGGTACCCTTTCGCTTACGAACAGCCAAAAAATAATGAGTACCCATTACTTTTGGGCTCATCGCGAAAAAAAGTAATTGAGAGAGTAAATAGGCTGGTAAGTAGTTGATACCATGATTTTGCTGGGTAGTTTTATTTATAAGAAAATCAGACATATGGTCCATATGGTTACTAGGTCCAAATATGGCCCAATATATTTCTTATGCTGCGTAATTATCTTTTATTTACCAAATGTGAGACAACTACTAGTGAATTTGTCGTCTATAGTCACACTTTAACCCATTTGGAATGGCAATCACTTATATGGGCTTCGTCGTTGGGCCCCTATGAGTCATTGTACCAAATTTCTTTAAAACTTTATATTTGCGAACTGTGCAATACAAACTTATTATATCCTGTCCTCATAGTGGTGTAGGGTAAGATAATCTAATAATCAGTATAATTCTAAGACTTTAAAGTCTTACTATTTTAATCATAATCTAGATCGAAATAGAAAAATTTTGAAATCGCGATTTGAGATCATTTAATCTCACGACTCTCCAAAGTCATGCTTGGAACTCAAAGTTATAATTCTTTAAAGACACAATTGCAAATCGAACTAATGCTCAAAGTAAAGACATTTCATATTAACGCTTGAAGGATAGAATTAAAAGTCTGATGTGTCCCAATGAATTAGGACACATCAGATCAACGATTGAAAGATAAAATGAAAAGTTTTTAAGAAGAACAAAATTAAAAGTCTTTTAAGTCAGGTCTCTAACAAGGAAGTGCCGTTGATGAATATTCTCCGATTGCGTTGAAATTTGGATATGGCAAAATAAATAAAAATGGATGGATTTTTAGCCTCCCAAACTCTGATTTGAGGGTTAAAATGTGGGGCCAAAAATGACATCATTTTTTTTTACGTTTTATCTTTTTTTTCATGTTCGTTTTTAAAAAACGATATACAAATTGTGTATCAAATGAAAGGTATTTTGATGACCTTTTCAAAAAATAAAAAGTTTTACACCAAAAAAATTTTGATTAACTTTGAAATCCCTCAAATATGTGATTGAGTCACTAATTTTTTTACCAAACTTTTATTATTTTTGTCTACTCTCTTCTATATCCAAATTTCATCCAAAATCTGGTGGTACCTTCCAGAGTTCTTGTGTGAGTTATTGTTAAAGTCACGATTGAAGCTTTAATTGGAACTCTGACCTTATCATTATGACTTTTTAGATTTACGATAAAATATCAAAAAATAAAAGCCTTTAAAGTCCCTATTTGAGTTCAGTTTATTGGAATTCAAAGAAAGAATTATTTTATAATATGATTCAAGCTTATACTGAAGCTTTTAGCTATAGATATTTAAAGTTATGATTAAAGCTCATCATGACAATTCTTTAGATCTTCGATTAAATGTCAGAATTAGGAGTCTACCAAGGTTGAAGCTCCGTATTAGGTTTCTACAACCACGATTAAAATTCCCAATGACAATTCTGCATTAAAATTTTTATTTAAGATAAAGCTTAAATTGAGCTTTAGGGGAGCATGGGGTAATGTGGAAAATGTAGCTATTTTAATAATAATAATATTCTGTTAACACAGAATGTTAGACCTGGGACCATCCAAAAGAAGCTAAACAAATTTTTTTGTATATTTTTGGAGCCAAATCAAACCAAATTAATAATATTTTTTTTTGATATTTATTTCATAATGACAACGATTAAATCGTTTAAACATTTTTCAACTCTAAGAAAAAAAACTTTCAAAAACCCACAACAAAAGCTTAGAATAAGGAGACTGTTGAAATCCATGATTTAAAAGGAAATTTTGGGTTTTAATTAAGGGCTCTTTAAAGCAGTGGTCGGCAGAAAGAGAGAATATGAATGTATTGATGTTTTACACCGTAAGAAATTATTTTATCCTTCTAGATAAATGAATGAATAAATTAATAAATGAATTAATCGAAAGGAGAATATCCGTATTCATTTAATTAAAATAGTTCATGTTTTTATTTTCTCTATTATAAAAAATAAAAATAATTCATAATAATAATAATTTTTGATTGCATACATACAGGGCACTCTGCCTCATTTAAAGAAAATAAAAAAAATCTTCGCACTCAACGTTCCACATTTTTAATTTTAAACGAAAAACAAAATAAATACCTACAATAAAAAAAACTATAATAAAAAAAAACTAATTTTTAGAGTGTACTTTATTTCCTCAACAAAGCGGCATATACTTGCTCTGTTGAAAGTTAGCGTACTACTGAATGAAATAATTGTATTTTTTGTGCTCTTAGCTGTGAGATTTATTGACATTCGTGTAGTATACGTGTAAATTGCCGATAGTGTTCGGCCCCTGAGTGCTATGAGTGCCGATGACTGCTTTAAAGTCATGAATTCTACTTAGAGAAATTACTCGCAAAAATTAAACCTTAAAAAATTATGGCGAGATAAACTTTTCAACTGCCCAAAAGTATTTTATATTCCAAAGAAGCAGTTGTGGAATATATTTCCTTTTTTTTGTTTAAGAGCCTGTTTTTTTTAGTTCTATTACCGGTTATTTTAGCTTTAAATTTTTTCCAAAAGCAATCGGTTCTATTACTAAAACTTACATTCTGGATTCGATTTTAGGTTACAAGCCGATTTTAACATAATTTTATAAATGATTCACATAATTTGAAGTTACCTGAAAGAATCTATGCTGGTATAATTCCGCGCCATCTTTAAACCAAGTAATAGTTGGGCGAGGATTTCCTGCCAATTAAAAAAATTTCATTATAAATTTCAAATATCTTCAAACAATTAATTTTATATAATTTACTTACCCTCAGCCATACAAAAAAAGGTAATTTTACGACCCAACGTATAATCCAATTCAAAATGTGAAGATTTTATAATTTTAGCACCCTGTACAGAAAATTAAAATGATCAATTTATTTATCTTATTTTTTTTTTTGCAGGTTTGCTTAAAAAACAAAGAGAGCTTTAAAATCTCCACAAAACCCTGTTTGCTTGCCAGTCCTAAAAAAAAAAATGCCAAACTTAACATGTCTGGCCCTAAACTTGTTGCTTTGACAAATTATATTATTTAATACAGGAAATCATTTCATCTCGGTCAATGAGTGTTCTTAGTATTTGACATTCACTTACATTTTCATGATCATAATAATTTGCTGCATCTGGGGTGCGATGTTGTATTAAAACCGGTTTTTTGCCCGTATAATTTCGTCTTAAAACACCACGACCTCCAACATTTCCTAAGGAAATTTTGAAAATTCAATCTTTATTATTTTTAAAGTTTTATTTTTCTTACATTTCACTTACTTTGAGCTTCTATATCTTTACCATAAATGATTAAGATCACGGTAATTAATACAATTTTAAAAGGCAACATTTCTTTTGTATAATTCCCGGTTAAAAAAAATCTATTTTAAACGCGATTTTGACCCAAAAAAAAAATGTTTTTTTTTTTTTTATTTTCAAAACAGCATGCACTATAATTTTTTTCCAACGAATTACGTATTTATTGTCAATTTGTATTATTGCTGCTGATCTTTTACCGCTGTGTTTAGGGTTCAAATGTGTTTTACAAACTGATTCAATTGAGAGATGTGTCCATTATTTGTGATCATGGTGATGATGATGTTGTGATGTTTTGTTGTTGTTGTTGTTGTTTTTGGTTGCGGTTGTGGGTGAAATTTTACTTATTTTACTTTGTGTATAATAAGATTAAAAGTTATGAATTATTCAGTTGTTGTTTATTTACGGATTTCATTATTTTTTTTTATATGACATTTTAAGATTTTTGTGATTCTTTTATAATTTAACTTTAATTAAAATGTTTCTCTCTTGAATTTCTTTTTAGTGGCATTTGGAATGTACCCTATGTCTCGAGTATTTATTTGATAAAAAATACTGCCTTCAAATTTATCAACTATGAACATATTTATTATGACCCCGACATGGCAATGTGTGATTCATTAAGACAATCGGTAAGTGAAAATACTAAGTAACCGGAACTTAAAGCTCTGCGTTATATTATAGTTAATAGACAGTAGATATTCTAGGGATTGGTTACATTCGAGGAAGGTTTGAAAAGGTTACGATTAAAGCTTATGATTAAAACTCTATTAAGCTAAGATCAGAGTTTGTAAAACTGTCTCTATAAAACCATGCTAAAAGCTGATATTTAGGTCTATATAAAGCTATGATTAAAACTTAATTACATGTCTCTTTAAAGCCAGGATTAATGCTTGCTATAAACAGGCGATAAAAGCTCTGAATTAGGTCTATATAAGGACATAATTTAAGCTTGGAACTAAGCTATAAAGACACAACAAAATCCTGCAATTAAGTATCGATGAAGATAGGAAAAAACCTGTGTATTTTCTAGGAATTAAGTCACTATTAAATTTTGTAATATAATCTCTCTATAAAGCTAGAATAAAAGCTCTAAATAAGGTAAGAAATTCAGTGATTACAAATTATCGATAAAATTTTGTAATCAAGTCTATAAAGCTACGATAAAATCTCTGAATAAGGCCCGGAATTCAATCACTAGGGGTCGACGATATATATACAGCCAAGTTTAAAGCTCTCAGTGAAGGGCCTACTAAGCCACTTTTACGGCTTATAAATAAGTCTCCATAAAATCCCGATTTAAGCTAACACTCGAGGTCAAGTTAAGCACAAACTTAAGTATAAATTAAGTCACGACCAAAGCTCAAAATTAATTTTAAATCGACAACAGTTAAGGTCTAAATCATAATATAAATTTAAAGTTCAACATTAAGTTTAAATAAATCCATAATTAAATTAAAATACACAGGACAAAACCTGTGTATTTTCTAGGAATAAAGTCACTATTAAATTTTGTAATATAATCTTTCCATATAGCTACAATAAAAGCTCTAAATAAGGTAAGAAATTCAGTGATTACAAATTCTCGATAAAATTTTGTAATCAAGTCTATAAAGCTACGATAAAATCTCTGAATAAGGCCCGGAATTCAATTACTAGGAGTCGAAATATATACAGCCAAGTTTAAAGCTCTCAGTGAAGGGCCTACTAAGCCACTTTTACGGCTCATAATTAAGTCTCCATAAAATCCTAATTTAAGCTAACACTCGAGCTCAAGTTAAGCACAAACTTAAGTATAAATTAAGTCACGACCAAAGCTCAAAATTAATTTGAAAATGGAGACACAGTTAAAGTTTAAAACAAAATATAATTTACGCCGCAAATAAAGTTCAACATTAAGTTTAAATAAATCCATAATTAAAGCTCGAAATAAAAGGCATATTAAGCCGCGATTAAAGTTAAAAATTTAGTTTAAATATAATAACAAATAAAGTTCAAAATTAAATTTAAATAAAGCCGCATTAAAGCTGAATATTAAGTTTTAATCATGGTGTGCTTAATGCTTAAAATTAAGTTTAAATAAAACTCATAATTAGGTTTCAATAAAGCCACAAATAATGCTCAAAATTAAATTTAAATAAAGCCTCGTTAAAGGTCAAATTAATTTTAAATTTAACCAAGATTAAAGCTCAATTTATATAAGACCTCCATTCAAGCTGAAAACTAGGTTTAAATAAAACATCGATTAAAGCTCAATATTAATTTTAAATTTAATCAGGACTAAAGCCAGTTTAAGTATAGCTTAAAATTAAGTTTAAATAAATCCTGGATTAAAGTTTAAAATTAATTTTAAATCTGACCACTAAGCTCAAAATTAAGCTTAAATAAAGACGCAAAAAAAGCTCAAATTAAGTTTAAGTAAAGCCTTGATTTAAACTCAAAAATCTGTTGGATCAAGCCATTACTAAGCTCAAAAATTAACTTGAATTAAAGCCGCTAGTAAAGTTCAGGATTAAGTTAAGCCACTATTTAAGCTTAAAACTAAATTTACATAAAGCTCAAGGGTAAATATAGCCACAACTTAAACTCAAAATCAAGTTTAGTTAAAACCTTAAAAATAATATTAAACTAAGTCAAAATTAAAGTTCAAAATTAAGTTTAAATAAAGCTCAAAATTAAGTTTAAATAAAGCTTAAAATTTACTTTCAATTAAGTCATGATTAAGGTTGGAAATAAAGCCACGTTTAAAACTCAAAATTAATTTTAAATTAAGCCAATTATTAAAGCTCTGAATTGAGTTAAAATGAAGCCTTAATAAAATTTTAAAAATTAAGTTTAAATAAAGCTAATCATTAAAGCTCAAAATTAAGTTTAAATGAAGCCTTAACAAAGACTCCAAATTAAGTCGATAAAAGCTCACTGTAAAACTATATTAAGCTTTAATAATAGTTCAAAATTGGGAGTATATAAGCTCAGGATAAAAACTAAAAAAAGCCAGGATTAAAATTAAAATCTAAAGCTAAGTAAAGCCAGCAGTAAAACTTAAAATTAATTCTATATAAAGCCAGAATCAAAAATCAAAAAAATAAGACTATATAAAGACTGAATGAAATAGAATATTAAAATTAAAAGGAAGACAATATTAAGGCGACTATATTAAGCTTAAAACGAATACTATATAAAGCCGAAATTAAAAAATTTATGAAGCCATAATTAAAGCTTAAAAAAAGTTAAGACTATATGGGCAGAATCAAAGCTGAAAATCAAAAAGGCTCTTTTAAAGTTTGGAACTAAGGCTGCTTATAGCTCGAAATTAAGACCATATTGAGCTACTTTATAAGCTTAAACCAAGGACTTTATGAAGTCACGATTAAAGCTAGGAATAGGTACAGTTCACAACCACAATGAAAGCTTATAATAAGAATTAAAAAACTCTATTCTATTCTATTAGTAACCAAGCTATACAGTTCAAACTTATAATTATGTAAAACTTCGATTAAATCTCAGACGCCAAATATTAACTATCACTTGTATTTTTATTTCACTTACAGGGTGTTCATATGTACATTATTAACGATCGCATTTATGGTCATTTAGTACAAGCTGAAGGTTTCGATATAACTGTTGCCCGTCCCGATTTCTATACTTTGTTCACAAATAAATTTGATTGGATTAAAAAATATATTCATCCTAATTTCACTAAACAATTAGCGGCCAACTACACATATATACAGCCCTGTACCGATGTTTATTGGTTCCAAATTGGTACAGATGACTTCTGTGATGATATGATAGCGATTATGGAAAACTTTGGTAAATGGTCATCAGGCACCAATAAAGATGAACGGCTTGAGGGTGGTTATGAAGCTGTGCCCACACGTGATATACACATGAAACAAGTTGGTTTAGATGAGCTATGGTTGAAATTCTTGGATTTGTTTGTGCGTCCATTGCAAGAGAAAGTTTTCTTGGGTTATTATCATAATGTAAGTTGAATATAAAAAAAAACAATAAATTATTTAAATTAAATTAATAAAAACTATTCTTTTTTTTAGCCTCCTAAGTCTTTAATGAATTTCGTAGTACGTTATCGTCCCGATGAACAACCCTCTTTAAGGCCTCATCATGATTCTTCCACTTATACCATTAACATTGCTTTAAATCGAGCCGGTATCGATTATGAGGGTGGTGGTTGCCGTTTCTTACGTTATAATTGTTCTGTCACCAACACTAAAAAAGGTTGGATGCTAATGCATCCTGGCCGTTTGACACATTATCATGAGGGTCTCCGTGTTACCAATGGTACACGTTATATTATGATTTCTTTTATTGACCCATAAGTTATGGGTTTTTAATTGTGAAATTGTAGTAACATATCCAAAGAATTTTTTATATTTGCTTTTACTTAAAAATTCCTTAGAAAAATAAAGATTATGAATCTCTTTGATCGAAAGAAATTGTATCAAATTTTCTTTAGTTTTAAGCATGAATGTTTTTAAAATATATTTTTTTTAGAGTTTTTAACTTTAAGAGATTCCCATGTTTTCTTAATTTGTAATTACGTTTTTTGTAATGTTTTTTTTCCTGTAGACTTAAAAAATCATTAAACATTTTTGTATGCAAACAAACCTTATACTAATATTTTATATAAATAATATTTTAAAACAAAATTAAAAGGTGTTTGATTCTAAAATTAATTAAAGTTAAAAATTTAGGGTTTTTTCATTTGTTTGTGATAATCATTTAAGAAATTTAATTTTGTTATAAAAGTTTATGCAAATGCTGATTTAGGTAAGGTAAGGTTAGGTTGAAAAAGAGGAATTGGAAGTGTAGACACTCTTTACAAATGTTTCATGTCCAAAAATAGCACATACACTTTAGCCCGAAAGTCGGCTTGTAGTGCGCTTATTTAGTTTCAATTTTTACCTTAAATATCTCTAAATACATTCTCGTTTGGATAAAAGAGGTTTTGTTTTAAACCCAATTTAATGGAACTGATTCCAAAAGGAAAAAAAAAACGTAAATTATAAATTACTAAGAATTAGTTCTGAAACTGTCTTAAGAAGATATATAAGCATCGGTTGTTTTTGGGACAAACAAAATTCATTAATGAAAAAATCAAAAGACGAATCGGCTCCAAATCAAATGAATTTTTTCATTTATTGGGCAAGTTCGGGGATTTGAGTTTATTTGAAATAAAATTTGTTTTCACTACCAACCGCTTCTGGATTTCTATTGAACAATAAGACCAAAAATTTTCATAGATTAAGCCTTATATCATCAAAATTGGTTCAGTAGAACTTGAGAAACCCTGCGTAGCAGTTTGAAAAATGTGATTTCGAGAAAAACGCGTTTAAGTTTTACGTTTAATTTTCTGGCACACTTGTTTGATGTGAATAGCTGGGGGCTCGAAAACATTTCAACCCCTAAACCAAGGCACGTTTATGTGTATACACGTGTACGTTAGGGATATAACTTGTGGCATTTTTTGCAAATATCAAAATTTGCCTGGCAAGGCTGAATAGTCCATGGAAAAATATGAATAATTGCGTTTTTACTTTTTCGCGATCATTAAAAAATGTTCCGCACCTAATGTGATGAAGTTTGGGAAGTAGGATTTTTTGATGCCACACTATTTAAAATAATTTTTCATATTTTATTAACTCTTTGTTTCAATACCGGGAGATATAATTTATAACCTAAATGAAGATATCGGTTTTTATTATCAGTACAATATTCCCCATAGCGTAGTGTATAGGATATTGTTAATTAAAAAAAAAAGTTATATCCCTAATGTACGCGTGTATATATATAATGTCATTACATACCCTGTAGGAAATGTCGATAGTGAAACTGTACTGATTTACTATTGACTTTGTCACCAGTACTACTGTCTAATTATGCCCCAGCCAACGCTTTCTGCTTTAGACATTTAACATGTGCGTGTCATTTCGCATCTACACAACTATTGACTAGGTGTTGACATTGGAACTAAAGATACACTAAAACATTTTAGTAATTATTGTCTACACTTTTGAAACTTTTTACTAGATTTGCACACTAGGAAGGAAATAAGTTTAAACAAGTAAATTTAATTTGTTAAATTAGATATTTTATTAATAATTTTTTTTTTATAAATTTCATTAAAGTAAAAAAAAATTTCGTGCAAATTTAATTTTGGAGTAGACAAATCTTCAAAAGACTGCACAAAATCATCCACAGGCTCCGTAAAATTTATTGTTTTTTCACAAGTTTTTTGTAATTTCTTTTGCTTATTATATATTTTGTTCAAAATTGTATTTTTATATTTTTATTAAAAACTTGAATTTTCCCATGCAGCTATGCACATGTATTTTTAACAAAATAAAACAATAAAAAAATCAAGAACAAGTACAGCTTTGCAGCTGCAAAAAAGGAATGTAAAAAGTATAGACGCTTTGTAGACATGTCACCAAAAAGTCACTCAAAATAGTCGACAAAAGTGGTGACTTGTAGACACTTAACCCCAGACTTCCTACAGGGTATTTACAAAAGAATTTCAACGCAATTTTTGGCTAATGACTGCAGGCAAATTTAAGTATTTTGTGAATGCCTCATTTAGGCAAAAACATTGCTTCACAAAAAAGACTGTACTCCTTAACTAATTCGAGTTTCGAAAAATCTTTTTAGAATATTTTTTTTGAACATTTAAGCTAAAAAAAAAAAATTAAAACAAAAGTTTTTCCAAATCAGAAGACTCCTATGCCCATGAGGTGTTGTGGGTGGTGGTTCAGAATGAGGCTGACGACAAACTGATCGCTCTGGTCGAAAGTATGCACTCTCTCTAGAACTGATCCTCACAATTTTTTCCATCTTCTCTTACATTTATAATTTAGTGTTTGCTAATCCATAATAACATTTAATTATGATCTCGAACCTAACAAATTTTTACAGATAATTAAAATATAGAGATCGACATAATATATACGGAAATTTACATAAAGTACCACAAATGCTCAAATACAATTTGACTTTTTCAGGGTTTTACATTAACCGGATATTTTTAATCTTTGCAATTTTCAGCCGGACATATTTGCAGAACATTTTAGCTCTTAAAGTGCCGGCTTTAGAAGACATTTTTGGTATTTCTATAAAAGTGGCAGATTTGGGGTTAAAATGTTCTTAAAAAAATCCTCATAAAATTTCATAATGGGTAAAAGAAGACTGAATTGAGCTGAGAAGATATTTGCACTGGTTTTGAGTTTTATTAAAAAAAAAAATCAGTCAAAAAATTAAAACTTTAAACGGCAATAAAATTTGACCTTCACAGCGCCAAATCCTTTGGAGATTTTATTATATTCGTTGAAGCTAAAAATCATCCACGCCCGAGACCATGAGTCTTATTTTAAAGCCTTATTTTATCCCTGCAATGGGGATGGTGAAAGGCCATAATGTCTATGGGAAATATGTCTATTTTAAGCTGTGGATTATGAGCAAATTCATATTGGTCACAGTGCCTATTTGTGTTACCCCAAATCGAAAATGGAACAACAATTAATTGCGACAAAAATGTCTTTCCTTCGCAGTTTTTAAATTTTTAAAACCGGCTGTTTTTGGTTTTTTTTTATACCGCCCCTGTTTTAATTATAAGTATTGCTTTGGGAGAGAGAAGTAAACAAATGCCAAGTAAGCCTTAAATTTAAACAATACAACATGTGGTAAAGAAAATAACTTTCAATTCCACTTGTTCTTATGGTAAATGAAAGAGAATATAAAAACACACACATGTTCACAACAACAATTGAACAGCTGATATAAAGGATATAATATAAAGAAAATGCTAAAGGACCTGCGTTGAGAGAGAGAGAACACTCTCTTCGAATTAATAACAATCCAGAAAATATATAAAAACTAATGTTTTAACAACTCAATTATTATATATGCAAGATAACACAGCAGGAGGCCCAATTCAAACAACATAGAACAAAAAAACAGAGTACTGAATATTGTAAAACTAATGACAAATTGAGTGAGAACACTTTAGGAAATGATATGAACATGATATCTACTCACTTATCGTTGTGAGGGTAAATCAAATTGTTGCTGCTACTAACACAAGCATTATATGCTACTGTGTGTACAGTGTTGTCAGTACTTTAGCATAAAAAAAACGCAAAATTTTTACATCACCAGATAAACACTTAACTAAATAGGAAAATTTTTTTGATTTTTAAAATTCTTTAATATTTTTATGAAAAAAAAAAAATGATTAAAAATAATTAAAAATTATATTTTTTTCAAAATTTTCACCTACATTTTATTTTTTTGATTTTCAAAATTCTTTAATATTTTTATGACAAAAAAAAAAATAATTAAATTTTTTTTTTTTCAAAATTTTGACCTACATTTTATTTTTTTGATTTTCAAAATTCTTTAATATTTTTATGACAAAAAAAATTTTAATTAAATTTTTTTTTTTCAAAATTTTGACCTACATTTTATTTTGTCCGCAATTTTTCCATAAAATTTAGAAAAAAAAGTAACTTCACAGTGTTTTAAACAACTATTGCACTACAGGTATCAATTTAAAAATACAGGGTGTTTCATAGCTTTAACATCAATTTTGTTTCGGATATTTTTTTTTTTTGCCTTAGCTTTCCATTGATATAACTTAAAGCACTTATTGTTTTATTTATTGTATTATTTTAGTGTTTCATAAGTAATTTTTAAAAAATTTTAAATTATTTTCGGATTTTTTATAAAAAAAAAAATTAGAGGAACTTTATTCCGGTCATTTTAGATCATATATAGGCTATAAATTGCAAAACTATCTTTACTTAGTTTGTCCTTATCATCGCGAAGGGAATGTGGCTAACACAGTTTATAGTTAAAATATAACTTTCAAAATAACAGGTTTTTCAAATGGAAAAAAATTGTCTAAGCTTCTTTCAAACCAGTATTTTTTTTTTAATATTTACATAAATTCAAACTAACCTCGAGAACAATTATAGCTTTCAAAAAATATAAAATTTGTAGTGTAAACATACACAAAGAAAACAGATTCATTAAAATAAATAATCTGAATATACCTCAACACACATGTGTGAAATATCTCGGTATTCACCTTGACCGTCGACTCACGTGCAAAAATCATATAGATGCGAAAATAACTCAGATGAAGCTAAAAAGTGCTCAACTCACTTGGCTAACTGGCAGAAACTCTAAACTAGGCCTGGACTGCAAATTACTTATTTACAATTCGATCATGAAACCCATATGGTGTTACGGAATTCAGCTCTAGGGTACTGTTTCTGCGTACAATATAGAAAAAATACAGTAAATGCAAAATAAATTCCTGAAGACGATCAAAAACGCACCGTGGTGTGTTAGAAATAACAACATACAGGGGTACACGTCAAAGATGAAATTATTAGACCCTGTCAACGCTATTTAACAAAACTGAAAACACACCCCAAGATACTATCCCGTAACTTAACTAATAATCATGGCCACCAGCGTCTTAGAATGAGGGACACTGCGGATCTGGTCCGCTAAAATAAGGAGCAATAGTCATCTCTATTAAACCACATAACATCAGTCTGGCACTGGCTGGACTTAATAATTATTATTTAGATTTGAGATTTGAATAATTTTTGTTAGTTCACAGTTTTAAAAAGTGAAGATCCAATAAATAATTTGAAATATGAAAAAAAAAAAAATTTTAACAACCGAATTTCTTGCCAACCGAATGATTTGGTCGAAGCCACCGATATATATGTTTGTCGCAACCGAAATTTTGTAAATGCAAAAGAATTTCGGTTGTAGACAAATATTTAAAATTGTATCAGGAAAACATTTAATTGGGAGAACTAAATAATTCCGTTGCTGCAACCAAAATATTTAAGTTATCAAGAAATTCGGTTGTCACGATGAATCTGTTTGCTCTGTGTGCACAAGGAAAACAGAGTCATTGAAACAACCGAATTTCTTGTCAACCGAATGGTTTGGTTGAAGCTACCGATATATATTATTATCGCAATCGAAATTCAGTTAATGCAACAGTATATCGGTTAAAACCAAATATTTTAATTACATCAGAAAAAGATTTGATTGGGACAACTAAATAATTCGGTTGCTGCAACCAAAATATTCAGTTGGCAAAAAATTCCGTTGGTACAATAAATCTGTTGTCTCTGTACACAGTACAGGGGCAAGTCAATAAGTTTTTACAAAAACATAGAAGAGCAATTTTTCAACATAGTAACTTTTTAACACGTTTTACTTCATCTAGCGTTTCTCCAATTTCATGCAAGAGCTCTGCGAAATATAATTTTGGAAGGTCCTCAAACTAGGCTTCTCTTGCAGAGATGAGCTCCTCATTCGACGCCGAGAGATTTCTTAAAATTGGAAAACTGAAAAAAGACGATGGGTATTTAATCAGGAGAATAAGGCGGATGCGGCAACAATTTCAACCTCAACTCGTGTATTTTTGCTAACGAAACTGGCACAAGTGTACACCCGAGTATAATCTTGATGTTTTTCTGTTTTTCACAATGAAACCGCTAAAAAATAACCCCCCCCCCCCCAAAAAAAAAAAAAAAAACATCTAAATGGTTAACATTGCTGCAATTGGTATGTTGGTATCGATGTAGTTGTGTAATAGTTGTAGAGTAGTACGATATGGAACTTAAAACACCAACGGTTAAATTTTTCGAGTGTGTGCGCTTATAATCCATCAATTTCATATGTTCCAATTCAGTTAGTCGTTACTTATCAACCGTTGTTGACATATGCTGCTTTCGTTACTTTCTTTGTGTTAAAACTATTTTTGTCCAAGAACAAAAAAAAAAAAAAGAACAAAAAAATGGATATAAAAACTTTTGTTACTTGAAAAAAAAATGCTGGCAAAATGATATGAACTATTACAAAAAAACGCGATAAAAAATACAAATCAAATCAAAAAATATATAATAATAATTTTAAACAAATAACATAAAATAAAATCTTATAAGAATCTTTTTTTTTGGCTAAAATGAATAACATTTTAAGAAGAAAATTTATTTAAAATTTAAAGTTTGATAAGAGTTTTTTTTTGTTTGTTTAAAAAAAGTGTAATAAAATAATGAAAATTTTATAAAGAAAGTTGTATATTTCAAAAAAAAAAAAACAAGTAAGAGCGGCTAAATTCGAATCTTATATACCCTTCACCATGGTTGGGAAAAAACTGAAGTTTATATATGGACATATATGAAATGGACAGATTTATATACGGACGCCTTTAAGAGGAAATTAACCATTTAGTTTGGAGATAAAACTTGGACTCGGGAAGATTTATGGTTCCAGAAAATATGTATTTTAAAAAAATGTATGTTTTGGGCATAACTTTTTTGTATCTGAACCGATATTTCCGAGTTTTTCAGCAAATATGTTATACTAAAGATTTTCGATCTTTTGCTATATAAGACGTATCCATAGGTCATAATACAGCTCTAGAATAGTGTTTGTTGTTTGTGTATAAAAGGTTAAGAGGTGAAAGAAAAGAATTTCAACAAATCGTTAAAAGAAATCACTAGAACTGCATGTGTTTTATTTCTACAAAATAGTTTGATTTAGCTGGCAAATTTGCATTTAGGATTTTATTTCGCTTTTTTATTAGAAATATTTGTAATTTCTTTAGCTTAATTTTAAAAATTTGAAGGAAAATAGTTTATAATTTTTTTTATAAATTATTATAAGTTATGACCTAAAATAGTTGCACTCAAAGGTAAATTATGTATAAAATTTTCTTAATATGTGAGAAATAAAATGGTTTAAAAATCTTTTTATAAATTCTTTTAAATCGGAGCAAAAAATAGAAATAAAACCGTTTGTATTTTGTTTGTATCAGAGGGTTTTTATACAAATTTTGATGTTTTTAGCCTATTTATGGATTATTTAATTATTAATATAAAATTTTATTTAAATTAATTATTAAATGTAAAAAAAAAACAAAAAATAAACAAAAAAAAAATCTTAACGAACCCGCGACCATTCCACCTGTGGTGAAAGGTATAAAAACGTTTGTATTTTGTTTGTATCAGAGGGTTTTTATAAAAATGTTGATGTTTTTAGCCTATTTATGGATTATTTAATTATTAATATAAAATTTTATATAAATTAATTATTAAATGTTAAAAAAAAACAAAAATAAGCAAAAAAAAAAAGTCTTAAGAAAATAATAAAAAAAAAATGTAAAAAAAAAGTGAATTGACCTCACCGAGATTTGAACCTCGAACCCCACGGCCTTAGAGAAAAAAAAAAGTATTTGTGACACAGCTCACACAAAATCATCGTCAATAGAGGTACATATATAAAAGTCTTCGTTCATTAGAGATTTGTTTAGTTTTTATTTAAATGACAAATCTTTATATGTGTGTTGTTTGTGTATAAAAGGTGGAGATGAAAGAAAAGAATTTTAATTATTAATATAAAATTTTATATAAATTAATTATTAAATGTTAAAAAAAAAAAAACAAAAATAAGCAAAAAAAAAGTCTTAAGAAAATAATAAAAAAAAAATGTACAAAAAAAAGTGAATTGACCTCACCGAGATTTGAACCTCGAACCCCACGGCCTTAGAGAAAAAAAAAAAGTATTTGTGACACAGCGTCTAGACAACTGAGCTATTGAAGCTCACACAAAATCATCGTCAATAGAGGTACATATATAAAAGTCTTCGTTAATTAGAGATTTGTTTGGTTTTTATTTAAATGACAAATCTTTGTATGTGTGTTGTTTGTGTATAAAAGGTGGAGATGAAAGAAAAGAATTTTAACACATGGATGTGTTGTTATGCTCAAAATTCTACATACATATTAAACAAAGGCACAGGGTATACCAGTGATGTCAAAAGTGACAGCTGTCAAACGAGTGATCCAAAACCGTATGGTGAGGGTTGTTGTTGTATTTCATGTCCTAGGCGAGAAAGAGATTTAAAAACAATGTATACAAAAAAATAATGTGTAAAAGTGAACAACTACACAGCATGGTTTAAAACATATGATCGCCAAAAATATCAAAGAGATACCATAGAAGTGCAACATGACTGTATTTACTAAAATTGTTGTTTCATAAACTTAGTACAAACTCACAACAAATTTTATACTTGGGTTACATATTGTAATAACAAAAACTGTTTTATGTTTTTATAGCATTTTTGCACATAATTAATGTATTTTTTTTATTTTATCTCAGTATTCAGAAGAACAATACATACAACAAAGTTTCATATTTATATGATCTGTGAAATGTATAAGCAAATAAACACACTCACAAAGCACATTTAATTAATCGTCAGCTTATTATTAGTTTGCCCAAAGATTTAAAAGAAAAACAATGAAAATGGTTTTCATTCTTAATTTTATATCAAAGTTGATATTAGTTATCTCAGTTATGATGCCAGATATCGAAAAACGGGTTTCAGAATTAGAAAGAGGATATTGATATTATATATAATCCAATCGCCTCTATTATTACAAAAATGGTGATTGGGCCAAACCAATAATAAGCTGACGAATTGGAAAATCAGACGCAAGGAAGAGAGACAGAATAATTGTCATACAGTTGTTTCACCTACAGTTTTTCATAGCGCAGTTGCTTTTATAGCCTATTAAAATAGTAGTTTTCACGTAGTTTTCTAAAAGGCCGTAAAAAAAAGGCGCTCTAATCACCGTGTCTTCACTGTGTTACATTGTGAACAAAGGGATTTTACTGGAAAAATTAGAGGTAGTCCTGGTTTTTTGCTAATATCTCAGCCATTTATTAACCGATCTGTCTGATTTTTAATAGCAAACAGAAATGGATCACATGTAACAGAAATAAAAAAGAATCAAGTCCTCATCATGTCTGGGTTCTTCGGAAAACCCATTTCAACACACAGACGGACAGACGGACATCGTTAAATCAACTTCGCTCTTCATAAGGACCCAGAATATATATACTTTATAGGGTCTAAGATCAATATTGTAGAAATTACAAACGGAATGACAAACTTATATATACCCTTCCACCTATGGTGAAGGGTATAAAAAACGGGAAATTAAAGAATTTTCTTTATTTTCTTTTCGGCAAAAAAAAAAAAAATAAATCAGGAAGAGAATTTTATTATACTTTGTTTTAATTTTTTTTTGTTTTTACTCTCTTTTCCTTAAGTGCAATAAATAACCAAGTGTGAGTGCAAAAAAAATTAAATAAAATTTGCCTTTTTCTTAATTTTCCTTCCAAAAAAAAACTAAACAGCAACAAATAACAAAAAAAAATACCCTTTTGTATAAATTTGTATTTTACATCATGTATCCTTTTAGACAAAATTTACAACAGTTTTAAGTTTTGTTTCCTTTTCCTTTTGTTTTGTGATTACAGTTATTTTTTTTGTGTTCCTTAATTCGTATGCTCTTTAGTTTTGTCCCCCTCCCCCCCCCGCGCTTTTTTAAACTCCAACCAACACCTGTAAATGTTTCTTGTTGCCAAAAACACTCGTGATATAAACAATTATAACAACAACAACAACTTTATAAACGCCCTTGTTAAACTCATCGTCACTTTGGCAACCCAATGCAACTAACGGCTTTTTTTGTTTTGTTTATGTTTATATGTTGGTGTATATTAACCTCTAATGTTCTTTGTTTTTGAATTGCATTGAAATTTTTTATCATAACTTTCTCACAAAAAAATTGGTTACCAAGTAAAAGTTTTTTTTTTCACAAGCAATATTCAAAACTGGAAACCAAGTTTTCAGATTTCTTTAATTCAATTTTAAGTAATTTATGCGAAAAAATTTTTTATTAAAATAAAATGCTTCTAATCCCTTGTCATCAATATTTTTTTTTTGTTTTCTATGCGAAAAATATAAAAATTTTGATTAAGTGGCTAATTTAGGCGATAACGCACAATAACGCCTGAAGTTTAATTAACTTTCTAATCGGCAAGACTAGTTTAGAAAATACTCTCAAAATACTCCCATTAAGTCATTTCGATAGAAAGCGAAATGTAATAAATTTTTGAGCATGCAAATTTTCATATACAAACTGTACGTTTTAGAAGTGAGAAAGTGTCAAAATTAAAATTTCATAAAATAGAAAAGTCAGAAAAAAAAGGCTTAAATTCGGCTGTGACAATCTTTGAATACCCTCCACAAATATCCTAATAACAATTATCTCTACTGATACAAATAATGTAAAAAACTTTAGAATAAAAACAATGGAGGTGAACAAATTTTTTAAAAAAAAAATTTTTTCACTTTTAAAATTTGTTTTGACCACACAAAATTTTTTTCACCACAATTTTTTTTTTTTATGTGAAAACAAATTTTGTGGTGGAAAAAATTTTTTGAGGTGAAAAATATTTCAGGTAAATTTAAATATTATTTAATCTAAGCGACTGGCGAAAAACAAGTAAAAATAAAATATACCAAACTGTATGGAAAATTTCACATTTTCACTCCTAACTTTTTAACTGCTGGACCAATTATTATTTATTTTTCTGTAAGGAATTGAGTAACGCATTGTTTTTTAACTCCTGGTAACCAATTATAATTTAACTTTGAGTAAGCAACAATGTAATGCGATGCACTGTTGTGAATCACAATTTCTAATACGCTTTTCTTCCAAAAGGAAATATATAGAAATAAACCCGGCCAATGGTTGATAAATGTGCAATTTTTAGTTTTTGTCGTATTTGGCCCATTTTTTCACCGATTTTCTTAAATTTGGCTTGTATCGACAGATGATAGTTGTTTCTTTCACACAATACTAACTATTTGGATCAATATGGTCTCAGAGCCAATAGGATCACCACAAAAACATAATAAAATATATATTTTTGCATAATTTTTGGAACACATTTTCTCAAATCCTATTGGATAACACACGGGATAAATATTTTGGTAGGACATGGTCCATTCCTTTAATTTTTAGAAACATCGAGATATTTGGAATTGGTTCACTTCATTTATTACGGTATACTCATACAATTTGGGATATACAGTTCTTGCTCAGTTTAAGTCGCATTGAAATTCAAGTAATTTTTATTTGATTTAATTTTTATAGATTTTTTCTTCTGATTCCAAATTTGGTCTCCAAAATGTTCAATCTCTTTACAATTTTGAAAAATTGTATAAAAAGGATATTTCGGAACTACAATTAAAACTCGATTTTTGCCCCAAGATGTTTAAATTTTTTTTATCATATTCGTAATCTGAATTACAAAATTAATTATATAAGATGTGTCTTAACACAAATAAGTTAAAATAAATTAATTCGACACTATTCTAAACTAATTAGTAGGCTTTTTCCTGTTCGCTTACATGATTATTTGTTTTATTAAACAATTAAAAATTACTCATTATTACTTATATAAAAATAATAGAAAAGGTAAGCCTTACAGGTAACTTATTATTATTTAATTCAAAATAATAAAATAAGTAACATATTATAGGTAATACATTATTTTTATTTTGAAAATAATGCTAAATGCAAGGAGGACTCATTACAAAGTAATACATAAAGTAATGATATGTCATTACCATGTTTTTGCTGGGTATATACACTATTTGCAAATTTTTTTTAATATTTCAAAAATTCATTAAAATCTAGTTAATTCAAATTTTGGCCAAGACTTTCATTCCCCACGCAATTAATTCCTCTTGAATTTATTAAAATTTCGCCTAATTCCCTAAAGGAAAAAAATTTTTTGCCAACGTTGGGAAATTTTAGGCAATATGCTCGTGAAGCGTCCCAAATAAATGCCCTCCTAGTAAATAATTTTTTATTCCCTGCGATTTGCCAGTATTTGATTTTGTATACCACTTGCAATTTCTGATTGGTAATAACATAAATATACTTTATGCTCACGCCCATGGCTTACTCTGAACTTTTATCGCAACTCCTTCGAATAGTATATTTTAAGGTTTTAATATGACCACCACTTTGTGTTGACCTTGTTCATTAGAGGGTTAACTCTTTTAGTTGTTGTTGTTTATTAAAAAACCCCCCTATGCAAACTGTAATTTTAATTTAAAAAAAGGGCTCGTTTTTTGTTACTGTTTCGTTTTGTTTTACCATTTTTTTTTGTAATTTTACAATTTGTGTTTTAAGCAATATATGCTTTGTTGTATTTTTTGTTAGTTATTTAAGGAATTTTCAATAAAAATGCTTTGAAGACTTTTCGTTTTTATTTAAAAAAATTTAATTTTAGTAAAGCATTAAAATGCTTTGAAGACTTTTCGTTTTTGTTTAAAAAAAAAACTAAACTTATAAAAATAATGCAATTTTGCTGTGTAAGCAAAGACAAAAAACGATGGAATTTACATTTTTTGTGTGTGTCTACTTTTATGAAAATTAAAACTAAGGTAAGTTTTAAGTTTAATTTTAATAATTTTTTTTTTGGTTAATTTAAATATTAAAATGAAGGTGGTAAATAATAAAAAAACTGTCTGAGTTGAGGTTTTAAGTCAAACAAGCACTCGGAATAATATATCAGTAAAAGTAATTATCAAATTAGTAAAATTAAAAGAAATTTAACTATTTTACAGTGTAGTCATATTTGAAGCCCTTCATCTTTCATCTCCCCTCTATCACTTTCTCAAAATAAGGAATATAAATGGCGGATGATTATGATCGGATCAAGTATTTTCTCTGATATTTTTGGGGGCCGCAGAATACAAAATTCAAAATGGTAGATACAATACGGCGGAATTTTTTTTTAAAGTAACCGTTTTGGTTATAAATTCTTTATCAGAATATTTTGCGGGTATCAAAATACTAATTTGTGTCAAAATAAAATAGATTCATCGTGATAACCGAATTTTCAGTTACAGCAACCGAATTATTTAGTTGTCCCAACTAAATGTTGCATCAGGAATACAATTAAAATATTTGGTTTCAACCGAAATTCTGTTGCATTAACCGAATTTCGGTTGCGACAAACAAATTTATTTCGGTGGCTCTAACCAAACCATTCGGTTGGCAAGAAATTCGCTTGTTACAATTAATTTGTTTTCTACATACTGTGCTTTATATGGTGAAACTTAATTTTTGATATTTTTTAAACAAAATTTTGAAAAATTTGTAATTAGAGTTTTGAAAATACTTTAAAAACAAATTTTGCATTCTAAGTTAACAGGTCAATTGAGAAGTCCCCGGCCTGACACATAGATGGCGCTACTAGACTTAAATCGATATGATTTTTGGTTAGGCCTAACCTTCAAAAGACACGTGTATAAATTTGACAGCTGTCGGATCATTAGTTTGTGAATTATAGCATTTTGAGTGAAGCAACTTTTGTTATTGTGAAAAAATGGGATAAAAAGGAATTTCGCGTGTTGACAAAATATTGCTTTTTGAAGGGAAAAAATACAGTTGAAGCAAAAACTTGGCTTGATGACGAGTTTCCGGGCACTGCCAAAAGAGGTCGTTACGGACGAATACATCAAAAAAATTTACAAAATGATTTTGAATGACCGTACATTGAAATTCAATGAAATAGCAGGTACTCTGAAGATATCAACTGAACGTGTACATGATATCAATCACGAATATTTGGGTATGAGAAAGCTCTGTGCAAAGTGGGTGACGCGCGAGATCACTTTTGACCAAAAACAACGACGAGTTGATGATTCGGTGCAGTGTTTGGAGATATTCAAGTGTAATAAACCCGAGTTTTTGCGTCGATATGTGACAATGGATGAAACATGGCTCCATCATTTCACTCCGAAGTCCAATCGACAGTTATTCGAGTGGGCTGCACGTGATGAACCAACTCCAAAGCGTGGAAAGACGCAACAGTCGGCTGGCAAGGTTATAGGATGCGCATGGAATAATTTTCATTGACTACCTTGAAAAAGGAAGGACCATAAACAGCGACTATAACATAGCGTTATTGTACCGTCTGAAGGACAAAATCGCCGGAAAACGGCCGCATTTGAAGAAAAAGAAAGTGCTGTTTCACCAAGTCAGTGAAAACGATGGCGAAAATCCATGAATTGGGCTTCGAATTGCTTTCTCATCTACCGTATTCTCCAGATCTGGCCCCCAGCGACTATTTCCTGTTCTCAGATCTCAAATGCTCGCTGAGAAGAAATTTTCGTCGAATGAAGAGGTGGTCGCCGAAACTGAGGCCTATTTTGAAGCAATGAACAAATCGTACTACAAAAATGGTATCGAAAAGTTGGAGGGTCGCTATAATCAGTGTATCACCCTTGAAGGGAACTATTTTGAATAAAAAAACGAATTTTGCCAAAAATATGTATTTTACTATGGTAGGCCGGGGACTTTTCAATTGACCTGCTATAAGAAATTTTTCTAAAAAAGTGATTTTTTTCGCCTTGTATTCACTACTCAAATTTTCAATCGATTTCCGCCTCAATTTTTATTTATTTTTATTCAATCGACATCAAACTTCATATTAAATGTTTTTATATACTAAGGAACCAAAATAAGCCTATTTGTGGACTTTCTACCAAACTTTATACTCGTTTTTTATTTCTATATATGTAGATTTTTTTCGAATTTTGTTAATTTTCAACGTGCTGTCTATTAAAAAAGCATAAAAAAAATTAATTTTTTTACAGCCATTCTTACCCCCCACTAAATACAGGTGATGGCACTAAAAAATAACAGATCAACCGAGTTTCATCCAAATCGGCATGTAAGCGTTTGGGGGGCATTCCCTTGTAAGCCACATGAGTCATTTTCAAACCCTTTTGTTTTCAATTACCATACAAATATTATCGTGCTTATATAGTACGAGTATTTGTATGTAAACCATCAGTGGACCATGAATGAACTTTAAAATTTTTCTTTAAAAACGAAAGTAATGTACATCTAAAAATACAGTGGGTGAAAAAAAAGCGGCTACAGCGAAACAAAATATTAATTTTCTATAAAAAAAAATCAGCCAAAAAGTTAAGATTAATAGATTTTATGATAGAACAGTAATAATTAATTATCCAAAAAAGATGAGGAAAAAATTAATAAATGATGTGTGATTAAAATAAACCATATTCTAAATTTTATAATGTTAGTGACAGGGACTCTATCAAAGTTATACAATTTTAATTTGCAGAGGCAATTTATATATACACTCGGCAGCAAAAATCTGCGTACAAACTATTTAATATATTTTAACGTCATATTGTGGTGTTAAGGAGCAACGGTATTTATTGAAATTAGTTTTAATTTACAGATAAACATTTGAAAAATAATGTTCGGTGTTCTCCTTTTGCATTTGCAAAGTTTGGCAATAATTAGCAACCTAAAAACAATAATATGGCAACTTTGCACGTATGCAAAAGTCTGCGTACACAAAAGTAATCGGTACTTCGTAACGGTATTTTGTCTTTGAATTATATCATAGCACTGCAGTTTTAGCTTCAAGGTTATAATAAGCATCAATATAGTGGTTTTTGGAAATTTTTTTGTTTCAAATTGCAATAGTATTGAAGAAATGGCGAACAGAAAAGAAATTAATATTGCTGAACGCAAAATTATAGTACATTTATGGAAACAAAAAAAAACTTTGCGCGAAATCGGTTAAATAGTCCAACGGACACACTCCTCTATTCAGAGAGTGATAAACAATTTTAAAAACACAGGAGTTTTAAACTCAAAGCCTCGTTCTGTTCGCCCTCCGAAACTAACTGAACGCGAACAAAGAGTTATAGTGCAATCAGTGAAAGAAAACCCCAGATTAAAAGCGTCAAAAATTGCTGAAAACATCAATACACAATTTAGTAAACAAGTGTCCAAAGATACTGTGCGCAGAATTTTGAAAAAGGCCAATTACAGAAGCCATGTAGCACGGAAGAAGCCGCTAGTGTCGCTAGTCAATAGACAAAAACGAAATGCTTTCGCCAAAGAACATATAAATAAGCCTGCAGAGTTCTGGAAAAAAAGTTCTATTTACGGATGAAAGCAAGTACTGTATTTTTGGCATAAAAGGACGCCAGCTTGTGTGGAGAAAGCCTTGTACAGCGCTGAGCCCAAAAAACTTAAAAAAGTTAAACATTGGAGTGTCAAGCAATGGTGTTGGTAATTTAAAGTTTATTCCATCGACAATGGACCATAGGGTATATTTAGACATTCTTAAAACTAATCTTAGCGAAAGTGTTAGAAAATTGGGCATTGAAGATGATAACATATTCCAACAAGATAACGACCCAAAACATACCGCACACAATACAAGGCTTTGGTTGATGTATAATGTAAAAAAACAATTGAAAACTCCACCGCAGTCACCGGACTTAAATCCCATAGAACATTTATGGGATTAACTTGAAAGGAGAATACGAACCCACGTAATAACATCAAAAGATATGCTTCAAACGGTACTAACTGAGGAATGGGGAAAGATTAGTTCCGAATACACAGAAAAATTGGTTTCATCAATGCCAAAACGGCTTAATGAAGTTCTTGTCCGTCGGGGTTATCCGACTTCTTATTAGAACCCAGTTTTTTTTATAAAAATTTTTTATTTATTATTATTTTATTTTTTGTACGCAGAATTTTGCCTAGTCATGAAGTTACGATTTTTGTTAATTTAATTCCTAAAAGTTTTTTTTAATTCTGAAATATGTTTTTTCAATATATTTAAATTCTGAAATATATAATAGTTTTATTTAAAAAAATTTCAAAAAATACCGTTTATTTTTATATCTAATATTAGTGTATACTTTTAATTTTCATTCTTGTACGCAGACTTATGCAGCCTAGTGTAGTTGATTGTATTTTAACATCAACTATATACATATATACAAAAAAGTTTATCAAAAAAACCATATGCTGTTTGAAAAGTTGCATATATACTACATATAAATACAAAAAAAACCTTAGAGTAGCCGGCAAAAATCCATACAATACACACTAGGTTTTTTTTTATTTTTTTTTTGTGAGAATCACACAATAAAATAAGGGGAAAAAAGGGTGTCACAACACTCAGGCGACAATAGTATATCGTAGTGTATGTATGTAGATGACTCTTTTTATGGTAAATGCAAACGTTTTGTTTTAAAACATCTGGACTTTTAGTTTTGTTTTTCCAAAATCCACAGACTAATTAGTAAGAATAAATATGTAGATTTACAATTTCATTAAGAATATATATTTTATAAAATATGTGACATAAAAAAAAAATAGTCTTAAACCACAGCCAGTCATGATTGTTGTTGATACAATCAAATTTTTTATCACTAAAGAAACCGCAAAAGAACTAAAATTTATATGAAATTAATTAACCAAGCTAAATATCACTAGTTTTTTTTTTTTTGTACACACAGAAAAATAAATTGCATAAGTAAAATATTTTAGGCCTTTCTCTTAAATTTAACATTAACTTAATGAGTGATATGTAAGAAACAGGGCAGCGGCCTAAAAACAATTTGAAACAAATTCTGTTCCGAATCAAAGAATTTGCAAGAAAATGGCATCGATTTGTTGTGGCATATTGTTGTTATATCCCAGCAAAACTTTGGTAATGGGTGCGATATTCTCATGCGTTACCTTGTAATGATAGCTCGTTACCTTTTTCATTATTTGCAAGCATAAAGTAATAAGTTAACTGATTATTAATTACGTAATATATGATTTATAAATGTTAAGTAATAATTGAAATATTTTTGAAAATCTATTTTTAGATACATTGTAAGCAAAAGGGTAATTAATGTATGTTTGTTTTGACAACACTAGCGAAAAAATAAAGGAACATACATTTATTTTTCAAAGAAAGCGCCCCGGCAGGCTAGTTGGTAGCGTGCTAGGTTATCAGTGCGGGGGTCGTGGGTTCGATTCCCACCGAGGCTGTGGTCTGTTTCCGCTACAACGAGCCAAAAGCCTTCGTTGCTAGTGCTCGGTAAGGGTATTAAGATTTAATTTGTAATTGAAATAAATTTGTATTTTAACATACTTCTTTCACAAAAAAAAAAAAAACAAAAAGGAATTATTTGAATTTCAATTTAAAAAAAATATCTATATTAACTTTTTTAAACATTTATTCGAAATTATTTACTATCATTTACCATTCTTTTTTCAGTTTCATTTATTTTTTCCATTTGTTTGAAATTTAATAAAAATTTACCCACAAAACGGAAACTTGTGGTTTATTTGTGTCCGTAACAGTTATTACAAATTTTAATTTTAAAACAGACAAAAAACAAATATTCAAAAAATTTCAAATTGTTTTTTTTATTTAAATTGGTTGTATATATACAAAATTGTTCAATACAAATTACAAGAACTTCATAAAAACACATACATACACAAACACATTCATACATACAGTGTCTATAGCTATGCATACATACATTTTGTATTGTACGAGTATATTAAAATAAAAAAAAAAAAAAATACAAAAAGGGAAACGAATTTGAATTAATGAAAAAAAAACATTTATTTTTGAAGGATCGGTAGGTAAAATTTTGACATTTATTTTAATATATCATTTGTTTCTTACACTCAGAAAAAAAGTTAGTAGAAAAATTTGTTAACGGTTTCCTATCCCACTTTACTATTTTTGTACTAATTTTTAGTAAAAAAATTACTATTTAGCAAATCTTTTTGCTATTTACATTTCACTAATTAAAGAATTTTTACAGAATATTTACAAATTTTCGTTGCCAATTTCAAAAATCATTTTACAAATTTTTGAAAGCCGATTTGCTAAAATTTGCAAAAAAAATGTACTAATTTTTGAAAAGTGGATATTGAATGAAATTTTATTTCTAATTAAAACTTACACTTAGATTAAAATGGGATCGAAAGTGAATATACCGACTCATGTCTAAAAATAGGACATCCACTTAAAATAGCACTAAAAATTTTTTTAGTTCGAAAAATCAGCCCTTAAAACAATTAAAATTTGACCTTAAGAGTAAAAAAATTTACTTAAATATTTTAAAACAAAATGATAAATTCGTTTGTTTTTACAATTTTTAAGCCTTTAATTTTTTTTTTTTTAATTTTGAATAAAATATTTTTTGAAACAAAATAAATAAAATAAAAAATGTTGATGCTCGATAAAAAAAAATATAAATTTGAAATTTCGTACTAATATTAATAAGATTTAGTATTTTTTTTTGTTGATTTTAGCAAACAGATTTCAAATTCCACGTTAGAAAAAGTTTACTAAAATTTAGTAGCGGTAGCTAATTTTTCTACAAATTTCATTGTACAACACGTCAGCAGACATGTATTGCTAAGATTAGCAAAAAAAAAAACCGCTGGGCTCAAATTAGCAAAATTTCCCGTAATAACAACAAAATTTTCAGTTGCTATTACAGACTTTTTTTGGTGAGTGTACGGATGTATCAGTTGATTAATCAATATTTAAAAATAAATAACAAATGACATTTATTTTAAATGAAAATTAAGTAGACCGGTTTTTAAATAAAATATCATTTGCTTTAAATGATATTTTCAGTTATTTTAACTTACATAATATTTTAAGTGTATTTGAAATAATTTTTTTTTTTTTTTATAAAAATTCCTCTTTTTTTTAATCTAGTTTAAGACACATTACTTTTTCCATTCTCGTAACTATTTAAGTAATCCCTTACATTATCACCTCTAAAGTTATGGGTATATACATTACTTTGAGGCTGATCGCCTGTAAAATTCATCAGTGAAGTAAGGTGTAAAGTAGTCCATGAGCCCCTATGGCTACACATTACTTTACACATTATTTGGTAATGTGTAGTTTTGCTGGGCTTAAGAAGTATCAGCCTATGGTCAGTATTAATAAATTGAATCTACTATAAAGTACATTTCATATTTTCACTACATCTTTTGTTGATATTCTAAGCAGTAACTCCCCCGACACACACCTTGGTTTTAGTTTTCCTTATGAATTACTTTTGCGTATTTCGTTATCAATGCGTGTCATTATAATCACGCACTTCTACAAATTACAATATTTTTTTTTTAATTAAAACCATGTATGGATGATGAATTACCGCCCACCGTTATGATAATATTATAGCCATAAGTGTAACAAAAACAGGAGCGCAACCCTTTATAGAGCCACGATTGGGTATGAAATTTCACTATTTGTAGAGCCAAGATTGGGTATGAAATTTTCCTACTTATAGAGCCACGATTGGGTATGAAATTTTATTATTTATAAATAAAATTTCAAGGCAAGGCTGTCCCCTTAGGCGCTGTTACACTCACCAAAAAAAGTCTGCAACTGCAAATTTTGCTGTTATTACGGGAAATTTTGCTAATTTGAGCCCAGCGGTTTTTTTTTGCTAATCTTAGCAACACATGTCTGCTGACGTGTAGTACAATGAAATAAGTAGAAAAATTAGTAGCCGCTACTAAATTTTAGTATACTTTTTGTAAAGTTAAATTTAAAATCTGTTTGCTAAAATCAGCAAAAAAATTACTAAACATTAGTACAAAATTTCAAATTTATTTTTTTATCGAGCATCAAAATTAAAAACAAAATCAAAGGCTTAAAAATCTTAAAAATTGTTAAAACATAAACGAATTAATCATTTTGTTTTTATTTGGTAATTTCTGTTTTGAAAAATATTTTAGTTATTTTTTTTTACTTTTAAGGTCAAATTTTATTAATTGTTTTTATAGGAACTAGTAGAAGGGTAAAGTAAAGATTTATACGAAATTGAAAGGCACAATTAAGGGTGGAAGCATATGAAGTTACTTTTTCATATGGGAGGTTCGGACGGGTTGGTAGCGTGCTAGGTTATCAGTGCGGTGGTCGCGGTTTCGATTACCACCAGAGGCTGTGGTCTGTTTTCGCTACAAAGAACCGATAGCCTTCGTTGCTAGTGCTCGGTTAGGATATTAAGATATAATTTGTAATGATATCTTTAATTAAATAAATAAAAATAATAATAATTATTGTTCACTTCCGATCCCTTTTTTATTCTATGTAACATTTTAAGGCAATTTAAGTTTTTAAAATTAGAAAATTTTATTGCTAATTTTAGCAAATCGGTTTTAAAAAAAATTGTAAAATGTTTTCTGAAATTAGCAACAAAAGTTTGTAAATATTCTGTAAAAAATCTGTTATTTGTAAAATGTTTGCTAAATTATAATTTTTTTACTAAAAATCAGTACAAAAATAGCAAAGTGGAATTGAAAACCGTTTACAAATTTTTTTACTAACTTTTTTTTTCTGAGTGTAGCAAATTACTTTTTTTGTGAAGCCTAAAAATGTTGTTATACACACAAAACTAAAGACAATATATTGTAAAACTTTGTACTTAATTTTTAATATATTTTTTTTTATTTTGTTGCTTTTTTAAAGGATTTTAAAGTTTCTCTCAACAGTGTACCTTTATTTTGGGATGTTAAAATATGACTCAAAATCAGCTGAACAGTTAAATTAAAAGTACTTCCGTGTACATAAAAGGCAAATGTCAGTTATATTTTTGTAGAGAAAAACTAAAGATAGTCATTCTCTCCCCTCACTCTTTTTATTAACGAACGACCCTGCTTTATGTTAAATTTTCCAGAATTTTTTTTTATATGTAAATATATTTTATAGTGTTTGTAACTAGAAAATAAAACCTCACCTATGTAATCAAACTTTAATAGTGTCTCGAAAGCCAGCACTTTTATATTCATCCTTTCATTAATAACAACAAGATGGAAACTGTTCCAATTTCATCATAAACATATTTACATAATGTAATACATATACAAGTACATATACACACACACATGAATGTTATTTTGTTTATTACAATAAGGATATCAAATGTTACATTAATAGACATACATAGAACATATTTCGAATAAATTATGTAGATTTGTGACTGATATGCAAAAACAAATGCCATAGTAAACCTAATAAACACTTAGTTTAGCATATGTACACTAAAAAAAAAAGACATGAAATGTAATAAAAAATTTCCTTCAAAATAGTTTATAAATTGTCCTCAATTTAAGTAAAATTTTATTAAAACTTAGAAAAATTTACTTAAAAAGAGTAAAAAATTCCTAAGTTTGAGGAAAAACGAAATAGTTTATATACTCAGAAATAGTTCATGTTTTTCCTAAGTAATATTTCTTGATTTTAGGAAAAAAAACAAGTCAATTAAATAAAAATTTATTATTTTTAAGAAAAAACATCTTAGTTTTAAGAAATTCGCATACTTAAATGTAATAAAGTTTAGTTCAAAAATAAAAAAATTAAGACATAATTTACTCCCATTTAGTTCAAAAAATGTTTCTAACTTAAATCGAGAAATTACTTGAACTTGATATGTGCTTATTTTTTGTTCGCTGCTAGTAAAATGAACTAAATTTTAGAAAGCTATTTCCAAATTCAGGTTTTAAGTATACCACTTTCTACTTTTTAGGAATAGTTTTCTAAAAATTAGTTCAGACAATTTAAAACAAAATGCAATAAATTTTTTCCTATGTAATAATAAAAATTTACTTAATTTTAAAAATTGATGAACTATTTCTAAGGAAAATTTTTATGCAACTTAGTTCAGAGAAATTTTAAAAATTTTAATAAAATATTCTTTTTTTCAAGTAAAAGATTTCTAATTTTTAAAAAATAATAAAATTTGGTATAGGATTTTTTTTTGGTTGGAAAACGTTTAAATTATTATTATTTATTTTATTAAATATATAATTACAAATTATATCTTAATACTCTAATCGAGCACTAGCAACGAAGGCTATCGACTCGTTGTAGCGAAAACAGACCAGAGCCTCTGGTGGGAATCGAACCCACGACCCCCCACTGCTAAGCTAGCACGTTACCATCTAGCCTACCGGGGCGCTTAATTAAATTATTTTTAATATTCTGTTCAAAAAAAGCAATCCCGTTAGTTTTCCTAATTTTCAAGAAAAAATATTATTAAATAAAAGAATTTAAAGTAACCATTAAAAAAAACTATCGTGCATGAGTGTAATTTTTCGTTCGTCGGCGTGAGTCAAAAATCTTAAAAGTCTTAAATATTGAACCTAAAGTAGCAAAGTAGCAAAGGGTAAAAAATTTCGAATTTGGGCTTTTATGTAATAAATTTGTTTGTTGACTACAATACAAAATATCGCAGGCACATTTTATACATTACGGCATAATGGCTTTCCTATAATTGACGTAGCGCTTATTAAACTTTATATTTATCGAACGATTTTTTTCACTTAATAATAAAAAAGTTTAAATTTGTATATGTCAAATAAAGTTTAAGCTAAAAATCCCATAAAATAAACTTATGACTTTTCCATTTTCAAATCATAACAAGAAATGTTACTGTAATATTTTGCATTTTTGCAACAATTCCCTTAAATTAGTTAATTTAAGAAGACAAAGGACCCCCAGTGTTCCTTAGCCATAGATGCCGTGTGTCACGTTGAGCGTCCCTTTTTGTAGTTCTCTCAAGCAGAACCGTTAATTAACTACGAAAAGAATCTGACTTTGTCACAATTTATTACGTTTCAGGATATCCTGCAGTACATTTTTTTTTAATTTGTTTACCTTTTTGCTAATGAAATTTAATTCATATTTTAAATACATGAAATTAGTATAATTCAATTTAGTTTTAAGACAAAATTTTGACAAAATTTCAAGTAAAATTTGTCTCTTAATTTCAAGGAAAATTTTATTTAATATTTTTTCTCTAAATAAGTTAATTTTTCTTAAATCTAGTTCATTTTTTTAGTGAATATTGACCTTGTAGTTGCTCTCAAAAAAACACGAAATAGAATTAATTGCAACTTAATAAAAGTGGATACATTTTACCCCATTGATCAATTTTGTGTCAAAAAAAGCATTTTCCTCGAAATCCGCAAATGATAAATAATTAGTTAATAATTTTAATTTTTAATATCCTTTGAATTATTCTTTATATTTTAGATTATAAAAAAATTCAATTTTAAAAACTTTTAAACTTTTAACATTTTTTTTTTTTGTTAATTTTATTAACTTGGTATTAAAATGATTGCAAAATATTTAGCTAAAATCAGTAACGAAAATTAGTGAAAAATATAGGTAATTTGTAAATAGAGAATAGCAAGAAATTTTACAAAAAAAAAAAAAAAAAATGGATTTGTACAAAATCCATAAAGTGGGATATAAAACGTTTTTGAAATATTTTTACTAAATTGTTAATTTCACTAATATTTAATATATTTATTTTGTCAAATCTGTCTAACCGTTTTCAAGTTAAGACGTACTATTTTAGAGGTGCTTTGATAGGATTCTTTCAGTCTGCTAAGGTGTAGTACAATGAAAATTAGCTGCTGCTACTAAATTTTAGTAAACTTTTAATAAAGTGAAATTTAAAATCTGTTTGTTTAAAATATTTTTTGAAAAAAAATAAAATAAAATAATTTTGATGCTGGATAAAAAAAAAATAAATTTAAAATTTTGTACTATAATTATTATTTTAAATTTATTTTTTTTTTATCCAGCATCAAAATTATTTTATTTTTTTTTTCAAAAAATATTTTAGACAAAATTAAAAGAAATCAAAGGCTTAAAAATTGTTAAAACATGAACGAATTTATCATTTTGTTTTAATTTAGTAATTTCTGTTTTAAAAAATATTTTTAGTAAATTTTTTTTTACCTTTAAGTTCAAATTTTAATTGTTTTTAGGGCTGATTTTTATTAGAACTAAAAAAAAACTTTTTAGTGCTATTTTAAGTGGATTTCCTATTTTTAGACATGAGTCGGTATCTTCACTTCCGATCCCTTTTCTAATCTATGTAACATTTTAGGGTAATTTAAGTTTGTAGGTGATAGTTTTAATTATAAATAACATTTCCTTCAAAAACCCCTTTTTTTCAAATTAGTAAATTTTTTTGCTAATTTAACCAAATCGGTTTTCAAAAATTTGTAAAATGATTTCTTAAATAAACAACAAAAATTTGTAAATATTCTGTAAAAATTCTGTAATTTGTAAAATGTAAATAGCAAAAATATTTGCTAAATAATAATTCTTTTACTTTAAATTAGTACAAAAATAGTAAAGTGAGATTGAAAACCGTTTACAAATTTTTCTATTAACTTTTTTTTCTGAGTGTAGGTTTCTGCTAGTCCTGGGAACACAGTAAGAACTAATTTTAAAAGCTAAGGCTTCAGTCTTATCGTTATTTGGATAAATATATTAAATATATTTTGGTTTAATATATTATTTATTTAATATTTATATTTCTTATTTATTGTAATTTGATTTTCTTTCAAAATATATATTTTTTTTTAATTTATTGAAATTTTGATTTTGACCATTTGCTAAACCGTTACCTGTCCAGGAAAAATTTTTTGACAAAAAATTTAATATTGTATATTTAGTTTTCTATTGAAATGACTCAATTTTTTATTATAAAATACAGGCACTGAAACCGAACCCGAACCCAAGCGGGTTCAGGTTCGCTGTTTACAAAAGCTTTGAGCCCGAACCCGTTGAACCCAAAAATTTAATCAGGTTCGAGTTCAAAAATATAAAAAAATATTATTGCTGTTCATGGCGTAAGAAATGTTTGATAAAAAAATCATAACATTTCTTGCATTGCAGTTAGAAGTCCTCGACACTATATCCAGTCCGTTTAAGCAAATACATACAGTGGCTCACATCGTAAGTCGGGCAAGTTATTAGGAAAACTTTATCAACAATTTTTAATATTGCGACAAATTATTTTTTCAAATATTTTTCATGCATTGTATTAAGTATTTAATAAACAACAAAACAAACTATCAATGACGTCACACAATTTTAATGTAACGGACAATTTTAGACATATTACAAAAATTCTTACAAATTATGCTCACAACGAAAGTCGGGCAAAGAAGAAGTAACAAGTATGTGATTTGAATTTCCGTTATAATTTAGCATCGCTAATAATATTTGAATTTGAGTGTTATTAGTTGACCTCGAGCTGTCGGTACAAGACAATACATTGCATTATTTTTACAATGCCACGTGCAACTAAGCAATCAACTTTGGATGAACGACAAATCGTTATTAACAACCATTTCGAGGGAAAAACGGAACGCGAAATTGCAAATATTGTCAAAAAAAGTAAGTCAACGGTCCATGACATAATAAAACGATACAAGGAAAGCAAAAGGATATCAAATAAACAACGTGTGGTATCGAAAAAGAAGCTTAGCCCCAGAGACGAAAAATGTATAGTTCGTGAAGTACAAAAAGATCCTTTTGTTTCTGCTCCAAAACTTGCCGCAATGGTCAAGACAAATTTTGGAAAAGATGTTCATGCAGAAACGGTAAGACGGGTGCTGCGAAAAAATAATTTAAATGGCAGAGTGTCTCGAAAGAAGCCGTGCATTAGCGAAAAGAATCGAAAAGAACGCCTTGTTTTTGCACGCGAACACATGTCAAAGGATTTTTCATTTTGGAGCACGGTAAACTTAATTTTTTATGTTGTGTAAATTATTTTTATTAGTATTTTAACATTTTAAAGGTCCTCTTCACGGACGAAAGCAAGTTTAATTTGTTTGGGTCCGATGGTCGGCGTTATGTATGGCGTAAGCCATACATAAGGAATTTTGCCATAAAAACACAAGAAAAACGGTGAAGCACGGGGGCTTATCAGTGATGGTATGGGGATGTATGGCAGCTTCGGGTGTGGGAAATCTTCACTTTATTGAAGGTATAATGGATAAACACATTTATCTCGACATCCTGAAGACTCACGTAAAGGAAAGTGCAAGCAATTTGGGTATTGCTGATAATTTTAAATTTTATCAAGACAATGACCCTAAGCACACATCCCTTGTAGCCAAAAACTGGCTGTTGTACAATTGCCCTAAGGTCATAAAAACGCCTGCCCAAAGCCCTGATCTCAATGTAATTGAGCATTTGTGGGATGAGCTAGGGCGTAGAATGCAAACACGATTGTGTTCCAATAAAGAACAACTAAAAGCTGCATTACAGGAAGAATGGAGTAAAATAACTCCAGATGTTTGCAAAAAATTAGTTGACTCCATCCCAAAAAGCTTCAAGCTGTACAAAATCAAAAAGGATACGCAACAAAGTATTGATTGTTATATGATTAATAGAGCTTTTGAGCTTGCCCGACTTTCGATGTGAGCATAGGTATAAGTGTTGTTATAATTTTTTGTTTTTGGTTCCTTTATATTAAAGTTGAAATATTTAATTTTTGTTTTTTAATGTTCCTTAATAAATGCCTCATTAAATGTATTAAAAATATTTTGGAAATAGCTAAGCAGTTTTCTTATTTAAGGTCTTAAAGTTTTTGTGATAACTTGCCCGACTTACGATGTGAACCACTGTACTTGATCAATGCAGAGCTATTTGCAAAAAATTGCGAACCCCAAACACTTCTTCTTGAACTAAAAAGCTAAACTTGAAAAACCCGTACTAGACTGTCAAACTACATGGAATTCCAGAAGTTTTTGTTCGGAATTACTGGATGCTATGAATGATAATATTTGGAATAATTGTGAAGATTTCGTAGAAGTTTTTGAACCTGTAAAAAATTAACACTGAAACTACAAGAAGAATATATGACTATAGGCGGTTTTCATAGAATCTGGTTTAGTTTTAAATTAGAGCTAAAGATGAGAAAACAAAAACATTTTCACAAGAATTATATTTAAATATTATAAAAAGAGGGCGCCCCGGTAGGCTAGTTGGTAGCGTGATGGCTTATCAGTGCGGGGGTCGTGGGTTCGATTCCCACCAGAGGCTCTGGTCTGTTTTCGCTACAACGAGCCAAAAGCCTTTGTTGCTAGTGCTAGGTGAGGGTATTATTATATAATTTGTAATTATATAATTAATATAAAATGCTAAAAAAATATATTTTAAAAACAATTAAAATTTTCCAAAAATTTCCAAATGGAAAGAGAAGAGAATTTTATGAGAGAATCAATAACTTGTTCCTCAGAATATAATAAAGATATGCTCTAACAAGTTCTAAAAAAGAAGGCATCAAATGAGAGGGCCTTTTCAGCCTTGAAATTCATTTTGTAGCCACAAAGAACAATTTTAAAAGAAAACTTAAAAAAAAAAAATTAATTATAAAATTAAACGAAATTTTCTTTGAAAAATACACAAATATTCTTTTTATGAAACATTTTTACTTTCTTTAAATGTTGAACCCGAACCATGGAACCGAACCAAACCTGAACCTGAATTTTTTATTTCGATTAACCCGAACCTGAACCCATTTTTTTAGGGTTTCAGTCCCTGTTAAAATAGTTATTTGAAATATTTTTGGTACCTTAACTTAACCTCGTATTCGAGTAAAGGCGGATTTGTTGGATAGAAGTTAAAAATATTAGATTTAAAAATTTAACTCCATAGTACGTCACCTATATAAGTGCCCCATTAATAGATACATTTTCATATTTATGTCCTTACTTATACATTTACATGTAAATATTTTAGAAGTCTATTAAAAGTAATGGTAACAGCATAGACGGGAAGTAAACAGTACTTGTGTATTGTCTGTATTATAGACTGGTGCAAAAAAAAAAACTGTAACAATTATCAAGTATTTTCAATGTACTTAGTAGCCAGTACAATTATTTTTAATTACAAGTATTTTTTAAGCACTAAGTCAAGTTCCTTAGCACATATTAATTACTTGGTACTTAAAAGTACTTAACATACATAACTTTTGATGCTACCAAGTTCGACTAATGCGTTTTGATATTAAATGCATTTTTTTGTGTTCATAATTCCATCATTAATTGTACCCATCGACTCAGAATCAAATTTTTGATCGATTGAGATATAAAAGTACTTAAAAAAAGTACAAAGTAATTGATAAGTACCCAGGTACTAAACAAAAATTGTTTTGTACACTCACCAAAAAAAAAAATCAGTAATGGCAACTAAAAATTTTGCTGTTATTACGGGAAATTTTGCTAATTTGAGCCCAGCGGTATTTTTTGCTAATTTTAGCAACACATGTCTGTTGACGTGTATTACAATGAAATTAGTAGAAAAATTAGTAGCCGCTAATAAATTTTAGTATACTTTTTGTAAAGTGGAATTTAAAATCTGTTTGCTAAAATCAGCAAAAAAAAATACTTAATATTAGTACAAAATTTTAAATCATAAATTTTTTTTATTTTATTTTTTTTTAATATTTTATACAAAATTAAAAACAAAATCAAAGGATTCAAAATCTTAAAAATTGTTAAAACATAACGAATAAATCATTTTGTTTTTATTTGGTAAATTCTGTTTTGAAAAATATTTTAGTTATTTTTTTTTACTTTTAAGGTCAAATTTTAATTGTTTTTAGGGCTGAATTTTAAAACTAAAAAAATTTTTAGTGCTATTTCAAGTGGATGTCCTTTTTTCAGACATGAGTTGGTATATTCAGTTCCGATCCCTCTTTTTATCCTAGTAACATTTTAAGGCAATTTAAGTTTTTAAAATTAGTAAATTTTTTTTTGCTAATTTTAGCAAATCGGTTTTAAAAAATTTGTAAAATAATTTCTGAAATTAACAACAAAAATTTGTAAATATTCTGTAAAAACTCTGTAATTTGTAAAATGTAAATAGCAAAGAGATTTGTTAAATAATAATTTTTTTTACTAAAAATCAGTACAAAAATAGTAAAGTGGGATTTAAAACCGTTTACAAATTTTTCTACTAACTTTTTTTCTGAGTGTACTACGATTTTAAAGTATTAGTAATCATTAGGTTAGAAAATAATTGGTACTGATTACTTACTACAGGTACTTAAACAATTTACAACGTAATTGAGTATCAAACTCAATATAATTATACCCAACTATGGTTAAAAGTGCGTGTATATGCTTCAATTTCAAATCTTTGTATATTTTGTCATGTTTTAGCATAAATATTTCATTTACAACATATAGTTAGTAAATATTGTTATCAAAAATATATTGTTGTGGTTTTGAAATGTATGTGTTTGGTCAAATCTTTTATGACATTTTTGTGTAAAATAACTATGTATAATATACATGTATATAGTAATCTATGACAGTTATAGATTATATATATATATTTTTTTTTGTTTTATAAAGTTAATGTCAGCAATTTAAAAAAAAAAAAAAAAAAGAACATTCAAATCCTCTGATAACATGTAAAGATTGTAGGTTACATTGTATCTAAATGTAATATATATATACATTGTTTTAATGTTACGGTTTAGAAATCTTAAATGTAACAGAAGTAGCTTTAAATAATGATAGTGAAATTGTAATAAATTGAATAAAATTTAATTATATATTTAGAAAATGTTTATTTTTTTTTTTTTGGTTTAAATCTTGTAATATACAGGGCTTTTCATAACATGTAAAACTAATTATTGTATCAGGAACATAAAAATAGTTTTACATATCTCTTACAACTTTTTTAAAGCAATTATTAATTTAGGGTTTAATTTAAAACATTTTTCTGTTTTTAATTTTTTTTGCAAGAAGGCTGTGAAGCAAAGATTTTGTAAATCAACTTTAAAAATTAAATAAGTCCGTAACTTTTTGAATTTCCCGCTTCTTGGATGAAAGAGCAACACTGTTCCTAACACCAGCCATTTGTCAATTGACTCCTGTCAAATTTTGAATAAGCTGCGTTATTTAGTTTGTGTTGGACAGCCATTGATAGCAGACTACCGCGTGATTTGGGGAGAATATGGAAAATAGTGAATTTTATGTGCTCATTAAGCATTATTTTTTGAGGAAAAAGAATCATCACTCAAACCAATTTCAATGAGCGCCCCGGTAGGCTAGTTGGTAGCGTGCTAGCTTATCAGAGCGTTGGTCGTGGGTTCAATTCCCACCAAAGGCTCTGGTCTGTTTTGCTACAACGAGCCGATACACGCAGAGAAAAAACATGGTTGCAATATGATCACTGCTACTATATTGTGCTTGCTGCAATCGGATATTGTTGTCACAACCAAGTTATTGGTTTTCTAACCATTAACATGGTCGTTACCATCATTATTTAGTAAATATTTTACTATAATTGGCACCTTCTATTTTATATCATGATTGGCTGAAAAAAATATGATTGGCTGAAAAAATATGATAATTACGCAACGATAAAATGCTGGCAACAATAAATAAATAATTATACAATCAAATGAAGGAAAGTTCTTAAAGTCTATGATTTTTTTCCTTAACAATTTTTCTTCAAAAAGTCCTTAATATTAAGTTTCTTTTAGAAAAAACATTTCTAAAGGAAATATTCTATTATTATATTTAAAAAGCTTTTTCATAGTTTCTAAGAACTTTACCTTTAAGAAATTTTCTTAGATTATGGATCATATAATGATAATCCAGGAATCATAATATAGTTATGAGGGACAGAATATGATAACATTTTGAGCATACTATGATTACGTGCGATCACATTATGATAAATCCATTATAAAATGTTTATTTAGGACCATAATATGGCAATTTTTGAGTCATAATATAACTGTAGGGACCATATTATGGTTAAAATATAATTATGATAACCATAATATAGTACGATTATGGTTGGCACAACCCTAAACCCAAAAATATATGATGCTCTTCTAATATGATTTCTTTGCGTGAAGCCTTTGTTGCTAGTGCTCGGTTAGGGTATTAGGATATAATTTGTAATTATATGATTAATATAAATAAAATAAATAAAAAAAAAATCAATTTCAATGGTAAAAAACACAAACACGGACAATTTCGAACGTTCAGGTCTCTATAACCGAAACTTCACGATATGGAGTGTTGGCCGATCGGAGATTGAAATTGTGAGAGATTATGAAAGCCATAGGCATCTCACATGGCTAAGTGATTTAAAGTTTGAATGATCACTTGGGCTCCGCGTTTGCTTACAATCGACCACAAACACAATTGTGTGACAAGTGCAATTTGCATTGTAAAAATCCATCAGTTAGGTTACGAATTGCACCCTAATCCTTCGGATTTTTCGGATTTACCCGCGAGTGACTAATTCTTGTTTCCAAACCTGAAGAAATGGCTTGGCGGAAAGAGATTTGACTCCAATGATGAAATAACCACGACAAATCTTATTTTTTGGAAGGGATAAAAAAATTGGAAAAACGTTAGATAGAGCTGAAAGGAGACTATATAGATATCAAAGGAGAATATATAGAGTTCAAAGGAGACTATGTTGAAAAATAAAATAATTTTTTATACAAAAACCTGTGTTTCATTCATACTTAAAGAAATGGAGAATATACCCTGCGGGAAAAAGGGGTCAGTTGGGAATTGGGCCCTGTCCCGTGATAGGTAAAAACTGGACCGGTGTAGAAAATACATATCACGAGATAGGTGAAAAGAGGACCGGTTCCTAAAGTACGTGTCCGGTTTAAAAGTTATGACATGTTCTTTTAGACCAGTCCTGTGACATGTCACAGAGGGCAATTGACCCCCTAATAGGACAAGCCCATGTTAAATTGTTATGTCCATATATCTTCGGATACGAAATTTGTCGGTATATGGCTGTATTCGGTTATATATAATCATGCATGACCATATATAAATAATATATAAATATATCATATATGTACATATAGGCCATATATCCCAAAATTACGGATCCTTATATATATAATCATGTATGAGATTATGTAAGGTGTGATCATGGTCGAATATGTTCAGGTATGTCCATGTATAATTATATACCAGCCCATGAATGATCATATATGCTCATATATATTTCAGTTATATAATCAAATTAAAAATCAATATCAATTTCAAATTTTAAATCAACATCAATACTACTTTTAGATTTAAAGGTTAAGGACGAAAAGTTTAAAATTGTTATCCAGGGATTTTGTGGTCGCTGAACTTGAATCAAGTTTTTAAAATTTAAAATGGCCGATTCAATGTGGCGAATAATTTCTTTAAAAGTTTTCGAATTCGTTTCAGAAATTTTTTTTTTATTTTTTTAAAGTATTAGGGTTCGCTGAATAAAAATTTGACGGATATTATTTTTAATTATATTATATATTATTATACAAAAACCTGTGTTTCATTCAAAAAATCACGGACTTATTGAGCCGCCCTCGAAAATTTGTTATAACTATCGTCTAATGCTAAGAGTTTCTACTGACAAAATGTGATATTATTTTTACTCCAAATCCTTACAGACTTCTTTCAGGACACTTTTAAGTAATATCACTTTAATTCTAAAACTAGTTGACATATTATTGTGAAACATTATATCGAAACCTAAGACCGGTATTAGGGTATTAGGGTGGGTAAGTATCTCTCGAAAACTGAACGAGCTCTAATAGTTCGTTTAGTTTTGGAGATATTAAAAACATAATCTAAGCAATTTTGTTCTTCCATACAATCAGAAAAAAAAAGTTAGAAGAAAAATTTGTAAACGGTTTTTAATCCCACTTTACTACTTTTGTACGAATTTCTAGTAAAAGAATTATTATTTAGCATATCTTTTTGCTATTTACATTTTAAAAAATTACAGAATTTTTACCCAATATTTACAAATTTTTTTTATTTTTGCTAATTTCAAATATAATTTTACAAATTTTTGAAAACCGATTTGCTAAAATTAGCAAAAAAAAAATTGTACTAATTTTAAAAGAGTGGCTATTGAAGGAAATGTTATTTCTAATTAAAACTTAAATTGCCTTAAGATGTTACATAGATTTTAAAAAAGGGATCCAAGGTAAAGGTACCGGCTCATGTCTAAAAATAGGACATCCGCTTAAAGTTGCACTAAAAAGTTATCTTAGTTCTTAAAAAACAATTGAAATTTGATCTTAAAGGTAAAAAAAAAATGACTAAAATATTTTTCAAAGCAGAAATTTCCAAATTAAAACAAAATGATAAATTCATTTATCAAAGGCTTAAAAATTGTTAAGCCTTTGATATTTTTTTTTTTAATTTTGTCTTAAATATTTTTTGAAAAAAAAAATAAATAAAAAAAAAAGAAATTTAATGCTCGATAAAAAAATAAATTTGAAATTTTGTACTAATATTAATAATATTTAGTAAATTTTTTTAGCTGATTTTAGCAAACAAATTTTAAATTCAAATTTACTAAAAGTTAACTCAAATTTAGTAGCGTCAGCTAATTTTTTCTATAAATTTCATTGTACTACACGTCAGCAGACATGTGTTGCTAAGATTAGCAAAATATACCGCTGGACTCAAATTAGCAAAATTTCCCGCAATAACAGGAAAATTTTCAGCTGGTGAGTGTATCTCGAAAATTAGATAACTGAGATTTACTATTTTGATGAGATTTGAGTATTTTGCAAAAGAGACAAATTTAATGAACAAGTATTTTTATATTGGCCCAATAACTTATTTAGCGGGTGAAATTGAGAGGTGAAAACGTTCATATTTTGTATATTTATTTACATCTAAGTAATCGCCAAAATTTTTTCTTTTTATTTTCCGCTAAAAAATATCATCCAAGTCGGAGTTAATCACACCGAAGATCTTTCATATTGAATTAAATTTTAATTGTTCATATCTCGTAAACTAAATGAACTACAGACAAAATATGAACACCAAAGGTCAAATACCAGCCCCTAAATCGCATATTTCTTTTTTTAATTTCGAATAATTGACAAGATTTTTCAATCGCCTTTATCTTCAAAACTAAGCATCGCACAGTGTATCGCGGAGTGTAGTATAAGAAATATGTATCATCACTTCTTGCTTAAACTTAAAGATGCAAAAAAGAAAAAAAATATAAGAATGTGATTTAAAAAATATGTTTGTAATTAATAAACACAAAAACTCTTTTTATAAATTCGTGTATTCCCGCAAAAATATTAAACTCAAGAATTTATTTAAATTTACTTATCAACCTTGAAAACAAAATGTGTCTAAATAACTGTTGGCTATTTAATAACAAGCACGTTTGGTTTTAAGTAAATAATATAATTAGAAACGTTATGGAAATGAAACACTTCATATCGTTGCGAAATAATTATGTGCAAAATGCAAATTTACATAATAGTTGGTATTGAAGAAGTCATTTGGAATTTTCTATCTTTATTATTCGTTATTAACTTAAATTATTTATATGTGACGTTTCACATTATTATTATTATTTATTTAATGAAATCAGAGCTTTTAAAGAATGTGAGCTTTTATTCGATTTTCGTGTTCTCAATAAGAGTTCTAAATTTTTAATTTCTCTAAAACATGTTACCTTAACGAAGGAACTCTTAGTTCATTCTTATTCATTTTTAGACCCTCTACCCTATTGATAAAAGAGCTCTCTTCTTCAGATTTCAATGTAGTTTCCGTATAAGACAATAATTTTAATAAAATTAATAATAAAAATAAAAATAAAAATAATTTTGTGAAAATTAATTTCGATTTAAAAAATTCATTCATTATATAATTTATTCTTAAAAATCTCTGTTAGTTTTTCAGTAATGCCTCATAATTACACAAAATATTTGTTAAAAACACTATGGAAATGAAATACTTAAAGTATTCGCTTTTTTCTTTTGTGTGTGACGTTTCTAATGGGAGTGTTGACGTGCTTATGTTGTTTCACTTAAAGTCAAAAGGAAGTACGCTTTCGTATACTGTATGTATGTAGTGGTAGATGTCATTACAGTTTCCTTCCTTTATACAAAAGTGTATAATGAAACATAAATTATAAGAAAATTACTATTTTGTGACATTTAAAAATAAAAAAAAAAAAAATTAAGAATAATATAAATAAAAAAAAAATATATATTAAGACATATTATTTACTCGCATTATAATTCACTTGTACGAGGGCGGATCATTAAATCCGTGACTTTTCGAACTTCCCTCGTAGTTATATGAAATGCAACACTGCTCCCATCAAGTATAAACTGTTAATATATTACTTACCTGTTAATAGACTACTGTCAAATTGAGCAAGCACCATCATTTACTTTGCGTTTACCAGCTGTTCGAAACATACAACCTCGTGGATTTTTTTTTAAATGGAAAAAGCGAATTTTGAATGCTAATAAAACATTATTTTTTGCGACAAAAAAAACCTTCAATCAAACCAAGGAAAAGCTTGATAAATACTATGGCGACTCTGCACCATCGATTTCAATGGCAAAAAAGTGGTTTACAGGCTTTCGTAGTGGCCTTACAAGCACGGAAGATGCCGAACGTTCTGGACGCCCAGTTGAGGTCTCTACACCCAAAACAATTGAAAAAAATCAGGATATGGTGTCGGCCGATCGGAGATTGAATGTGTGATAGATTGTGGAAGACATAAATATCTCACATGGCTCAGTGGTTTCAATTTTGAACGATCTCTTAGGTATGAGAAAGCTTTCCGCAAGATGGCTGCCGCGTTTGCGATGAAATAATTGATAAAACAAATGCTTATTTTATGGACCTAGAAAAATCTTGCTGTTTAACGCAAAGTAAATGACGGAACTTGCTTGAAATTTGACAGTAGTCTATTAACAGGTGGTACTTGATGGGAGCCGTGTTGTATTTCATATAACTACGAGAGAAGTTCGAAAAGTCACAGACTTATTGATCCGCCCTCGTAAGTTTCTTTAAAGAAATAATTTTAACTGAAGCAAAATCTTTGAAAATTTTTAGCATTATTTTTGGTACATCAATACTTAAAGAAATTGAGAATATATGGTCATACATGATCTCATATATGTTCATATATCTTCGGATAAGAAATTTGTCGATATATGGCTGTATTTGGTTATATATGATCATGCCTGACCACATATAAATCATATACAAATATATCATATATGTACATATACGGCCATATATCCTCAATCATATATAAGATCATGTAAGGTGTGACCATGGTCGAATATGTGCAGGTATGTTTATGTATAATCATATACCAGCCCATGAATGATCATATATGCTCATATATATTTCAATTATTGAATCAAATTTTAAATCAATATCACATCTTAAATCAATATCAAATTTTAAATCAATATCAAATTTTAAATCAATATTAATTTCAAATTTTAAATCAACATCAATACTACTTTCAGAGACGCTTAAATCAGTTTAAGGATGAGAAGTTTAAAATTGTTATCCGGGGATTTTTATGGTTTCTGAACTTGAATATGGCATCACATTTTTAAAATTAAAAATGACCGATTCAATATGGCGACTTATTTCTTTTAATGCTTTCGAATTCGTTTCAGATTTATTTATTTTTTTGAAAAGTATTGGGGTTCGCTGAATACAAATTTGACGAAATTTAATTTTAATTATATTGGTTTTGTTGTAAATTATTTATCGAAATATTTTGGGAATTAACAAATTTAATATCAGGATCACAATTAATATGGAGGATCATATTTTAAAAAGTTCGCAAATTCGTATTAAATATTTTTTTGTAAAGTTTTGGAAGTCTGATATCAGATTTTTGAAATTAAAAATGACACATCTAATATGGCGTATATATTTTTTCTATAATTAATTAATTTCGTTGTAAATTATTTATTGCGCTATATTGAGAATTTACGAATTTGAAACCAGGTTTATGAATTTTCATAATTCAAAATGGCGCATAATTTAAAAAAAAAAATCTCGGATTCATTAGATATATATTTGGAAAATTGTGGAGATCACTTAATATGAATCTGATATCAGAATTTCAAAATGGCGGATCTAAAATGGCGAATATTTTTTTTATTTCATTGTTTATAGATATATTTTGGAAATTAACGAATTTGATATCAGTTTAATGAAATTAAAAAGAGGCTGATTCAATATTGGCGGATAATTTTTCGATTTAATCGATTTATTTTTAACTGGAAGTATTTACTTTAAAATCGATTATCAAAATTTTCAAAAATCACCGATCCTTTATTATATTCTCACTGCCATATTAAAACTGATATTTTATATTATGAAACTTGTATGTTAGATTAGTATTTAGCAACCCTAAATTCTTGATGTTAACTAATTAAAAAATAGTATAAGTTGCTATAGTTTAATAACAATTTATTTTATTGATAAGATACGGTGTACTCATATTAAAAATAAGAAAACTTATAACAGTAGATTCCGAATTTAACGAACAAATTGATTGTTAGTCCTATTCGTTTAATCAAAAAGCCGTTACAAATAATTACGTGAGTATAACTTATTTTTTATTTATATAAATAGGTAATTTTTGATCTTTAAATTTTTTAACGTCAAAGTGCTTGTTAGAAAAACAACTTAACCACAGGTGTATGTTAAATAAGAAGACAAAAATAAAGTGGACAATATTTTTTTCACAGATTTTTTCTTTAAGCTCTCTGCCCATTTAAAAGGCTCTATATCTTCCAAAATTTTGGGGGCTGATGAGAGCTTTTGCCATATAGAAATATATCGATCAGCCTAACTAAAATAAATTTAATTTATTATGGGGAAGTTGACGGCTCGTCGTAAATAAACTAAACTAACAAAAGTTTAATTTTTTTATCGGTTTTATTAATAATTTTTTTTTATAAATTTGGAATGGATCGGGTAACGAGTGGAAATTGGAGTACTACCAAATGAAACGAAATGGAACGAATAGGGAAACAAATGGATTTGAAGCACTAGACAAGAGGAACAAAATGAATTGAAACAGGGAAAGAGACAGCAGAACGAAATGGAATAGAACAGACAATGAGACAAGGGATATGAAAAGAATTGACAAACTAGACAAGAAGAACGGTATGGAATGGGGATCATGTGTAATTAAACCAGGTAACACATGAGTGATATTTTAACTATCCAGAGTAGTTTTAAACCAAAATTTACTTTTGGTTAAGGTAGCGGAGTTAGTCTTTAACCTTGACCATGAGTTAAATTTAAATGAAAATTACACTATTTGCAATTTTACTGCATTTTAAAGATTTCCCCTTGAAGATCACTAGAATTTTTGCCAGAAACGTGTTAAAAAAAGGGTTAAAAAAGAGAAAGTTTCTCTTGAATGATCTGTACAAATCTGAAACTTGAAATTTAAGGTTAAACAAATTTTTTTACGAACACTTTTGAATTAAGTATGAATTTTATTAAAGTAAATATGATATTAGTTGAAATAAACTTTTTCGTATTTAAAGTGGCGACTTATTTCTTTTAATGCTTTCGAATTCGTTTCAGATTTATTTATTTTTTTGAAAAGTATTGGGGTTCGCTGAATACAAATTTGACGAAATTTAATTTTAATTATATTGGTTTTGTTGTAAATTATTTATCGAAATATTTTGGGAATTAACAAATTTAATATCAGGATCACAATTAATATGGAGGATCATATTTTAAAAAGTTCGCAAATTCGTATTAAATATTTTTTTGTAAAGTTTTGGAAGTCTGATATCAGATTTTTGAAATTAAAAATGACACATCTAATATGGCGTATATATTTTTTCTATAATTAATTAATTTCGTTGTAAATTATTTATTGCGCTATATTGAGAATTTACGAATTTGAAACCAGGTTTATGAATTTTCATAATTCAAAATGGCGCATAATTTAAAAAAAAAAATCTCGGATTCATTAGATATATATTTGGAAAATTGTGGAGATCACTTAATATGAATCTGATATCAGAATTTCAAAATGGCGGATCTAAAATGGCGAATATTTTTTTTATTTCATTGTTTATAGATATATTTTGGAAATTAACGAATTTGATATCAGTTTAATGAAATTAAAAAGAGGCTGATTCAATATTGGCGGATAATTTTTCGATTTAATCGATTTATTTTTAACTGGAAGTATTTACTTTAAAATCGATTATCAAAATTTTCAAAAATCACCGATCCTTTATTATATTCTCACTGCCATATTAAAACTGATATTTTAAATTATGAAACTTGTATGTTAGATTAGTATTTAGCAACCCTAAATTCTTGATGTTAACTAATTAAAAAATAGTATAAGTTGCTATAGTTTAATAACAATTTATTTTATTGATAAGATACGGTGTACTCATATTAAAAATAAGAAAACTTATAACAGTAGATTCCGAATTTAACGAACAAATTGATTGTTAGTCCTATTCGTTTAATCAAAAAGCCGTTACAAATAATTACGTGAGTATAACTTATTTTTTATTTATATAAATAGGTAATTTTTGATCTTTAAATTTTTTAACGTCAAAGTGCTTGTTAGAAAAACAACTTAACCACAGGTGTATGTTAAATAAGAAGACAAAAATAAAGTGGACAATATTTTTTTCACAGATTTTTTCTTTAAGCTCTCTGCCCATTTAAAAGGCTCTATATCTTCCAAAATTTTGGGGGCTGATGAGAGCTTTTGCCATATAGAAATATATCGATCAGCCTAACTAAAATAAATTTAATTTATTATGGGGAAGTTGACGGCTCGTCGTAAATAAACTAAACTAACAAAAGTTTAATTTTTTTATCGGTTTTATTAATAATTTTTTTTTATAAATTTGGAATGGATCGGGTAACGAGTGGAAATTGGAGTACTACCAAATGAAACGAAATGGAACGAATAGGGAAACAAATGGATTTGAAGCACTAGACAAGAGGAACAAAATGAATTGAAACAGGGAAAGAGACAGCAGAACGAAATGGAATAGAACAGACAATGAGACAAGGGATATGAAAAGAATTGACAAACTAGACAAGAAGAACGGTATGGAATGGGGATCATGTGTAATTAAACCAGGTAACACATGAGTGATATTTTAACTATCCAGAGTAGTTTTAAACCAAAATTTACTTTTGGTTAAGGTAGCGGAGTTAGTCTTTAACCTTGACCATGAGTTAAATTTAAATGAAAATTACACTATTTGCAATTTTACTGCATTTTAAAGATTTCCCCTTGAAGATCACTAGAATTTTTGCCAGAAACGTGTTAAAAAAAGGGTTAAAAAAGAGAAAGTTTCTCTTGAATGATCTGTACAAATCTGAAACTTGAAATTTAAGGTTAAACAAATTTTTTTACGAACACTTTTGAATTAAGTATGAATTTTATTAAAGTAAATATGATATTAGTTGAAATAAACTTTTTCGTATTTAAAGTGTTGTGTCAACATTTTAGAAATAAGAAAAAACATACTTATTAGAAAACTAAAACAAACTGAGGGTGATTTTAAAACTGTTTCTATTTTATTTAAAGTTATTTCTATTTGATTTTAAAGGAATATATATTTTATAAATTATAATTCATTTAAAAAAAATATCCACCCAAATCCCTTATTTATATATATATTTTGACAAAAAGTCTTCCTTTAACCTATTAGTCTTAATTCCTTTAACTTTATAATGGTATTTGAACTATTGCCAAATAAATTATATTGTCATAAGTTCAGGTTTCTATAATAAAAGTGAAAGTTCTGCATTAAATACACAAAAAGAAAAAATAAAAGAAATAAACATTAAAACTTATAACAAATGACTATCATGACAAAAAAAATGCAAATTGAAAAGTAAGACAGAAACGAAAAAAAAAATACTGCCAACATAAAAAAAAACAAAATAAAATTGTACCTACCTAAGATAACCCACAGTTATAAAATAATTGAAAAACTGCAAACAAAAGGGTTAAAAAATGAAAACGATCCCCCCCCACCCCCCTTAAAAACTAAAAATTGTAACTAAGCCAAAAACGCAGTAGACAGTTTGGCGTTTAAAATATTGTTTATAGTTTAGAATAAATAAATGAAAAAAATTGTTTTGCATTTTAAGTTTCAAAAAAAAAACTTGTTTGTTGTTATTTTTTTTAGAAAAATTGTTTTGAAATAATTTTTTTTCTAGTTTTGTGGTTGGCAAATAAAAACAGATTTATTTTTGAAATTTAAATTGAAAATGTTTTTTTTTTAAAGAAAACATAAAACCAGCTTACCGAAAAATTACTCTAAATTGTTGTTGATAGTAAATATTAGATATTTTTGTTTTCTTTTTTTTATTGAAATGGCGCCATATTGTTTGGCAGGATATGACTATAAATCTTTATAAATTTTAAACATCATGGACGATGAAATAAAATTGAAATTAAATTTCTTTTGGTGCTAAATTTGTATTTACTCTACTTTACAAAAAAAATCAGTAAAATACCCAGCAAAAACAGGGTAATGACATATCATTACTTTATAAATTGTAATGAGTACTCCTTACATTCAGCATTATTTTCAAAATAAAAATAATGTATTACCTATAATATGTTACTTATTTTATTATTTTGAATTAAATAATAATAAGTTACCTGTAATAGCTTATCTTTTGTATTATTTTAATATAAATAATAATGAGTCATTGTTAATTAATAAAACAAATAATCATGTAAGTGAACAGGAAAAAGCCTACTTATAAGTTAAGAGTAGTGTCGAATTAATTTATTTTAACTTATTTGTGTTAAGACACATCTTATATAATTAATTTTGTAATTCAGATTACGAATATGATAAAAAAAATTTAAACATCTTGGGGCAAAAATCGTGTTTTAATTGTAGTTCCGAAATATCCTTTTTATAAAATTTTTCAAAATTGTAGAGATTGAAAAATTTGGAGACCAATTTGGAATCAGTAGAAAAAATCTATAAAAATCAAATCAAATGAAAATTACTTGAATTTCAATGCGACTAAAACTGAGCAAGAACTGTATGTCTCAAATGGTATCAGTATCCTGTAATAAATAAAGTGAACCACGTCCAAATATCTCGATGTTTCTAAAAATTAAAGGAATGGACCATGTCCTACCAAGATATGGATCCCCTGTGTTATCCAATAGGATTCGAGAAAATGTGTTCCAAAAATTATGCAAAAATATATATTTTATCATGAATTTGTGGTGATCCTATTGGCTCTGAGGCCATATTGATCCAAATAGTTAGTATTGTGTGAAAGAAACAACTATCATCTGTCTATACAAGCCAAATTGAAGAAAATCGGCGAAAAAATGGGCCAAATACGACAAAAACTAAAAATGGCACATTTATCAACCATTGGCCGTCAAAGGGTTAATTTATATACTTCCTTTTGGAAGAAAAGCGCTTTTTCAAAGTTAATTAAGAATTGGTTACCAGGAGTTAAAAAATAATGCGTTACTCAATTCCTTACAGAAAAATAAATAATAATTGGTTATTAGCAACCAATTATTAATATGCATACGTGTAACCCATTATTCTTTACTTTTTCGTAAGCTTGCACGTAAGCAGAACACCTTACATTTTGGGACATTCCATATAAAAAAGTTAGCCATGACCCGCTTTTGTATATCAAATTTATATCAACTGTAATGTACTCTAAAGCTAAAAATTGTAAAACTATAACTTCAGTTAAATATGCCGTTACTTACATGAGTAGAGATTAAATTTAATTTTTTTATTGCAAAATTGGGGGTATCACACATACCTGCAATGAAAGAAGATAAAATAAATAATTATTAAAATCCGTTTTTTTTTTTAATAACAGAATGCTGCAAAATAAAAATAAAATAATAGAAGAGGGTAGGGTAAAGTGGTTGACAATATTTTATAGCTTCTATAAAACACCTAACGATAATTTGTTTTAATGCTCCAAAAATGGATTCTTACACTCAGAAAAAAAAGTTAGTAGAAAAATTTGTAAACGGGTTTCAATCCCACTTTTCTATTTTTGTACTGATTTTTAGTAAAAAAAATATTATTTAGAAAATCTTTTTGCTATTTACATTTTACAAATTACAGAGTTTTTACAGAATATTTACAAATTTTTGTTGCTAATTTCAGAAATCATTTTACAAATTTTTGAAAACCGATTTGCTAAAATTGGCAAAAAAGTACTAATTTTAAAAAAGTGGATTTTGAAGAAAATGTTAATTCTAATTAAAGCTTACACCTACAAATTTAAATTGCCTTAAAATGTTACATTGATTAAAAAAGGGATTTTAGCAAACCGGTTTTAAATTCCGCTTTACAAAAAGTTTACTAAAATTTAGTAGCGGCTACTAATGTTTCTACTTATTTCATTGTACTACACGTCAGCAGACATGTGTTGCTAAGATTAGCAAAAAATATCGCTGAGCTCAAATTAGCAAAATTTCCCATAATAACAGCAAAATTTTCAGTTGCCATTACAGACTTTTTTTGGTGAGTGTATGGTGATTTTTTTTGTTTTGCCAAAAAAAAAATTAAAAAGGCCCAGATTGTAGGACACGTGAGCCTCGCTATCCTGCAAGTGTCCAGTTCACGCAATCTAACCCTCGCATTTCGGAAATAGTTCTCGTATGGTTGACAGTGGTGTAGCGACTGACATCGCTGTGGAGACATTTAAGGCAAAACTTGCCCTTGCTATTCTTCTAGGAATTTGAACCGCTTGCCGAATACAGTCGGTATATCTGAGTTTCATGTTTGTGCTAGTTTTTTGTTGACACACAGTTTAAAACAAACATTTTTGTTAAATATTAATTTAAATACGAAAAATTTTATTTTAACTAAAAGCATATTTACTTCAATAATATCTATGCTTAATTTAAAAATGTTTATACAAATAAGATGTTAAATCAAATATTTTAAAATGCATGTATATTAGCTATGATTTTTTATTTAATTGTGTAGACATTTTATTTTATTTTATTACTAATTTTAAAAAAGTGGATATTGAAGGAATTGTTATTTCTACAAACTTACATATGTATATATGTATATACAAAAAAGGGATCGGAAGTGAAGATACCGACTCATGTCTAGAAAGAGGACATCCATTTAAAATAGCACTCAAAAGGTTTTTTAGTTCTAAAAATCCGCCCTAAAAACAATTAAAATTTAATCTTAAAAGTAAAAAAAAAATGACCAAAATATTTTTCAAAACAGAAATTACCAAATTAAAACAAAATGATTAATTCGTTTTTTAAAAAATATCAAAATATTTGATGCTCGATAAGAAAAATAAATTTAAAGCTTTTTACTAATATTAATAATATTTAGTAATTTTTTTTTGCTGATTTTAGCAAACAGATTTTAAATTCCACTTTACAAAAAGTCTACTAAAATTTAGTAGCGGCTACTAATTTTTCTACTAATTTCATTGTACTACACGTCAGCAGACATGTGTTGCTAAGATTAGCAAAAAATACCGCTGGGCTCAAATTAGCAAAATTTCCTGTAATAACAGCAAAATTTTTAGTTGCCATTACAGACTTTTTTTGGTGAGTGTAGAATTTTCGAACATAAGAAATAAACTTGTGAAATTATAATTTAATTAAGTCACCCAGCAAAACTTTGGAAATGGGTGCGATATTCTCGTGCGTTACCTTATAATGATAGCTCGTTACCTTTCTCATTATTTGCAAGCATAAAGTAATAAGTTAATCATTATTGATTACGTAATATATGATTTATAAATGTAAAGTAATAATTGAAATATTTTTAAAAATCTGTTTTTTTGTAAGCAAACACAAGCGAAAACATGAAACGCAACAATTCGATAGCTCAGTTGGTAGAGTTCTTGGCTGCCAACCAGATTTCCCTGGTTCAATTCCCATCTTGACTACATTATTTTTAATTACAAATATTTTAAATAACATTTTTTTTAATAAAAATTCCTCTTTTTTTTAAAAATCTATTTTTAGACACATTACTTTTTCCATTCTCGTAACCATATGAGTAACCACTTACATTATCACCTCTAAAGTAATGGGTATATACATTTCAGGCTCATCGCCTGTAAAATTCATCAATGAAGTAAGGTGTAAAGTAATCCATCGGCCCCTATGGCTATACATTACTTTACCCATTATTTGGTAATGTGTGGTTTTGCTGGGCAGTTTATTAAATTTAAGGAATTCGTTATCTAACCTTCACTTTTTATGTATTCTTCTATAAAACACGAATATGTATTAAAAATAAATATTTTTTCAATAAAGTTTTAATAACAATATAAAAACAAGTAAGAGCGGCTAAATTCGGCTATGCCGAATCTTATATACCCTTCACCATGGTTGGGAAAAAACTGAAGTTTATATATGGACATATATGAAATGGACAGATTTATATACGGACGCCTTTAAGAGGAAATTAACTATTTAGTTTGGAGATAAAACTTGGACTCGGGAAGATTTATGGTTCCAGAAAATAGGTATTTTAAAAAAATTTATGTTTTGGGCATAACTTTTTTGTATCTGAACCGATATTTCCGAGTTTTTCAGCAAATATGTTATACTAAAGATTTTCGATCTTTTGCTATATAAGACGTATCCATAGATCATATTACAGCTCTAGAATAGTGTTTGTTGTTTGTGTATAAAAGGTGAAGAGGTGAAAGAAAAGAATTTCAACAAATCGTTAAAAGAAATCACTAGAACTGCATGTGTTTTATTTCTACAAAATAGTTTGATTTAGCTGGCAAATTTGCATTTGGGATTTTATTTCGCTTTTTTATTAAAAAATATTTTTAATTTCTTTAGCTTAATTTTAAAATTTGAAGGAAAATAGTTTATAAATTTTTTTTTTTATAAATTATTATAAGTTATGACCTAAAATAGTTGCACTCAAAGGGAAATTATGTATAAAATTTTCTTAATATATGAGAAATAAAATGGTTTAAAAATCTGTTTATAAATTCTTTTAAATCGGAGCAAAAAATAGAAATAAAACCGTTTGTATTTTGTTTGTATCAGAGGGTTTTTATACAAATTATGATGTTTTTAGCCTATTTATGGATTATTTAATTATTAATATAAAATTTTATATAAATTAATTATTAAATGTTAAAAAAAAAACAAAAAATAAACAAAAAAAAGTCTTAAGAAAATAAAAAAAATGTACAAAAAAAAAAGTGAATTGACCTGACCGAGATTTGAACCCGCGGCCTTAGAGAAAAAAAGTATTTGTGACATAGCGTCTAGACAACTGAGCTATTAAAGCTCACACAAAATCATCGTCAATAGAGAGGTACATATATAAAAGTCTTCGTTCATTAGAGATTTGTTTAGTTTTTATTTAAATGACAAATCTTTATATGTGTGTTGTTTGTGTATAAAAGGTGGAGATGAAAGAAACGAATTTTAATTATTAATATAAAATTTCATATAAATTAATTATTAAATGTTAAAAAAAAAACAAAAATAAGCAAAAAAACAAGTCTTAAGAAAATAATAAAAAAAATGTACAAAAAAAAGTGAATTGACCTGACCGAGATTTGAACCTCGAACCCCGCGGCCTTAGAGAAAAAAAAAGTATTTGTGACACAGCGTCTAGACAACTGAGCTATTGAAGCTCACACAAAATCATCGTCAATAGAGGTACATATATAAAAGTCTTCGTTAATTAGAGATTTGGTTGGTTTTTATTTAAATGACAAATCTTTGTATGTGTGTTGTTTGTGTATAAAAGGTGGAGATGAAAGAAAAGAATATTAACACATGGATGTGTTGTTATGCTCAAAATTCTACATACATATTAAACAAAGGGATTTTACTGGAAAAATTAGAGGAAGTCCTGGTTTTTTGCTAATATCTCAGCCATTTATTAACCGATTTGTCTGATTTTTAATAGCAAACAGAAATGGATCACATGTAACAGAAATAAAAAAGAATCAAGTCCTCATCATGTCTGGGTTCTTCGGAAAACCCATTTCAACACACAGACGGACAGACGGACAGACGGACATCGTTAAATCAACTTCGCTCTTCATAAGGACCCAGAATATATATACTTTATAGGGTCTAAGATCAATATTGTAGAAATTACAAACGGAATGACAAACTTATATATACCCTTCCACCTGTGGTGAAGGGTATAATTATTACATAACAAATATTTATTTTAAACAAAAAGAAAGCACCTAAATAACAAGTAAGAGCGGCTAAATTCGGCTATGCCGAATCTTATATACCCTTCACCATGGTTGGGAAAAAACTGAAGTTTATATATGGACATATATGAAATGGACAGATTTATATACGGACGCCTTTAAGAGGAAATTAACCATTTAGTTTGGAGATAAAACTTGGACTCGGGAAGATTTATGGTTCCAGAAAATATGTATTTTAAAAAAATGTATGTTTTGGGCATAACTTTTTTGTATCTGAACCGATATTTCCGAGTTTTTCAGCAAATATGTTATACTAAAGATTTTCGATCTTTTGCTATATAAGACGTATCCATAGGTCATAATACAGCTCTAGAATAGTGTTTGTTGTTTGTGTATAAAAGGTTAAGAGGTGAAAGAAAAGAATTTCAACAAATCGTTAAAAGAAATCACTAGAACTGCATGTGTTTTATTTCTACAAAATAGTTTGATTTAGCTGGCAAATTTGCATTTAGGATTTTATTTCGCTTTTTTATTAGAAATATTTGTAATTTCTTTAGCTTAATTTTAAAAATTTGAAGGAAAATAGTTTATAATTTTTTTTATAAATTATTATAAGTTATGACCTAAAATAGTTGCACTCAAAGGTAAATTATGTATAAAATTTTCTTAATATGTGAGAAATAAAATGGTTTAAAAATCTTTTTATAAATTCTTTTAAATCGGAGCAAAAAATAGAAATAAAACCGTTTGTATTTTGTTTGTATCAGAGGGTTTTTATACAAATTTTGATGTTTTTAGCCTATTTATGGATTATTTAATTATTAATATAAAATTTTATTTAAATTAATTATTAAATGTTAAAAAAAAACAAAAATAAGCAAAAAAAAAAAGTCTTAAGAAAATAATAAAAAAAAAGTGAATTGACCTCACCGAGATTTGAACCTCGAATCCCACGGCCTTAGAGAAAAAAAAAAGTATTTGTGACACAGCGTCTAGACAACTGAGCTATTGAAGCTCACACAAAATCATCGTCAATAGAGGTACATATATAAAAGTCTTCGTTCATTAGAGATTTGTTTAGTTTTTATTTAAATGACAAATCTTTATATGTGTGTTGTTTGTGTATAAAAGTTGGAGATGAAAGAAAAGAATTTTAATTATTAATATAAAATTTTATATAAATTAATTATTAAATGTTAAAAAAAAAAAAACAAAAATAAGCAAAAAAAAAGTCTTAAGAAAATAATAAAAAAAAATGTACAAAAAAAAGTGAATTGACCTCACCGAGATTTGAACCTCGAACCCCACGGCGTTAGAGAAAAAAAAAAGTATTTGTGACACAGCGTCTAGACAACTGAGCTATTGAAGCTCACACAAAATCATCGTCAATAGAGGTACATATATAAAAGTCTTCGTTAATTAGAGATTTGTTTGGTTTTTATTTAAATGACAAATCTTTGTATGTGTGTTGTTTGTGTATAAAAGATGAAAGAAAAGAATTTTAACACATGGATGTGTTGTTATGCTCAAAATTCTACATACATATTAAACAAAGGCACAGGGTATACCAGTGATGTCAAAAGTGACAGCTGTCAAACGAGTGATCCAAAACCGTATGGTGAGGGTTGTTGTTGTATTTCATGTCCTAGGCGAGAAAGAGATTTAAAAACAATGTATACAAAAAAATAATGTGTAAAAGTGAACAACTACACAGCATGGTTTAAAACATATGATCGCCAAAAATATCAAAGAGATACCATAGAAGTGCAACATGACTGTATTTACTAAAATTGTTGTTTCATAAACTTAGTACAAACTCACAACAAATTTTATACTTGGGTTACATATTGTAATAACAAAAACTGTTTTATGTTTTTATAGCATTTTTGCACATAATTAATGTATTTTTTTTATTTTATCTCAGTATTCAGAAGAACAATACATACAACAAAGTTTCATATTTATATGATCTGTGAAATGTATAAGCAAATAAACACACTCACAAAGCACATTTAATTAATCGTCAGCTTATTATTAGTTTGCCCAAAGATTTAAAAGAAAAACAATGAAAATGGTTTTCATTCTTAATTTTATATCAAAGTTGATATTAGTTATCTCAGTTATGATGCCAGATATCGAAAAACGGGTTTCAGAATTAGAAAGAGGATATTGATATTATATATAATCCAATCGCCTCTATTATTACAAAAATGGTGATTGGGCCAAACCAATAATAAGCTGACGAATTGGAAAATCAGACGCAAGGAAGAGAGACAGAATAATTGTCATACAGTTGTTTCACCTACAGTTTTTCATAGCGCAGTTGCTTTTATAGCCTATTAAAATAGTAGTTTTCACGTAGTTTTCTAAAAGGCCGTAAAAAAAAGGCGCTCTAATCACCGTGTCTTCACTGTGTTACATTGTGAACAAAGGGATTTTACTGGAAAAACAAGTAAGAGCGGCTAAATTCGGCTATGCCGAATCTTATATACCCTTCACCATGGTATTCTGAAGGAGATGAATACATCGTTGGAATCTACTACCTCATAGCTCTCCACAAACAAGCGGTATCCCCATTTATTTTTTCTTAAATGTCCAAAAATTTTAATCCAAAATAATATGTCATGTAAAATCTCAAATTTATATTTTTCCATATGTTTCAGCGCTTTTCTTGTCAAATTTGGCATTTTCTAGGCAAAAAAAAGTTGGCGACACTACTATTTATTTTTTATTTATATCATTCACAATAGTTGTGAAACGTATTTAACCTACGTATTTATCTTCACACTCTTATTAAACAAAGGGATTTTACTGGAAAAATTAGAGGTAGTCCTGGTTTTTTGCTAATATCTCAGCCATTTATTAACCGATCTGTCTGATTTTTAATAGCAAACAGAAATGGATCACATGTAACAGAAATAAAAAAGAATCAAGTCCTCATCATGTCTGGGTTCTTCGGACAACCCATTTCAACACACAGGCGGACAGACGGACAGACGGACAGACGGACAGACGGACAGACGGACATCGTTAAATCAACTTCGCTCTTCATATGGACCCAGAATATATATACTTTATAGGGTCTAAGATCAATATTGTAGAAATTACAAACGGAATGACAAACTTATATATACCCTTCCACCTATGGTGAAGGGTATAATTAGAGGTAGTCCTGGTTTTTTGCTAATATCTCAGCCATTTATTAACCGATCTGTCTGATTTTTAATAGCAAACAGAAATGGATCACATGTAACAGAAATAAAAAAGAATCAAGTCCTCATCATGTCTGGGTTCTTCGGAAAACCCATTTCAACACACAGACGGACAGACGGACATCGTTAAATCAACTTCGCTCTTCATAAGGACCCAGAATATATATACTTTATAGGGTCTAAGATCAATATTGTAGAAATTACAAACGGAATGACAAACTTATATATACCCTTCCACCTATGGTGAAGGGTATAAAAACCATTAATTAACAGATGGTTTGTTTAAATTCATCTAACCGCAACAATCTTTGGTTAAATATTCATTTAAAATATGAAGCAAAAAAAAATACAATGTAACTTTGGTTAAATAAAATATTTAATATAAAAATATGTATACCGATGGCCAGAAATTGATACTCTTTAACTAACAATTTATACATTAAAAGACAAACATGTTAAATGACTCTAGTTTATCTACAATATATTAATTTGTGAGGTATCAATTTATGTTTATAATTAAAAACCATAACACCTTCTACATGTGATAAAATATTTTTTAAGGGGCGTTTATTTACATCACTAGAACACATTGTTGTAGTAAATTGCAGCTATTGATGACAGATTTTAATATGAAATATAAAATAAAAATTTTGCCGCTCCAAATATAACGTCAGAAGAAATGACAAAAAAATCAGTTAATTAATCACACAGAAATAAAAAATCATAGTTAAATTACATACTTTTTAATATATTTGATTTAACATATTTTTATATTATGATCATTTTAAAATTAAGCATTAAAATTATTGAAGTTAATATGATTTTAGTTAAAATAAATATTTTCGTATTTAAATTAATATTTCAATTGAGAACTAAATTTTTATAAGAAAACATAGCAAAATTTCCTCTTAATTAGTTCATATATCATCTTAAAAATTACTTTTAATTAGGAAATGTTTCCTTGGTGGCTTCAAAGACACTTTTTACCAAAATTTAATAAAATTTTTCTTGAAATTAAGAAACAATTTTACTTAGAAATTGGTTAAATTTTTGGAAAAATTTTACAATTTAGAACTAAATTTTAATTAGAAAACATAGCAAAATTTTCTATCATCTTTAATTTTATTTTTCCTTGGTGGCTTCAAAGACACTTTTTACCAAAATTTAATAAAATTTTTCTAGAGACAAATTTTACTTAAAATTTGGTAAAATTTTTAAATTTTTGAAAAAATTTTACATTTGAGAACTAAATTTTTATTAGAAAACATAGCAAAATTTCCTATTAATTAATTCATATATCATCTTAAACTTTACTTTTAGTTAGGAAATGTTTCTTTGGTTGTACGAAAAATTTTATTTTATTTTAGTTTACTAGAAAAATTTTTTTTTTATTAAAAACTAGGACTAAAAACTAAAAAATAAGAAAGTATTTTCTAACATAAGTTAAATAACACTTCTTTTAACTGAAAATTATTCTAAAATTTGTTAAAAAATATCTAATAAATATGAAACTATTTCTATGGTAACGCTAAGAATTTTCTCACTTTCAGAGAACTCAGGCTTTGTGAGGAAACTGCTTTTAACAAGCTTTTTGATTTATATGTTTATGTTTAAATTAAATTAAAGTATACTAAAATAAGTTATACTAAACTCAAAAATATAAATAAAATTCCATTAGCAAAAAGGTAAACAAATTAAGAAAATATTCTGTAGGATATCCTGCAACGTAATAAATTGTGGTCCGATCTTTTTCGTAGTTACTTAATGGTTCTCCTGGAGAGAACTACAAAAAGTGACGCCCTAAGTGACACACGGCATCTATGGCCAATGAACACTGGGGGTCCTTTGTCTTCTTAAATTAAATAATTTATATTAACATATACAAATTTTGACTTTTTTTTATTATTAACAAAAAATAAAAATAGTTTTAGTGACTTTGATAAATATAAATTTAATTATAAGAGGGCCATTATGACATATTGTAGTCAACAAAAAAAATTTTACATAAAAGCGCAAATTCGAAATTTTTTACCTTTGCTAACAAAATTTTAAAATATATTTTAAGCTACTTTTAGTTCAATATTTATTTTTGACTCAAGATCGCGAACCCAAAATTACAATCATGCACGATATTTCCTTTTTTAATGGATGCTTTAATTTGTTTCCTGAAATAATATTTTTTTTCTTTAAAATTTTTTAATTTTTTAATTTATTATGTTTTTTTTTGGAAAAAAATATTGAAAATAAGTCAAACGTTTTTCCACAATAACTAAATTTTTCCTCATTTTAAGAATATTTTTTTTTTTAATTTGGGTGAAGAAATTTTTAGAAAAAAAAAATTCTATACCTAAGTTTATTATTTCCCGAAAATTAGAAAACTTTTACTAGAAAAAAATAATATTTTATTAAAATTTTTGAAATATATCTGAACTAAATTTTCTGAAAATTTTGCCTAGGAATAGTTCATCAGTTTCTAAAACCAAATACATTTAAATGTATTACTTTTTGTTTTTAATTGCGTGAACTAATTTTTAGAACATAATTCTTAAAAATTTTAAAGTGGTAGACTTAAAAACTGAACTTAAATTTTTCTAAAATTTAGTTAATTTTACTACTCGCGAAAAAAATGAACACACATTAAGTTCAAGTACTTTCACATTTTAAGTTAAGACACATTTTTTGAACTAAAGGGGAGTAAATTTTGTTATAAATTGTTTTTTTTTTTAACTAAATTTAATTTTATTACATTTTAGTATGGAAATTTCTTAAAACTGAGATGTTTTTCTTAAAAATTGATAAATTTTTATTTAATATACGTGTGTTTTGCCCAAAATTAAGAAATATTACTTAGAAAATATATGAACTATTTCAGAGAATATAAACTACCAGCGGATCCCGGCGTGCGTCGCTACGCATGAATATTAACATTGAATTAAATTCATTGGTTCATTGGTTTCCGCGAGTTCGATGAAAGAGAACCTTAAAATGATCACTCACTGACAGCTGTCAATGTTTATGCGCTACAACGTGTATGTACCGTGTGTATGAAGTCAGCACACAGTATACATACCGCACACGCTCATGGGCGCCTACGTATTTGTTGTTGTTTTTTTTATGGAAAAATCACATGTTGACATGAAAAGTCATAAATCACGAACCCGTCGACTGATTTCGTGGAAACTAAATAATAAACTATCTGCACGACCATATGAACATACCCTAAAAATTTAATCGAATTCGGTTTGACTGTTCATGAGTTATAAAGTCACAACACACTTGCAACAATTTTATATATATAAAGGGTGTCCCAAGCAGAACGCAATTTTTAAATCTGGCAACATTCGAAGTGTCATTGTTTGACATTTGAACAATTGTTATTGTTTGCTAGTAGAAGGTACGAGGTTAGTAAAAATGGAGCGCTACACGAATGAACAACGCATTCTCATTGTGAAATTGTTTTACCAAAATGGTGAAAGTTTTGCGGCTACAGTTCGCAAATTGCGATCAATTTGGGGTCACAATAATGCTCCAAAAGAGTCAAGTGTAAAGAGATTAATGAATAAATTTGCCGAAACTGGGTCTGTTAGTGATGTAAAGACAACAACGCGCCATCGACCAGGTCGATCGACCGAAAATGTCGCATCTGTACGTGATGATGTCGCTCAAACTCCATTTACCTCAATTCGACACCGAGCTCAGCAAATTGGTGTCTCCAAATCCACTTTGCAGCGAATTTTGACGAAAGATTTGCATCTTCATGCATACAAAGTTCAATTGACTCAGGAACTGAAGCCAGCTGACCATGGACAGCGAAGGGAGTTCGTTAATTGGGTATTGGAGAGACAACATGAAAATGCTGATTTTGCCGATAAAATCATCTTCAGTGACGAGGCCCATTTTCATCTTGATGGCTTCGTCAATAGGCAGAATTGTCGCATTTGGGGTGAGGAAAATCCTCGAGTAATTCACGAGAAGCAAATGCATCCTCAACGTGTCACTGTGTGGTGTGGTTTTTGGGCTGGAGGAATCATTGGACCTTTTTTTTATGAAAATGAGGCAGGTCAAGCGCAAACAGTCAATGGTGTTCGGTACACTTAAAAAAGTTTGTAAGTTAAAATAACTGAAAATATCATTTAAAAGAAATGATATTTCATTTAAAAACCGGTCTACTTAATTTTCATTTAAATTAAATGCCATTTGTTATTTATTTTTATATGTTGATTAATCAACTGACACATCCGTAAGAATCAAATGATATAATCAGTTAAAATAAATGTCAAAATTTTACCTACCAATCCTTAAAAAATAAATGTTTTTTCATTTATTTGAAATTATTTCTGTTTTTGTATTTTTTTTTAATATACTCGTACAATACAAAATGTATGTATGCGTATGAAGCTATAAACACTTTTTGTATGAATTTGTTTCTATATGTATGTGTGTTTATGAAGTTCTTGTAATTTGTATTGAAAAATTTTGTATATATACAACCAATTTAAATAAAAAAAACAAATTGAAATTTTTTGAATATTTTTTTTTGAAACAGACAGCAAACAAAATTTAAATTTCTAATAACTGTTACGGACACAAATAAACCACAAGTTTCCGTTTTGTGGGTAAATTTTTATTTAATTTCAAACAAATGAAAAAAATAAATGAAACTGAAAAAAAATGGTAAATGATAGTAAATTATTTCGAATAAATGTATAAAAAGTTAATATAGATATTTCCTTGAAAAATAAATGTATGTTCTTTTATTTTTAAATGGAACGGAAAACTTTTTTATTAAACTACAAACAGTTAACTACATAATATTCTGAGTGTATGGTTATCATCAGTTTTTTCTTGCCTAGAATTGAAGAAATGAATGTGGAGGGCATGTGGTTCCAACAAGACGGCGCCACATGTCATACAGCCAGAGAAACAATTCAATTGCTGCATCAGTCATTTCCCGGTCGTGTTATTTCGCGTTTTGGAGATCAGAATTGGCCGCCTAGATCGTGCGATTTAACACCATTAGATTTTTTTCTTTGGGGTTTTTTGAAGTCGATGGTTTACGCGAATAAGCCGACGACGACTCAAGCCTTAAAAGAGGAAATTGGACGCTGCATTAATGAAATACCGCAGCATTCATGCAAAACGGTCATTGAAAATTTCATTAAAAGATCGCGTGCATGCCAGCAAAGCCGCGGCGGCCATCTGCACGATATATTGTTTTTTTTAAATATCTGTGTTTTATTTAAAATTTAAAAATTAATTTATATAGATTTCGTTTTTACCCAAACATAGGAATTTTTATTATTTTTAATAATAGTATTAATAATATTTGACTTTAATTGAAAGAAGATTTTATATAAATTTTTAGTTCTTTTGCCTTTTTTTTAATGTAATGTAATTAATTTATTTCATTTACATTAAAACCTTTTGTGACAATTCCTTTTGCATTGTACACGTAATTTCATTTAAAGCCATACAAAATTGTGATTATTTACATAATTTAATTGAAAAAGTAAGTTTAAAAAATCCATCTAATTGTAACAATTTGCTGCTGCTACTGACCACAGCTAATGTAATGACAAATACCATTTGAAAGGTATTAAATCCATTACATTTGATATTTACTGCTGGTGCTGTTGATGATCAGTGTTTTGCTAGTAACCGTACTATATAATCACGACTGAAAGGAATAAATGTTTATGTGTACAATTTGTATTTGGCATATCATACACAAAACTAAAGTGACATTATTGTGTCACTACGCTATTGCCAGAAAATAAATAAACACACAAACTTAACACACACAGCGACATAACAGGTAAGTTAAGGCCAACAATGTTTAAACTCTAAAATATGAAATTGTTTACTCCAGCATTATTAACACACGCTATGAAATTGTTTACTCCAGCATTATTAACACGAGCGGAAATACCAATATCAACCTGAATTGAAATATGATTACCAAGAATTGATTTTGCAATAATTTGGTAAAAGATAATTTTGCTTACAACGCGTCTGAAGTATAAAGCAACATCAACATAATTTGTGGGGTGATGCGAGGTATTATTATTAATTGATTGTTAAAGTTAAGTTAGTTCTAATTTGTAAAAAGAACAATAAAGAACGCTTCAGACTTATTAGTCTGAAGCGATTTTTAAAAAACAAAGTTTTATATCAAAAAACTTAATTGGCGCCCGAGCAGTCTTCGGTCGGTCCGGTAAAAACTGGCGCCCGAACAATAAAAAAATTTAATCCTTATAGGTTCAGGAAAAGGCTCCGAAGTAGCCACGGCAAAACGGGGGCATTACGTGCCAGCCAACCTGACAAAGGATATAAAATAAAAAAATAAAAAGTGCTTAAAAAATAAGTAATCGAAAGTGATGAACAAATAAAGTGCTTAAAAAAAATATATGTTATAAAAAAACAATATTTTAATCAACAGAAAACACCGGCAACAGAAAACACCGGGTATTAAATCATTTAAAATCAAACTAATTATAACAGAAGTTTAAATAAATATTTTATAACTTAAGTGCAACTGCATAAATAAAAAAAAAAAAAAAAATGAAATTTTTCATTAAATAAAATAAAAAATTCTCAAACGAAACAGTACCACTAAAGTGAATAAAGTATAAGAAAAATTCGATGTACTGAAGTGGTAAGTTACCAAAGGTGATTAACAATTTGAAAAACATTAAGGTGCTTAAATAAAAATAAAAAGAAGATAAGCTATTTGTAAAAACATTAAAGTGCTTAAAAAAAAAAAAAAAAAGAAGAAAAAATATTTAAACATCACAAAAAATAGAACATTTTACTAGACTACAAAAGTGAATTAACAATAAAAAAAATATATAGTTAGTTGGAATAACTAAAAAAAAACTTTTTGAAAACATACAATAAACTTAAAGGAAAACCCAAATAAAAACAAAAAAAAAAATATAAGAATTTAAATAAAAGACATTAAAACAGTGAAAGAAACGTCATACAAAGGATCAACACGGAAAAAGACAACATCTGCAAGCATCAGAAAAATACAGCATTTACAACAGGACACCAACAAAGGCAACGGGAAACTACAACATTTACAACGGATCAGCAAGTATACGGCAAGTTATTTTAAGATATTTTTTATATTTTAATTGCTTAGTTAAATAAGGTTTTCTCTGAACATTATTAGTTGTTAATTTAAAAAATAAAAAATAATTGTGAAATAACCCAAAAAAAAAAAAAAAAAAAAAAAAAAAGAAAAATGGCAAATCAAAACAATTTAATTCGACCCCCAATCCTTTCAAATTCCGCCTCTGGTCCTACCCCTCCGCAAAACGCTCAGTTGAGCATAGAAGACTTAACGTCTTTAATCTCAAATATTGCATCGGACGTGCTCAGACGACAAGGACCACAAGTGGTCCAGGCAGCCCTTAACCCTAACAATAACTTTGACAATGCTAGGGACCAACAGATTGAAGACAGACATAGGGAAAATTTAAACGACATGGACAAAATCCCAGATGTCGTGAAATGCTTGAAAGAATTTTCTGGTCAACCGGGAGAATTTAGCTCCTGGAAAAAAAGTGTAGATAGAATATTAGCTATTTACGAACCACTTAGGGGTACACCTAAGTATTACGGGATCTTAAGTGTTATACGAAATAAGATAACGGGAAATGCTGATATAGCATTGGAATCGTATAATACTCCTCTAAATTGGATCGCAATTTCACAGTGCCTTGGTACACATTACGGCGACAAACGCGATATATCAACCCTGGAATACCAGATGACGACTCTGGTACAAGGGAATAAAACTATTTCGGAGTTTTATCAAAAAGTTTATACGCATCTTTCTCTTATATTGAATAAACTCGGATGCCTCGAGATGAGCAACGAGTCTCTGAATTTGTTAACCAAATCATACAGGGACAAAGCGTTAGATACCTTTGTACGAGGGTTAAATGGTGATTTACCCCGACTTTTGGGGATAAGAGAACCATCAGATTTACCGCAAGCCCTTCACTTGTGTCTTAAGCTGGAAAACCAGAACTTCCGTGCCAGCTATGCGTACACTGCTAGAAAACAACAGCAGCCACAAGTTCCCCCAAAACGCAATTTTGGTCAAAAACAGTCTTTTTATCCACAGTTGGCTCATATGCCACAAACAAGCCAACCAAATTGGCAACCAAGGCAACAATCTTTTAACCAGTATAATGCCAACAACCCCCCAAGGCCGCCTAAACCGCAGCAACGGCCAGAACCTATGGATGTGGACCAAAGTCTACACTCTCGACGTATAAATTATATGAATCGACCTCAGCAAAATAATTTTTTTGGAAAGAGGCCGCCGCAACAGTTCACCAACCAACAGCAAAACAAACATCAGAGAACATTCCATATAGATACATCTGTAATGGAAAATGAACAACATTATGATGAAGAAAAGCAGTTTGGTGAGCCAACTGATATTCATTTTTTAGCATGATTAGCTCTTCGCTTCCATACTTTGAAGTTAGGACGAAGAGCGGGAGTATCTTAAAATTTTTAGTAGATACGGGTTCTAGTAAGAATTATATTAAACCCGAGTTAGTAATAAAACGCCTACCTAATAAAGCTCCATTTTATGCGAGATCTGTAGTAGGTGACGTTAGAATAAGTGAACATACATACGTGAAACTCTTCAACATTGAGAAAGAGATAAAATTTTATCTAATGACTTCATTAGAAACTTTTGATGGCATCCTAGGGAACGATACCCTTAGAGAAATAGAGGCAATTATTTATACTAATAAAAATTTTATGATATTGAAAAATGGCCTCAAGGTAAGCCTTAAACAACTTCCTGCACAAAGTGTAAATGCCATAAATATTAAACAAGAAAATTTGTCAATAGAACAAACTAAGAAAATGAACATAATCGCAAGCGCGCATCCCAGACTTTTTTCTGAACCTGATGAAAAACTTACGTATACAACTAAAGTTGTAGGTGAAATTAGAACTACAACTGATACACCAGTTTACACAAAATTTTACCCTTATCCTGCATCCCTAAAATCAGAAGTGGAGAATCAAGTTAAGAAACTCTTGAATGATGGCATTATAAGACCATCTAGATCACCTTTTAATTCCCCAGTATGGATTGTACCGAAAAAACCGGATGCAGCTGGAAATAAACAGTACCGTATGGTCATTGATTACAGGAAATTAAATTCAATCACCATAGCGGATAGATATCCAATTCCAGAGATTTCGGAAGTAATCTCACAACTCGGCACAAGTACTTTCTTTTCAGTACTTGACCTTAAAAGTGGGTTTCATCAGATTCCACTAAAAAAATCTGACATTGAAAAAACGGCTTTCAGCATTAATAATGGAAAGTACGAGTTTACGCGTCTACCTTTCGGCCTTAAAAATGCGCCGTCTATTTTTCAACGCGCTCTCGATGATATTTTACGAGAATACATAGGACGATGTTGCTATGTATATATAGATGACATAATTATTTTTAGCAAATCAGAAAATGAACATTTTGAGCACATAAAAAATATTTTTAAAACATTAGAAGAAGCAAACATGAAAGTACAGTTGGATAAATGTAATTTCTTTAAAAAAGAAGTAGAATTTTTGGGATACATTATTACACCCCTTGGTATAGGAACTAATCCAGAGAAAGTTAAAGCTATTGAAAACTTCCCACAACCACAGAATCTTAAGGAACTTCGTAGTTTCCTTGGTATGTCAGGGTATTATCGACGATTTATTAGGGATTATTCTAAACTTGCTAAACCCCTGACATCCCTTTTAAGAGGGGAAGGAGGACGAACGTCCAAAAACAAGTCTGCAAAATTAAGAATCTGCTTAGACGAGGAAGCTATAGAATCCTTCAGGAAGATTAAGAATTCACTTACTTCCGAAGACATTATCCTCGCATACCCAGATTTTAATAAAGACTTCGAACTAGTAACAGATGCCTCCAATTTTGCAATCGGGGCAGTGTTATCTCAAAGCGGGAGACCCATATCTTTTATTTCCCGAACACTAAGCAAAGCAGAAGAGCATTACGCTGCTAACGAAAAAGAAATGCTAGCCATCATATGGGCTTTAAATTCATTAAGGAATTATTTATACGGTTCGGCTAGGGTCAAAATATTTACAGACCACCAGCCATTAACCTATGCCTTGAGCAATAAGAACAATAATAGTAAAATGAAGAGATGGAAATCCATACTCGAAGAATATAACTACGAGTTGTTCTACAAACCAGGTAAGACAAATGTCGTGGCAGATGCCTTGTCTAGAATTCCTGAATCACAACTTTATACATTATCAGTAGCCACAAATTCTGATGAAAGTTCATCCCACAATCTCATATATAGTGTAGAGACTCCTATAAATGCATTTAAAAATCAGATATTTTTGAAAAGAGACGCAGTGTCTTCATATCAATTTAAAATTGTTTTTCCAACTTACCACCGGCATATTGTAACGGAACCGGATTACTGCGAACAGAACCTAATCACTATTCTGAAGAGGTACCTAAACCCTTCAGTTATAAATTGTATAAAAACGGAAGAACATATAATGGCAAAAATACAAGAAATTTTTCCATTACATTTTGCAAAATATAGAATAAGATTTACTCAGGTACAAGTGGATGACATTACCAATGAAGAAGAACAAGAAAATATTATAATAAGAACTCACGATAGAGCACACAGGAATTGTAGAGAAAATAGAGCTCAGATCCTCGAAAGATACTATTTCCCTTCTATGGTGAGGAAAGTAAAAAACGTAATAAAAAAATGCGTAATATGCAAAGAAAATAAGTATGATCGCCATCCAGCAAAGCCTCAAATTCAGGATACTCCAATTCCGCAATTCCCGGGTCAAATAGTTCACCTGGATATATTTTTAGTCGGAAAAGAATTGGTACTCACGGCAATTGATAAATTTTCAAAATATGCCATAGCGAAACCTATTAAATCTAAAGCAACTGAGGATATACGACAACCTTTAAGGGACATTCTTTTTTCTTTCGTCCCTGAAACCTTAGTGATGGATAACGAAAAATCTTTTAATTCAGAATCAATTAATTTTATGATTGAAAATGAGTTTGGAATACAAATTTTCCGAACTGCTCCATACACGAGCTGCTCGAATGGACAGGTAGAGCGATTTCATTCCACATTACAGGAAATCATGCGTTGCCTACAAAATGAAGGGACACACCGGTCGTTCCAAGAATTATTAGAAAGGTCGGTAAAAGAATACAATTTTTCAGTTCATTCGGTCACTGGGAAAAGACCCATGGAAACATTCTTTGGCAGACGTGTTAGTAGCGATCCAAGGCTACTTGAAAAAGATAGGAATGATACAATAAGAAAACTTTCAGATAAACAAATGTCTGACCTTACTTATCATAATAAGAGCAGATCCCAGCCCAGGGAATATGCAGAGGGAGACATAATTTTCGTTAAATTAAATAGAAGATTAGGGAATAAATTATCAGCTAGATATCGAAAAGAAATAGTTGCTCAAAATTACAATACAACGATTAAAACCCAATCGGGCAGAATTGTTCATAAGAACGACATCAAAATATCTTAGGGGATAAACGGAAGATACCTATATAATATATTTATAACGACATATCACTTTTTCGTAACCATATTGACGACATTGGACAAATTATATTTTCTGGTAAATTGGGTATAATTCCCACTGACATCCTCACACAAAAGGAACTTAATCTGATCACTGACTTTGACAGTTACAGTAGCATGAAAATTGTAGTACTTTTCCAAAATAATAATATTATACTATCGCTACTTATACCCCAATTTTCCCCTAATATCCTATCTAAAATAAAATTTGAACCATTGCCAAATATTATGAATAAATCAATAGTTTTAAGTCAAACCGAAATATTAACGGATAATGATAATAAAATCTATGATATTATCGTAAAAGATAATCTGGAAAAAAATTTAATTATGTTAGAAAATACGTGTATATCAAACATTTTACAATTTAAAGAAGCTCAATGTGAATTACAAATATTTGAAAAACCTTCTGTTATAGAAATTGTTCCGGGAATAATAATATTTAAAAATTTTGCTGGGAATATAACCCATGATTGCAATAAACTTGAAATTAGACAAAAAGGAACATTTCTAATAAAATTTGAAAATTGCAAATTTATTGTATTTAATAAAACTTATAATAATCTGAATATAAAAATATATGATACTTTTGTTTTACCAAATCTAATAACAAAAATCAGAGAAAACAATGTAACAAAATTAGATTCAAAACTTGAAAGATTATATCTGAAACAAATGCAACATGAAAATAAAATAAAATTGTTAATAGACAAAAGTGAAAATATACATGTAATAAGTTTAAGCACTGATTTATCAATTATATTTTCTATTGTTATTTTAACGTGTATTATTTTTTGTATTATGAAGTATAAACAGAAGTTTTACGTATCACCTACACCACAAATAACCACGGAATATGTTGCAAGTGGAAAAAATGGGCCATTTCTGCAAATTTCAACACCACATCTAAATACTGGCCATTTCTGAAGAAATCGATTGAGGACAATCGACTTAAGAGGGGAAGAGTTAACTCTAAAATATGAAATTGTTTACTCCAGCATTATTAACACACGCTATGAAATTGTTTACTCCAGCATTATTAACACGAGCGGAAATACCAATATCAACCTGAATTGAAATATGATTACCAAGAATTGATTTTGCAATAATTTGGTAAAAGATAATTTTGCTTACAACGCGTCTGAAGTATAAAGCAACATCAACATAATTTGTGGGGTGATGCGAGGTATTATTATTAATTGATTGTTAAAGTTAAGTTAGTTCTAATTTGTAAAAAGAACAATAAAGAACGCTTCAGACTTATTAGTCTGAAGCGATTTTTAAAAAACAAAGTTTTATATCAAAAAACTTAATTGGTATCTGCTTTAAATGTTTTGGTTGTCACTCCCAAATGTCTTGTATTTGACATTTTTTCTTTTAATGGTGGATTGTACATACACTATCGTAACACATTTACATTTATTTGTTTGCATTATTGCTACTACTACTACTACTATGCTGGATAACTTGCGGTTATGTGTTAACCCCTTGTCTTGGCATGCAATAAAAATGTTAGCAAGGAATTGCAAAATGAAAATGGAATATCATGGTTCTTTCTTTAAAAAACATAAAACTTTAGCAAAAATTAATGTTTTTTCTATAGATAATAAATAATTAAACTTAACTTTATTTTTGTTGTTTTAACATTTGTCTTATTTTTATTTTTAAATTAAAATTAAATCTAAAAGCGACATTTGATGACAAGACTTTATGTCAAAAGCCAATTGCATGTCAACATTATAATGATATTGCAATAATATTAAAACTACACTCAAAAAAAAAAATGAACTAGATTTAAGAAAAATTAACTTATTTAGAGGAAAAATTGAAATGAAAACGGTGTCAAAGACACTTTTTACCAATTAATAAAATTTTCCTTGAAATTAAGAAACAAATTTGACTTAAAATTTGGTCAAAATTTCTAAATTATAGAAAAATTTTACTACTATTGGTACATACATCATCTAAAAGGATATGTTTCCTAGGTTTTAAGAAAAATTTTATTTAAGTTCATTACATAATTTTTTTTTACTAAAAACTAGGACCTAACTTACTAAAAATAAGAAAATATTTTCTAACAACAAGTTAAATAGCACTTCTTTTAAGTGAAAATTATCCTTATCCTGCATCTATGGTAAAGGTACTTTGCACTCATTGAGTATTTTCCCACTTTCGGAGGTCTTCCGCTTTGTGAGGACACTGCTATTAACAAGCTTTTTGCTATACAATTTTTTCTTAAAACTAAATTGAATTATACTAATTTCATGTATTTAAAATATAAATTAAATTTTATTAGCAAAAAGTTAAACAAATTAAAAAAATGTACTGAAGGATATGCTGAAACGTAATAAATTGTGACAAAGTCAGATCCTTTTCGTAGTTAATTAACGGTTCTGCTTGAGAGAACTACAAAAAGGGACGCTCAACGTGACACACGGCATCTATGGCTAAGGAACACTGTGGGTCCTTTGTCTTCTTAAATTAACTAATTTGAGAAAATAGTTGCAAAAATACAAAACATCACAGTTACATTTCTTGTTATGATTTGAAAATGGAAAAGTCATAAGTTTATTTTATGGGATTTTTAGCTTAAACTTTATTTGACATATACAAATTTAATCTTTTTTATTATTAAGTGAAAAAAATAGTTCCATAAATATAAAGTTTAATAAGCGCTACGTCAATTATAAGAAATCCATTATGCCGTAATGTATAAAATGTGCCTGCGATATTTTGTATTTTAGTCAACAAAGAAATTTATTACATAAAAGCGCAAATTCCAAATTTTTTACAATTTGCAAAAATTTTAATTATATTATATTTTAAATTATATTTTAAGCTAATTTAAGTTCAATATTTAAGACTGTTAAGATTAAAGATGGTCACGTGAGAGATTTTTGACTCACGCACGATCACGAACAAAAATTACAATCATGCTCAATAATTTTTTTAAATGGTTACTTTAATTTCTTTTATTTAATAATATTTTTTCTTGAAAAGTAGGAAAACTAATTGGTTTGTTTTTAATTGATTGTTTTTTTGGAATAGAATTTTAAAAATAATTTAAACGTTGCCAACAAAAAAAATCCTATACCAAATTTTATTATTTTTTAAAAATTATAAAACTTTTACTTGAAAAAGAGAATATTTTATTAAAATTTTTAAAATTTATCTGAACTAAGTTGCATGAAAATGTTCCTTAAAAATAGTTCATCAGTTTCTAAAATCAAGTTAATTTTTATTATTACATAGGAACAAATTTATTACTTTTTGTTTTTATTTTGTCTGAACTAATTTTTAGAAAACAATTCTTCAAAATTAGATAGTGGTATACTTAAAAACTGAATTTGGAAATGGCTTTCTAAAATTTAGTTAATTTTACTACTCGCGAACAACACAATGAACACACATTAAGTTCAAGTACTTTCTCGATTTAAGTAAGACACAGTTTTTGAACTAAATGGGAGTAAATTATGTACTCAATTTTTTTTTTGGAACTAAATTTAATTTTATTACATTTTAGTATGCAAATTTTTTAAAACTAAGCTGTTTTTTCTTAAAATTAATAAATTCTTATTTAATTGACTTGTTTTTTTTTTTCCTAAAATCATAAAATATTGCTTAGGAAAAATGTGAACTATTTCTGAGTATATAAACTATTTCGTTTTTCCTCAAATTTAGGAATTTTTATTCTTTTTAAGAAAATTTTACTTAAATTGTGGACAATTTATAAACTATTTTGAAGGAAATTTTTGATTACATTTTAGTTCAGTCTTTTTTTTTTGAGTCTAAGTAGAGTATTCAAAAAACCGGCCTTTTGGAAAAACCGGTTTCGGTTTTCTTCGAAAAATCGAATTTAAAAAAAACTGGTTTTGGTTTCGGTTTTTGCAGAAAAAACCGGTCAACCGGTTTTTCGGTTTTTTTTTAATTTGAATAAAAAGCTTATATAATTGGTTGTTTTTATTACAAAAACAGCAGAAATTTAATATATAAAGTAATAAAAATAAAAAAATACATTCTTTGAAAAAAAAAATATTTATATCATAAATTAAACTATTTGAATTTGGAATATCCAAAGTTAATTCTTCATCGGAATCTATCTGACTTACATCTAAATCTTCATAACCAAACGATTATAAAATAAAATAGACCAAGTAACCCAGTTGGTGATGTAATTAAAAAAACCGGTTAACCGAACAAAAAATACCGGTTTTTGGTTTTCTTCGAATTTACAAAATATTCGAAACCGATCGGTTTTTAAAAAAAAGAAACCGGTTGACCGGTTTCGGTTTTTGAATACTTTAAGTGTAAGTGTCTTCACTTAAGATGAATTCACTTGGACAGTTGCTTGTTCTCATTTTATAGAATAAGACATCGAGTAAAGTTGTCTAACAATTTATTTATTGTATGAGTTTCTGTTTATGATAAAGATAGTAATTGCTTCTGTCTACTATGTATATTCCGGGTGTCTTGTTAAACTATGTATTATTTTGTTACTATGTTGCAATTAATTTTTTTTTTTGCTTGTTTTTCTTCTTCGTAATCCTTGTTAATTTTAAAAATTTTTCTTAACAACAAAATATCTTTACAAGTACTGCTACCAGTATCAAATAAAAAAAAGAAGCAACAAAATAAAAATATTTCAAAATGTCTATATTTGTATTTGACTTACATGAAGCAATAACAATGTAACATTTCCCAGCAAAATAAAATGGATGTTATTCTTTACGAATCTCTTTTTCAGAACATCCAAAGAAGTTAATAGTGCAAATTTTTCGATTTGTAAGAAGTCATTTTAAACAACTTCCAAAATGTTGATATTAACCCCTACTAGTAAAAAAAAATTTATTTAGTAAGTCCACAAATGGTTAATTCATTAAGTCATTAAATGCCTTATTGAAAACATATTTTGCATGCCAGTGACATTCACTTTGTCCTGGTCGGAGTAATAATTCTTGGCGTGTTCAAAATTACATTTTTAACTTAAAAAAAGCCACTCCCTATATTTATTTTGTAGTCCCTATATTTAACAATTTCCGTAAACTATTGAAAAAGTCCATCTGCTCATCGATTTTTCATAGCACCGAACCAAACTACTTCCTCCCAATGACACACCAATGTTAAAATCATTAATTATTCACCGAAATTTTCACAACTTCGTGTTCAGTAGATGTAGTTTTAAACTACTTCTTCCTCAGCTCTTATTTTGCTGGGTTATTGAAGCTTAAAGAAAAACTACAACTGTTTTCGTAATTGAATTTTTAAAAAGATTTACAGCATGGCACAAGACCCTGTGGGAAACTGGACCTGACAAAGGATACTTTAGGTGACTGGTACATTGGAATAGAGAGCGATCCTGGGACCGGTTTTTATATATGAAAATGACGGGTCTTTGTAACATGTCACAGGACTATCGCCCAAGAACCTGTCACAGGATTAACGCAAAAGAATCTATCACCGGACGAACGTAAAATTTCAGTCACATAACTGACGCAAAAGGCACACCTGGGGATGAGTCTAAAAATAGATTTTCAATCAATTAAAAAGTTACACAGATAAAACAGATTTATTGTGGCAACCAAATTCCTTGCCAACTGATTATATTGGTTGCAGCAACCGAATTATTTAGTTGTCCCAACCAAATGTTTTCCGGATACAATTGAAATATTTGGTTTCAACCGAAATATTGTTGCATTAACCAAATTTCGATTGCGACAAACATATATATCGGTGGCTCCAACCAAACCATTCGGTTGGCAAGAAATTCGGTTGTTACAATTAATCTGTTTTCTCTGTGTAATATTAGAAAAAATCTATTGAGTATGTGTGGGGCAAAAGCACGCAATGTTTGGCTGGCTCGTACAACCTAATCAGTTGTGTCCACAGAATTTGTTGCCAATCGAATTCTGGCGGTTACGACAACTGTTTTTATATTAAATTATATTTTTAGTTGTAAAAGCCAATATTCTGTTGTATAATTTATTATTTATATTCCACAGAAATATTATTAGGTTCCACAAATATTTATTTAAAAAAAAATTATTTTTAAATTTTTCCGGTATCTAACCTGGGCAATCAGATTCATAGTTCACACTCTTGGTTACTGCATCACAACTAATTCAAATTTTCTTTGCCATTTAAACATTTTCAACTCGGAAATTCTGAGTACTGAGCTACTTCTCTACCCACTACACCACAAACATTTATTCATTTTTATGGTTAATTTTGAACTTGAACAACTTGATAGGAAAATAAATGTTAGTATAAAATTTGTTTATCAATACCAATCATAAGTGACGTCTGTTATCAATACAATCCACAATTCGGTTGCTTTTACTAAAACCCTAATTAAATGATATATTTGATCAGAATAACCCTACTTGTAGTTACCACTTTTAAATATCGAAATTTTTAAAATAAATTTGATAGATTGTACCAAATTTCTAATACATTCACTAAATAAATGGTTGCTTCCACCGCACACAAATTCTAAACGAATTTTATTTTTTTTTTTTTTAAGTTTTATCAGGCTCGAGAAAATTTAAAAATAAAAATTAAAAATATAATATTTAAAACAAATAGATCGAATAATATACAAGATTTTTAAACGAATTTTATTTTTAAAGATGATTGGAAATACCAATAATTGAATAATTGATTATTAGTTTTTTTTCCCTTTTTTTAATTTCCAATACAACATTTTTTCTTTATTAATGGATTTTAGGTTATTCCAAATAAAATTAAATCCTCACAAATAAATGTTAACGATTTTGATCGAATTGCAATCAATATTTTCTCTGGGTGTAGTAAATTTATATTGTGTTAATTTTCTGTCCAAATATATACAAGAGGGAGGAATAAGTATTACCTTATTGAAAATTACTGCCATTTTTGCAAATGCTATCCTATGTTTGTTTATTTTTACATTCGTAAAGTAGGCACGTGCGAAATTTATAGTGAATAACAATAAATCGCTATACGCCCTAAGAACGCGCTAATATGGAGCGAAGAGAATAATTTTTATCTCAGCGGACTCGTTAATAAGCAAAATTCTCTCTTCTGTGGGACGAAAAATTCACACAGAATTCATAAAGCATCATTACACCCTCTCAAAGGCACCATGTGCAGTTCCGTCCAAAATGAGGATTGCTCCTTATTTTTCGGAAGCAGTTGACGATAACGCTAGTATGGTGAATGGCTATCGCTATAGAGCCATGCTGATTAAATTTTTTTTACCGAAAATAGACGATCTGGATTTGGAGGACATATGGTTAGAATAAGACGGGGCTACTTGCCATACTGCATACAATACAATGCGTATATTAAAGGATACCTTCCCCCTCCATTCGGTGATCTGGCTTGGCCAGCCAAATTTCCCTATTAGACTGTCCCGAATTTCTTCCTCTGGGGATATTTGAAGTCGTTGATGTACGCCAATAAGCTCCATATCTTGGAGGAGTTAAAGAACAACACTTGAACCGAAATTGCCAACGTGACACCAAAAACTCTGTGCAAAATTATGCAAAATGTAATCAAACGAGCCAACATTTGGCCGCTAATGGTGGAAATCATTTTTCACAATTAATTGCAACAAAATTTATAAGTGCAAATAAACATAATCAGTTGAAAACTAAATGAATTTTTACTTTAAATAAAAGTTATAACGAATAAAAAACGAATGATGGATTTTGCCCCACCCACACGGAGAGAAAAACCTTGTTGGGGCAATCATATTTAAAAAGCATCATATATATTTGGGAATATGATTGTGCCAACCACAGTCGTACTATAATATATTTAACATATTATGATAATAAAATAATCATAATTTTAACATAATATGGTTCCTACAGTTATACTATGATTCGCAGCTATGAAAAAGATTTTCTAAATTAAAGAATATTTCTTAAAGAAATGTTTTTCCTACACTCAAAAAAAAAGACATGAACTAAAATGTAATCAAAAATTTCCTTCAAAATAGTTTATAATTGTATTCATTTTAAGTAAAATTTTATTAAAACTAAAAAATTTTTAAAAAAGAATAAAAATTCCTATGTTTAAGGAAAAACGAAATAGTTTATATACTCAGAAATAGTTCATATTTCTCCTTAGTAATATTTCTTGATTTTAGGAAAAAACAAGTCAATTAAATAAAAATTTATAAATTTTAAGAAAAAACATCTTAGTTTTAAGAAAATTGCATAATAAAATGTAATAAAATTAAATTCAGGACATAATTTACTCCCATTTAGTTCAAAAAATGTGTCTAACTTAAATCGAGAAAGTACTTGAACTTAATGTGTTTTCATTTTTTGTTCGCGAGTAGTAAAATAAACTAAATTTTAGAAAGCCATTTCCAAATTCAGTTTTGAAGTATACCACTTTCTAATTTTGAAGAATTGTTTTCTAAAAATTAGTTCAGACATTTAAAACAAAAAGTAATAAATTTTTTCCTATGTAATAATAAAAATTTACGTGATTTTAGAAACTGATGAACTATTTCTAAGGATAATTTTCATGCAATTTAGTTCAGACAAATTTTAAAAATTTTAATAAAATATTCTTTTTTTTTAAGTAAAATTTTTCTAATTTTTTAAAATAATAAAATTTGGTATGGGATTTTTTTTTTGTTGGAAAACGTTCAAATTATTTTTAATATTCTATTCTTAAAACAAAAAACAATAAAAGTCTTTAAGATAGAATTTAAAGTAGTTTAAAATATTTTTTTTAAATTTTGTTAGCAAAAGGTTAAAAATTTTGAATGTGCGCTTTTATGTAATAATTTTGTTTGCTTACTACCATACAAAATATCGCAGGCACATTTTATATATAACGGCATAATGGCTTTTCTATAATTGGCGTAGCGCTTATTAAACTTTATATTTATCGAACTTTTTTTTTTTCTCATAATAATAAAAAAGTTTAAATTTTTATATGTCAAATAAAGTTTAAGCTAAAAACTTATGACAATTTTCCATTTTCCAATAATAACAAGAAATAAAAATGTGATATTTTGTATTTTGCAACAATTTCCTTAAATTAGTTAATTTAAAAAGACAAAGGACCCCCCAGTGTTCCTTAGCCATAGATGCCGTGTGTCACGTAGGGCGTCCCTTTTTGTAGTCCTCTCAAGCAGAACCGTTAATTAACTACAAAAAGGATCTGACTTTGTCACAATTTATTACGTTTCAGGATATCCTTCAGTACATATTTTTTAATTTGTTTACCATTTTGCTAATGAAATTTAATTTATATTTTAAATACATGAAATTAGTATAATTCAATTTAGTTTTAAGACAAAATTGTATAGCAAAAAGCTTGTTAAGAGCAGGGCCCTTACAAAGCGGAAGTCCTCCGAAAGTGGGAAAATACCTACTCAATGAGTGTAAAGTACTTTAAAATAAAGCATAATTTTCACTTAAAAGAAGTGCTATTTGAATTGATGTTAGAAAATATTTTCTCATTTTTAGGGGGTAAAATCCTAGTTTTAGTAAAAAAAAATATCTAATGAACTTAAATAAAATAAAATTTTTCTTAAAACCAAGGAAACACCTCCTATTTAACAGTAAAATTTTAGATGATATATGAACTAATTTAGAGGAAATTTTACTGTTTTCTAATAAAAATTTACTTTAGAAATTTTTAACAAATTTTAAGTAAAATTTGTTTTTTTTTTTGATTTTGATTTATTAAATATTGGTACAAAGTGTCTTTGGCGCCGTTTTCATTTTAATTTTTCATCTAAATGAATTAATTTTTCTAAATTATAGTTAATTTTTTTTTGAGTGTAGCAAAATATACCGCTGGGCTCAAATTAGCAAAATTTCCCGTAATAACTGCAAAATTTTTAGTTGCCATTACAGACTTTTTTTTGGTGAGTGTATGAAACTGGCTCTAAATTAAAAAGAAAAAATATTGCCTAAAAACTTAAAGACTGCCTTATCGATCATTTTTTTTTTTTTTTGGTTTGACCACAATGTACCTACAAAAATATAAAAAAATCATTTAAAGCAAAGTATTAAAAACATGTGTGCTATTTTAAATAAACTTTGCCATTGACAATCAGTAAAAAGTTGAAGGTCTATGTTTATTATGTACACATAAAATAAAGGCTTAATCTACATGTAGTTTAAGGAAATAAAACATGATAATCGCATGTATTTTATCAACAAAACTAATTTTATCTAATTAAAACAACATACATAACAACAAAAAAGGATATTAGTAGTAATTTTTTTGCTATTGTTTTATACAATATACATATAAAAAAAAATATTATGCGTATTTATAAAAAGTATAAAAAGCTTATCTTTAATAAAAAAAAACAAAATAAGAAATTAAAAGCTACCACGATATTAATTCTCTAATGCACTAATGTTTTAGTACGAGATTTTATCATGGAAATAATAACTATAAATATATGGAAAAATATTACAAATCTACACGCAAAGAAAAATAGTTTGGGATGACCATATTCGAAGAGCATCATCATATATTTTTGGTTTATAATAGCTTCAACCATATTACTAAATAGTTTGGAGAATCATACTCTGAATTTTTTTTTTTATCATAATATGATTTTAAAATTATCATATTTTTTTCTTTAAAGAGAAGCAACACAGGAAATTCTTCCTACTAAATTAATGTGTTGATTTCTTTGAAAAGGTTTTAGAGGATAGATGAAAGCTGTTTAAATACAAATGGCTTCAAATATAACAACACTCTTATTGAGCGAGATACTTAGGGTGGGTGCGAACTGGCTCAATAAAATCTATACTAAATTCAGGTTTCCAAATCTCTATGAATATAGAAAAATATCTCAAATATTTTTTAAAGAAATTTAAAAACCTTTAGTCAATTTTGTATATAGTTTAGAATTTATTTAGCCACCTTGCCTTAATATTAGAACAGTTGTTGCCCGCCATCTTTGGTTCATAGCCCCTATGTTATTTTACTTCGTTGGGAAACGATATACGCCAAAAACAGGATCTGCTGGAAATATAATATGTTATTCAAATATAATTGCTTGGAAAAATTTAAAAAATATTTTTTGTCGTGTTTCTAATATAATATGTTTACCTACAATTATATTATATTCGCCTGCAAACATATAAGGTAATAATTTGTTCACAAAGTAGGGTTTTTTTTTTGAGACTAAATTAAGAGGGAAAATGGAATTTTTTTAATGCATTAGTGGGTTAACTAAATACAAAATGCATGTCATAAAAATTATATTTACTAAAGCTTAACAATATTATGGTAAACGAAATATAAAAGTGTATTTATACAGTACACCAAACAATTGCATAAAGAAGGACATGTAAAGGGTGGTAAAATTTTAAAGGCCGATGTTAATTTTGAATAAAACACAAATTATTTAGGAAATTATTGTCATTTCTTTTTATTATAATAATATGGTATGGTTCAATTATGTATGGAACAAAATATCGGCCAAATGGCCGCCGCGACCTCGGTGGTACACCTCCATCCGATGGTGCAAATTTTCAATGACGCTGAGTCATAATTAAGGTTCTATGCCGTTAATGTGCCGAATTATCTCATCCTTTAGCCCTTGAATTGTTGCTGGCTTATCGACGTACACCTTTTTTCAAATAACCCCAAAGAAAGAAGTCCAACGGTGTCAAATCACATAATCTTGGCGGCCAATTGGCATCGCCACCACGTAAGATAACACGGCCATTGAATTTGTCGCGCAAAAGAGCCGTTGTGTTGATAGCTTTGTGGCAAGTGGCAGCATCCTGTTGAAACCATATATCGTGCACATCCATATCTTCCAATTCGGGCCATAAAAAGTTCGATATCATCTCACGATAGCGAGCACCATTAACAGTAACTGCCTGACCGGCCTCATTTTGGAAAAAAATACGGGCCTATGAGGCCGCCAGCCCATTAACCGCACTCTTTGTGGGTGCATCACTCTTGGATTATCATTCGCCCAAATGCGGCAATTTTGCTTATTGACAAATCCACTGAGGTGAAAATGTGCCTCATCACTGAAGATGATTTTCTTCGAAAATTTATCATCCACTGTTGCTATTTCTTGCCACCATTCTGACCATTGACGACGTTTGGAATAGTCAAGAGGCTTTAGTTCTTGAGTCAATTGCACCTTGTAAGCGTGTAAATGCAAGTCTTTATGCATAATGTTCATCAACGACGAGCGTGAGAGATGCAATTGTTGGGCACGACGACGAGTTGGGGTGGACGGTTCTTCAGCCACACTATCGCGAACAGCAACAATATTTTCTACAGTACGACCTGTACGAGCATGCACTGGTGTTTTTACATCTCCCACAGACCCGTTTTGCTCAAGTTTTTGCAAAATTTGGCCGATTTTACGCACATTTGAACGATTAAATTGACCGAAAAAATCACAAAGTGCACGATATGCATTTTAATTTGAACGCCCATTTTCATAATAAGCCTGAATAACTTTTACGCGTTGCTCGATTGTGTATCTTTCCATGTTTTAAGTTGAGTTAGTCTGAAATTGAGAAATGTCAAATGAAATGCAGAAAAAAAACTTGACGTTTGTGTGGTTCACCTTTAATATTGGCCCTTAAAATTTAACCACCCTTTAAGTGGAATATACAACCATTATTTAACCTATCATATAGATAGATACAATCAATGTGACCACACAATGCTATTTAAATATTGCTACAGAGAGAAAAATTTATTGGTCAAATTTTAATAAAGATTTTCCAGTAAACGAAAAAAGTTTTTTTTTCACAAGAAAAATGAAAATTTTCTTTAAGTCGATAAAAAAAGCTTTATAATTTTTATGAAACTCGTTTTTTTTGTATTTTAAAGAATTAAACTCTTGTTAAGCTTCTTTGTTAAGTGTATTAAAATTTTCCTATATAAAATTAAATTTATTAAGAAATGTTATGCATTAATTAAATAAAATATTTTATTTAATTAAATAAAATAAAATATTTTAATGGACACAAGTTCCAGCGCAACTTAATTGCTATTATAAAAAAACAATACATTAATATTATGCAGAGAATTCTCTTAGTGTACACACGAGTAGAATATTAAAAAAAAAAAGCATGTATGATGACAAAAAAAAGGGACATTAAATGTTATAATTTATTATGAAAACGGAAAAACAATAAGCAATAGCAATAAAAATTAAATAATACAATATAAAAATGATAACAAAATGTAAAACAAGTAAAAAAAATAAAGAGCATGAAAATAATATGATACCCTACACCCAGTATAATTTGCTTTATATTTTGTGAAAACTTTAAATTTAAAAAAAAAATCTCACAACTGCAAAGTTGTAAAACTGAGATATAAAGTGGGACAAAACTAAGCATCTAATTTTCTGTCGTTATAACTTGTGTTTAAAGTGAAAACTCATTTGGTTTTTAATTGATAATATTTATTAGGACTTGTGTCCCACAGTTATGGTGGCCGACGGCGTTGCAGGTTTGTACTCATTTTATTACATTTTGTTTAACTAATATGCACAGCATTTGTGGTGTCACGTTGTCAATGTCGGTTCAAATGTTTTTCTTTAACTCCTCTAAGGTGTGGGGTTTGTTCGCGAACACCAACGTCTTCAATTACCCCCCGAGAGAAAGAAATGCGCACCAGTCAAATCAGGAGATCTGGCTGACCATGCGTAATCAGCGAAACACGAGATTACAGGCGCTGCATGACAAGTTCAGTATGACAAGTGACTCATCCTGTTGGTGCCACATGTCCTCCAAGTCCAAACGTTCAACTTCCGGTTAAAAAAAAATTGAGTCAGTATGGCTCTATAGCGGTCGCCATTCACCGAAATAGCATTACCATCGGCTCTTTCGAAAACAAGGTCCAATCAGCTTTTCTGACTTAACTGCAAACCACATGGTGACTTTGAGAGCGTATAATGGTACTTTATTAATTATGCGTGAATTTTCCATCCCCCAAAACCGAGGATTTTACTTATTGACGCGGCCGCTAAGATAATAATGAGACTTAGCTGAGCGTTGACGTAACAATTATCGCGCGTTCTTGAGGCCTATAGCGGCGATTTATTGTTATTCGCTATAAATTTTACACGTATCTACGAATGGAAAAACCAAATGGAAGCACTTTCCAATAGAGTGATATTTATTGCCCCATTTTGAAGTTGCGCCGCAGGGGAAAAAATTATTTTTTACCCAAAATCGGGCGCTGTAAAAGTGTGGGGCAACAATCTCAAAAACCAGCTAACCACATAAAAAACAAGTAAGAGCGGCTAAATTCGGCTATGCCGAATCTTATATACCCTTCACCATGGTTGGGAAAAAACTGAAGTTTATATATGGACATATATGAAATGGACAGATTTATATACGGACGCCTTTAAGAGGAAATTAACCATTTAGTTTGGAGATAAAACTTGGACTCGGGAAGATTTATGGTTCCAGAAAATATGTATTTTAAAAAAATGTATGTTGTGGGCATAACTTTTTTGTATCTGAACCGATATTTCCGAGTTTTTCAGCAAATATGTTATACTAAAGATTTTCGATCTTTTGCTATATAAGACGTATCCATAGGTCATAATACAGCTCTAGAATAGTGTTTGTTGTTTGTGTATAAAAGGTTAAGAGGTGAAAGAAAAGAATTTCAACAAATCGTTAAAAGAAATCACTAGAACTGCATGTGTTTTATTTCTACAAAATAGTTTGATTTAGCTGGCAAATTTGCATTTAGGATTTTATTTCGCTTTTTTATTAGAAATATTTGTAATTTCTTTAGCTTAATTTTAAAAATTTGAAGGAAAATAGTTTATAATTTTTTTTATAAATTATTATAAGTTATGACCTAAAATAGTTGCACTCAAAGGTAAATTATGTATAAAATTTTCTTAATATGTGAGAAATAAAATGGTTTAAAAATCTTTTTATAAATTCTTTTAAATCGGAGCAAAAAATAGAAATAAAACCGTTTGTATTTTGTTTGTATCAGAGGGTTTTTATACAAATTTTGATGTTTTTAGCCTATTTATTGATTATTTAATTATTAATATAAAATTTTATTTAAATTAATTATTAAATGTAAAAAAAAACAAAAAATAAACAAAAAAAAAAAAAAATCTTAACGAACCCGCGACCCTTCCACCTGTGGTGAAAGGTATAAAAACGTTTGTATTTTGTTTGTATCAGAGGGTTTTTATAAAAATGTTGATGTTTTTAGCCTATTTATGGAATATTTAATTATTAATATAAAATTTTATATAAATTAATTATTAAATGTTAAAAAAAAAACAAAAATAAGCAAAAAAAAAAGTCTTAAGAAAATAATAAAAAAAAAATGTAAAAAAAAAAGTGAATTGACCTCACCGAGATTTGAACCTCGAACCCCACGGCCTTAGAGAAAAAAAAAGTATTTGTGACACAGCGTCTAGACAACTGAGCTATTGAAGCTCACACAAAATCATCGTCAATAGAGGTACATATATAAAAGTCTTCGTTCATTAGAGATTTGTTTAGTTTTTATTTAAATGACAAATCTTTATATGTGTGTTGTTTGTGTATAAAAGGTGGAGATGAAAGAAAAGAATTTTAATTATTAATATAAAATTTTATATAAATTAATTATTAAATGTTAAAAAAAAAACAAAAATAAGCAAAAAAAAAGTCTTAAGAAAACAATAAAAAAAAAATGTACAAAAAAAAGTGAATTGACCTCACCGAGATTTGAACCTCGAACCCCACGGCCTTAGAGAAAAAAAAAAGTATTTGTGACACAGCGTCTAGACAACTGAGCTATTGAAGCTCACACAAAATCATCGTCAATAGAGGTACATATATAAAAGTCTTCGTTAATTAGAGATTTGTTTGGTTTTTATTTAAATGACAAATCTTTGTATGTGTGTTGTTTGTGTATAAAAGGTGGAGATGAAAGAAAAGAATTTTAACACATGGATGTGTTGTTATGCTCAAAATTCTACATACATATTAAACAAAGGCACAGGGTATACCAGTGATGTCAAAAGTGACAGCTGTCAAACGAGTGGTCCAAAACCGTATGGTGAGGGTTGTTGTTGTATTTCATGTCCTAGGCGATAAAGAGATTTAAAAACAATGTATACAAAAAAATAATGTGTAAAAGTGAACAACTACACAGCATGGTTTAAAACATATGATCGCCAAAAATATCAAAGAGATACCATAGAAGTGCAACATGACTGTATTTACTAAAATTGTTGTTTCATAAACTTAGTACAAACTCACAACAAATTTTATACTTGGGTTACATATTGTAATAACAAAAACTGTTTTATGTTTTTATAGCATTTTTGCACATAATTAATGTATTTTTTTTATTTTATCTCAGTATTCAGAAGAACAATACATACAACAAAGTTTCATATTTATATGATCTGTGAAATGTATAAGCAAATAAACACACTCACAAAGCACATTTAATTAATCGTCAGCTTATTATTAGTTTGCCCAAAGATTTAAAAGAAAAACAATGAAAATGGTTTTCATTCTTAATTTTATATCAAAGTTGATATTAGTTATCTCAGTTATGATGCCAGATATCGAAAAACGGGTTTCAGAATTAGAAAGAGGATATTGATATTATATATAATCCAATCGCCTCTATTATTACAAAAATGGTGATTGGGCCAAACCAATAATAAGCTGACGAATTGGAAAATCAGACGCAAGGAAGAGAGACAGAATAATTGTCATACAGTTGTTTCACCTACAGTTTTTCATAGCGCAGTTGCTTTTATAGCCTATTAAAATAGTAGTTTTCACGTAGTTTTCTAAAAGGCCGTAAAAAAAAGGCGCTCTAATCACCGTGTCTTCACTGTGTTACATTGTGAACAAAGGGATTTTACTGGAAAAATTAGAGGTAGTCCTGGTTTTTTGCTAATATCTCAGCCATTTATTAACCGATCTGTCTGATTTTTAATAGCAAACAGAAATGGATCACATGTAACAGAAATAAAAAAGAATCAAGTCCTCATCATGTCTGGGTTTTTCGGAAAACCCATTTCAACACACAGACGGACAGACGGACAGACGGACAGACGGACATCGTTAAATCAACTTCGCTCTTCATAAGGACCCAGAATATATATACTTTATAGGGTCTAAGATCAATATTGTAGAAATTACAAACGGAATGACAAACTTATATATACCCTTCCACCTATGGTGAAGGGTATAAAAATGAACTAGAATTTAGAAAAATTAACTTATTTAGAGGAAAAAGTGAAATGAAAACGGCGCTAAAGATTTTTAAAATTTTCCTTGAAATTAAGAAACAAATTTTACTTTGTGAGGACACTGCTCTTAGCAAGCTTTTTGCTATACAATTTTGTCTTAAAACTACATTGAATTATACTAAATTCATGTATTTAAAATATAAATTGAATTTCATTAGCAAAAAGGTAAACAATATAAAAAAATGTACTGCAGGATATTCTGCAACGTAATAAATTGTAACAAAGTCAGATCCTTTTCTTAGTTAATTAACGGTTCTGCTTGAGAGAATTACAAAAAGGGGCGCCCTACGTGACACACGGCATCTATGTCTAAGGAACTCTTAGGGTCCTTTGTCTTCTTAAATTAACTAGTTTAAGGAAATTGTTGCAAAAATACAAAATATCACATTTACAATTCTTGTTATTATTGGAAAATGAAAAAATGTCATAAGTTCATTTCATGGGATTTTTAGCTTAAACTTTATTTGACATATACAAATTTAAACTTTTTTATTATTAAGTGAAAAAAATAGTTCGATAAATATTAAGTTTAATAAGCGCTACGTCAATTATAGGAAAGCCATTATGCCGTTATATATAAAATCTGCCTGTGATATTTTGTAAAGGGTGTCCCAAGAAGAACGCAATTTTTAAATTTTAAATAAAACACAGATATTTAAAAAAAAAAATCGTGAAACTTTATTATATCGTAAAGTAGACAGAATGAGGTTATGTATGGTGCAGATGGCCGCCGCGGCTTTGCTGGCATGCACGCGATCTTTTAATGAAATTTTCAATGACCGTTTTGCATGAATGCTGCGGTATTTCATTAATGCAGCGTCCAATTTCCTCTTTTAAGGCTTGAGTCGTCGTCGGCTTATTCGCGTAAACCATCGACTTCAAAAAACACCAAAGAAAAAAATCTAATGGTGTTAAATCGCACGATCTAGGCGGCCAATTCTGATCTCCAAAACGCGAAATAACACGACCGGGAAATGACTGATGCAGCAATTAAATTGTTTCTCTGGCTGTATGACATGTGGCGCCGTCTTGTTGGAACCACATGCCCTCCACATTCATTTCTTCAATTCTAAGCAAGAAAAAACTGGTTATCATTTCACGATACCGAACACCATTGACTGTTTGCGCTTGACCTGCCTCATTTTCATAAAAAAAGGTCCAATGATTCCTCCAGGCCAAAAACCACACCACACAGTGACACGTTGAGGATGCATTTGCTTCTCGTGAATCACTCGAGGATTTTCCTCACCCCAAATGCGACAATTCTGCCTATTGACGAAGCCATCAAGATGAAAATGGGCCTCGTCACTGAAGATGATTTTATCGGCAAAATCAGCATTTTCATGTTGTCTCTCCAATACCCAATTAACGAACTCCCTTCGCTGTTCATGGTCAGCTGGCTTCAGTTCCTGAGTCAATTGAACTTTGTATGCATGAAGATGCAAATCTTTCGTCAAAATTCGCTGCAAAGTGGATTTGGAGACACTAATTTGCTGAGCTCGGTGTCGAATTGAGGTGGATGGAGTTTGAGCGACATCATCACATACAGCTGCGACATTTTCGGTCGATCGACCTGGTCGATGGCGCGTTGTTGTCTTTACATCACTAACAGACCCAGTTTCGGCAAATTTATCCATTAATCTCTTTACAGTTGACTCTTTTGGAGCATTATTGTGACCCCAAATTGCCGCAAAACTTTCACCATTTTGGTAAAACAATTTCACAATGAGAATGCGTTGTTCATTCTTGTAGCACTCCATTTTTACTAACCTCGTACCTTCTACTAGCAAACAATAACAATTGTTCAAATGTCAAACAATGACACTTCGAATGTTGCCAGATTTAAAAATTGCGTTCTTCTTGGGACACCTTTCAAAGTCAACTTTAATTTCTTTTATTTAATAATATTTTTTCTTGAAAACTAGGAAAACTAACTGATTTGTTTTTAATTTATTGTTTTTTTGGAATAGAATTTTAAAAATAATTTAAACGTTTTCCAACAAAAAAAAACCTTTACCAAATTTTATTATTTTTAAAAAATTATAAAACTTTTACTTAAAAAAAAATAATATTTCATAAAAATTTTTAAAATTTATCTGAACTAAGTTGTAGGAAAATTTTCTTTAAAAATAGTTCATGAGTTTCTAAAATCAGGTAAATTTTTATTATTACATAGGAAAAAATGTATTACTTTTGGTTTTTAATTGTCTAAACTAATTTTTAGAAAACAATTCTTCAAAATTAGAAAGTGGTATACCTAAAAATTGAATTTGGAAATGGCTTTCTAAAATTTAGTTAATTTTACTACTCGCGAACTAAAAATGAACACACATTAAGTTTAAGTACTTTCTCGATTTAAGTTAGACACATTTTTTGAACTAAATGGGAGTAAATTATGTCCTAATTTTTTTTTTTAACTAAACTTAATTTTATTACATTTGAGTATGCAATTTTCTTAAAACTAAGATGTTTTTTCTTAAAATTAATATATTTTATTTAATTGACTTGTGTTTTTTCCTAAAATCAAGAAATAATACTTAGGAATAATATGAACTATTTCTGAGTATATAAACTATTTCGTTTTTCCTCACACTTAAGAATTTTTATTCTTTTTAAGAAAATTTTTCTAAGTTTTAATAAAATTTTACTTAAATTGAGGACAATTTATAAACTATTTTGAAGGAAATTTTTGATTACATTTTAGTTCATGTCTTTTTTTTTTTTTTTTTTGATTGCAGGAGAAAATTTATTATATTAAATATCGAAATATATATGAACATACATGATCATACATGGGTTTGTGTATGATAATACATGGACATCCGTGGTTATATATGTCCATGTGTAGTTTAATATATGATCATACAAGACTTAATATATGACCATACAACTTTAGATCCTAAATTTGAGGGTAATTAGTCGTATAAGGAATATATATCATCATATATGGTCATATATTATTCATATATGCTCATATGAGGAAATATACCCTGAAATTTCATATCCTAAGATATATGGTCATATATATGATCATGTATGACCATATATTGAGCAATGTATGAACGTATAAGACCATGTATGCCCTTGTATAATCATGCATGTCATATATATTTCTAACTTGACATGGGTAGTGTCAATTTCGCTAAGCTTCGCAATTTAAAAAAATGCAAAAATCGCCGTACCGTAATTCACGGTATTTAATTTTATTTCTATGGATAGCGTTATTAATAAAAAAAATAATGAAACTATTTGCTTATTGAATTTTTAGATTCGTTTTCGAGCTATTGAATACAAAATTGCATTTGCGTGAAAGTTGCTGCTCTCATGATCATTTATAATCATGAGGTGCTGTAAGCATAAATATTTTTTCTCAGCGATTATACATTAAATATGCTGCATTAAAGGTATTTTAAAAATGTTTGTTCAGAAATACATCCGAAATTGAGAATATATTTCATTTTAGCAAATTTTTTGTTTTTGGGAATTTTTTTTTGTGTTTTTTGGGTGAAATTTGCTTTTTATTTGGGCGATATTTCATTTCTATTTTTGAACCATTTTTTATATTTGGGAGATTTTGCAATGAAATTAAAACCGTGAATTTGGGCTTCACGGTTTTAATTTCATTGCAAAAAAAATTAGTGTGTAAGAGGCTTAAACAATAATAATTTAAATTCCCTAGAACAAAAAAAAAAAATAAAAATAAATGAGTCCTCCTTTTATAACCTACAAACACGTAATGAACAGGATTAATATTATAGTTGCAATCATAATATTTAATGATTATGGATCAATGTAGAACAATAGAAAAAGAAGCATAGACACTTAACAAACTAAATAACAAAAACAAAAACACAATCATTAAACTGTTGCATATAGAAACGACATATATGACTATATACAACTCCACAAAACATTTCACAAACGTTGTCGAACTGCTTCCCATCTTTAGACATTCATATAATTTTAAAAACAAAAAAAAAAAACAGTCTTCCTTAGTAAGTAGTAACCATCTATCTTTCTATCTATCTACTAACTAACTATCTACTGTATGTTTAATATATTAAATGGGTGTTGGCTGTCTGCTAGAGCAGCTAGATATCGTAGTTAGCTATGAGTTCTAGGAATATAATAAAGTATAAGGAATTATCGAACTGTTGCTTTAACATTATGAAATACTTTTATACAAACTAGTAGTAGTTATGTATAGTTTGTGTGTATAGTAAATGGCAGTATCAGCATTATTAGCTACATTTATTTTTTATTGCAAAGCTTTCCCCATGAAATCTATTCATCAGTTACCCATAAGTTCGTTGTGGGTTGGTGTGAAAGGTTAACATGCTTTTAAGTGTTAATCCTAATAGGATATTGTAAGGATAATTTATCATGTAAAGGAAGATGTAATATACAGGATATACGATGTACGATGTTTGGCTCAAAGTAAATAGTTAGTAACATATAACAAAACTAATCGGATTAATAAAATTGTCAGATTGATATTGATTTTTTTTTAAATGGTCAGTGGGTCAGACCATTTAAAAAAAATTGAATTAGGAATGGATTATATTTAATGTAAATATCCTTTTTATATTTTCGAAAAGCTTTTCTCAAAATCACGTATCATAAGAAAATGTAAAATTTATTTGCCATTTTACTCTGTATTGACTTTTTTTGGCCTATGGGTCAAAACAATACACAAAGTTTGTGCCAGGTTGAAGTTTCTTCTTTGAATATATTACATGTTTTTAAAAAAAAGATATTATGTATAAAATTTTCTTAATATATGAGAATAAAATTGTTATAAATTCTTTTAAATCGGAGCAAAAAATATTAATAAAACGGTTTGTATTTTGTTTGTAGAGGTTTTTTATAAAAATTTTGATGTTTTTAGCCTATTTATGGATTTTTTAATTAATTTAAAATTAATTTTAAATTTTATTTAAATTAATTATTTAATGTTAAAAAAAAACAAAAAATAAACAAAAAAAACAGTCTTAAGAAAATCTAAAAAAAAAAATTGTACAAAAAAGTTGAATAGACGGGGATCGATCGCGCGACTAAAAGAAAAAAACTATTTATGACAAAGCGCTTAGACCACTGAGCCATTAAGGGACATGCTTAATCATCGTTAATAGAAATAAATCAACAGTTTTCGTTCAAATCAAATTTGTTTGGTTTTTAGATAAATCTTTGTATGTGTTTGTTGTTTGTGAAGAGGTGAAAGAAAAGAAGTTCAACAAATAAAATAAAAAAAGAACACCAACCACAGTGTTGTCATATATTTTTTCAAAAATCTTTTAAGTTGAAAAAAAAATTTGGTCGACCAAAAAAAATATTTTTATACAAATCGTTAAAAGAAATCACTAGAACTGCATGTGTTTTATTTCTACAAAAACGTTTGATTTAGCTTTTATTTGCATTTGGGATTTTATTTCGCTTTTTTTTTAAATATTTTTAATTTCTTTAGCTTCATTTTAAAAATTTCAAAGAAAATAGTTTACAAAAATTTGTTTTATAAATTATTAAAAGTTATAACCTAAAATAGTTGCACTCAAAAAGAAATTATGTATGTATACAATTTTCTTAATATATGAGAAATAAAATGGTTTAAAAATCTTTTTACAAATAATTTTAAATCGGAGCAAAAAATAGTAAAAGAAACCGTTTGTATTTTGTTTGTATCAGAGGGGTTTTTATACAAATTTTGATGTTTTTAGCTTATTTATGGATTATTTAATTGCAAATTTAAAATTTCATTTAAATTAATTATTTAATGTTAAAAAAAACAAAAAAAAGTCTTAAGAAAATCTAAAAAAAAAATTGTACAAAAAAGTTTAATAGACGGGGATCGATCCCGCGCCTAAGACAAAAAAGTATTTGTGACATAGCGCTTAGACCACTGAGCCATTGAAGATCATACGCAACCGTCGTTAATAGAAGAAAAAATAAACAGTTTTCGTTTAAAAGAGATTTGTTTGGTTTTTATTTAAATGACAAATCTTTGTATGGGTTTGTTGTTTGTGTATAAAAGGTGAAGAGGTGAAAGAAAAGAATTTCAACAAATGTATGTGTTTGTTATGCGTCAAATTCAACATATATACATATTAAACAAAGGGATTTTACGGAAAAAATAAGAGGTGGTCGTGGTTTTTTGCTAATATCTCAGCCATTCATCAACCGATCTGGCTGATTTTTAATAGCAAACAGAAATGGATCAAATGTAACAGAAATATATAATAATCAAGTCCTCATCATGTCTGGGGTCTTCAGAAAATCCATTTCAACACACAGACGGACAGACGGACATCGTTAAATCAACTTCGCTCTTCACAGGTATAAAAAAGTAGATATTTTTAATTGAAAGAAAACGGCTACTGAATACAGTAAAATTGAGTAACAATTTTGTAAAAAAAAATACTGACAAATATTTACTACAAAAAAACCCAAAATTACTCCTAAGGCGATTTGGGGATTATGGTCGAAAGATTTTCGAACATCATGATTTTCATCATTATTACTGGCAATAAATGGACATGTTTCCCATTGGAATTATACAGTTTTTTAAAGAAAATAATTAAAAATGGGAATTGGGAGCGGAATTAAAAAAAAAAATAATCCCCATAGGAAATCGATCTTAACCCCTATGAGTAAATAGTGGGTCATATTATCCAAAACTAAATCGGAATAGTATTGGCGGGGTTTATATTCTTTTTATTCTCCTTTTTTTCTTGATTTTTTTTTTTTCATATAACTATTCTTCTTAATTATTTGAGTATCTACTAACTTATTATTTTGAGTGTATTTATACGTATAGATATAGCTGGACAAAATAAAGTGCAAAATTGTAAAAATTTATTTATTACCCTTTGTCAGTATTTATCTTAAAAACCACGCCCACTGGGAAAAGGGTTTATATAAAAAATAATATTAAAAGCGATTTATAAATTGTTCTCTTAAATATATCCGTTAGTGTACGAGTATATAAAGCATAAGGATTTCCAATGGTAAGCTAGGGAATGTTGTTAAACAACAAAAAAGGGATAATAAAGAATTAAAATTTATTTAGGAAATGAAAATGTTGATACCAAAAACAAAAAAAATTTACTGAAAAAAGGAAGTTAATATTAATTGGTTATTGAAAGCAAATTAAAAATTATTAATGAAACAAAAAAGTATATTTGTTTTACAATTATTATTAAAAATTGATAAGATTAAAAAAATTTGTGCAGCTATATAAGTTTTTCCATTATTATAACACAAATTGGGTACACTTTATATAATACGGCACTGCAAAATAACGCCAAAGTTGAAATTAATTCCAAAGAAAATGATATACTACCCAAATAATTTTGTGTCTATTTTTTGGGGTTATTTATTATTATATTTTCGCCTTGGGGTAAAACCTCGTTTTAATTGTCTAAGAAATATTTTAAAAATTTTACTTTTAACAAAATGAAATTATCACCGAAATAATGAAATAACGCCCAAACAAAAATTTAAATTAAAGTTCAAAATTGTAATGTTTTAATTTTTTTTTAAAGCAAAAATTTTTAAATTCAAAGATGAAATAAATCCCAAAGATAATGAAATAACCCCTTAACAATTTTGAGTAATTTTTTTTTTAATTTATTCCAGTTTAATATTATTGTGGATTATTTCGTAGCACTTAAGATAATACAGCACTACAAAAAAATTTCCATATTTCTTATTTAATTCAGAACTACCCTGCGGGAAAAAAGGGGTCAGTTGGAAATTGCGACCTGTCCCGTGATGGGTGAAAACTGGACCGGTTCCGAAAATGCATATCACAAGATAGGTGAAAAGAGGACCGCTTCCTACCACGTGACCGGTTTAAAAGTCCTGACATGTATTTTTTGGACCAGTCTTGTGACATGTCACAAGAGCGCAATCCATGGCTATGGAACACTGGGTGTCCTTTGTCTTCTTAAATTAACTAATTTAAGGAAATTGTTGCAAAGATACAAAATATCACAGTTACAATTCTTGTTATTATTGGAAAATGAAAAATGTCATAAGTTCATTTCATGGGATTTTTAGCTTAAACTTTATTTGACATATACAAAATTAAACTTTTTTATTATTAAGTGAAAAAAATAGTTCGATAAATATAAAGTTTAATAATCGCTACGTCAACAATAGGAAAGCCATTATGCCGTAATATATAAAATGTGCCTGCGATATATTGTATTGTAGTCAACAAACAAATTTATAACATAAAAGCGCAAATTTGAAATTTTTTACCCTTTGCTAACAAAACTTTAAAATATATTTTAAGCTACTTTAAGTTTAATATTTAAGACTTTTAAGATTAAAGATGGATACATGAGCCACGCACGATCACGAACCAAAAATTACAATCACGATAGTTTTTTTAATGGTTACTTTAATTTATTTTATTTAATAATATTTTTTTTTTTAAATTAGGAAAACTAACTGGTTTGTTCTTAATTGATTGTTTTTTTGGAATAGAATTTTAAAAATAATTTAAACGTTTTCCAACAAAAAAAATCCTATACCAAATTTTATTATTTTTTAAAAATTCGAAAACTTTTACTTGAAAAAAAGAATATTTTATTAAAATTTTTAAAATTTATCTGAACTAAGTTGCATGAAAATTTTCCTAAGAAATAGTTCATCAGTTTCTAAAATCAAGTAAATTTTTATTATTACATAGGAAAAAATTTATTACTTTTTGTTTTTAATGGTCTGAACTAATTTTTAGAAAACAATTCTTAAAAATTAGAAAGTGGTATACTTAAAAACTGAATTTGGAAATGGCTTTCTAAAATTTAGTTAATTTTACTACTCTCGAACAAAAAATGAACACACATTAAGTTCAAGTACTTTCTCATTTAAGTTAGACACATTTTTTGAACTAAATGGGAGTAAATTATGTCCTAATTTTTTTTTTAAATAAACTTAATTTTATTACATTTTAGTATGCAATTTTCTTAAAACTAAGATGTTTTTTCTTAAAATTAATAAATTTTTATTTAATTGACTTGTTTTTTTTTCCTAAAATCAAGAAATATTACTTAGGAAAAATATGAACTATTTCTGAGTATATAAACTATATCATTTTTCCTCAAACTTAGGAATTTTTATTCTTTTTAAAAAAATTTTCTAAGTTTTATTAAAATATTACTTAAATTGAGGACAATTTATAAACTATTTTGTAGGAAATTTTTTATTATATTTTAGTTCATGTTTTTTTTTTTTTTGATTGTAGGAGACTTTCCCTATTTGTGTGTTTTATGAAATTAACCTAATTTCATGTAAATAAATTTACATATTTTTTTTATATTAAATTTTTCCACCCTTATCGCTTGAATTGTTAATAATATTATTCTGTTTTTTTTTTGTATTTACTTCAATTAAATTTTGTTCTAGATATTATGCATATCATGTTAATAAGTTTATATACTACATATATAAGTAATTAACATAAATCTCTTAATTATCTAATGTTTATAACGATATAATATTTGTATAACTTGTATATGAATAATTTATAATATTATAGTAACTAATTAGTAATACAAAAGTAAACAAATATTACATGCAGTGTGTAATTGAAAAGCTGATTCTATTGAAAAATAATTTAAAAAAAATAAATTTTAATTGGTACTTAAATGAAATGCAAGTAGTAATTGCCAACATATATAATATTGTAGAAATAAAAAAGGATTAAAAGGGATTTTATTTAACAAGCATTTATTTATAAACTTTAATACGAACATGTGTGAAATTTATGAAATTTTATTTTTTTTTTTGTAGACACTGTTGAAGTACCTACTCAAGATATTTTACACATATTGTTTACATTTTCTCATACAGTATTGCCAACATATTGTAAATATTTGAACTATGGATGAAAGTCTCTTGGAGAAAAGTCGCCGCCCCCCCCCACACTTTTTATTTATTTTAAAGATTGGCCGCAGCTCATTTTTACTGTTAAGATTCAGGCAAAATTTTTGGGTATAAGTCTGAATTTAGTTCAATTGGCTTACAGATAGTAAAATATTAGAAAAGTCCAACCTTTGTCCCCAGTATTTTTTTATTCTTAATTCAGGGGAGCCAAGGACTAAATTTTGGGTGTAAATCAGAATAAAGTTCAATTGGATAATTAAGTAATATTAAAGTTATTAAAATAACAGAAAAGGCCAACCTTTGGCCCCAGTACTTTATGTTCAGAGGGGCCAAAGATTAAAGTTTTTATCTACAACTTATATTAAGTTCATTTAGTTATCTAAATTATATTACAGATTGGAAAATACCCATCTTAGGCCCACGTCCTTTTTGGTTTTCAAAACTCAAGGGGCCAAAGTTTAATTTTTTTGGCCAATCTTCGCTAAATTGAATAATGTTGTAGATAGGAAAATGTAAGAAAAGACCAATATTTGGCCCGACACACTTTTTTATGATTCAGGGAGGGGCTATAGGTTAAATTTTTGTATGCAACCTGCGGTAAGAAAATATCTGAAAAGCCCAAAATGTGTATCAAATCTACATTTCACCCTTTTTAATATTATGGATTAAAAATATCAGAAAACACAAATCTGCAGCCTCCTTAATCTTAACAACAAAAAGTGCTTGGCCAAATGTTGGCGTTTTTTTTTGCATTATTAGCTAATAAGATATTTTTGATAAGATATTGTTTGAAATTGACGTCACGAATGTGATAAAAATGGAGGACTCGAAACGAGATAAGTCTACCTCTCAAATGCCTCTCCCAACAGCTTTGGCTAGAAAATTAAAATTTAAGATATGTGCTAGATAATAAACATATTCCCTGATAAAGCTTATTTTAGAATTTTTTTCAGGAAGGTAGTAAAAATGGAGGTTCAAAACAGAAAAAGCGCTCCCCTGAAATTACAAAAATGTGTTCCCTGAAGTATGGAAAAATTCACTGAAAATTATGTTTTATATCGAAATAAAATTGAACTTCCCATAAGAAAATCGAAATATTTATATATGAACATACATGATCATACATGGGCCAGTATATGATTATACATGGGTATATATGATCATATAGATCAATATATTTACATATATATTGGGATCCTAAATTTGAGGGTATGCGGTTGAAGATATATGGAAATATATGAGATCATGTATGTTCATATATTAAACAATGCATCGATCTATGTGTACATGTATACCCATGTATGATCATATACAGGCCAATGTATAAACATATGTGTCCATATATATTTCGATTTTTACTACCCATGTAAAAATCGAAATATATATAAACATACATGATCATTCATGGGCTTGTATGTGATCATATTTGGGCATACATGATCATTTGTGTCCATGAATAGTTCAATATATGAACATACATGATCTCATATATGACCATATATCTTTGGATCCAAGTTTTAGGGTATAAAGTCATATATGTTCATATATGAGCATACATGAATACCATATATGAGCATTTACAATTATATATACCCATATACTTTCATGTATCCTCAAATTTCGGATCCGAAGATATATGGTCATATTGGATATCATGCATGGACGTATATGAACATGGACGTATATGAACATGTACAAGCCCATGTATGTCCATGCATGTCCATATATATTTCGATTTTTACATGAGTACTTAACAAAAAAAAAAAAAAACAATACAGTTTTTGTTATAAAAATCTCTTCAACAAAATATCAGCCTTTACAAAAAAAGGGTTAAGTGAGGATTACGTTTGTTTTCCTCCATTCAGTGTTTTAATATCGATATTTACAGACAAATACAAATACATAATTTATTATACAACATGTTTACAAATTTATTGTTTTATGGATTTGTAAATACATAAATATAATTTATTATTTTTTTATATTTTGTTTCTACAAACATTATAGATTTGTGTGTATTGGTAGTATTTACACACATACACAATAATGCACACACTGATATTATACTTATATATAAGGGGTATAACTTACAGTACGGTGCACAATGGTTTAATAGATTTTATTCACAACAATAATATTAATATTAGCAGCAAAATAAGTTTGGCCCAACAGGGTTACAAGGTAACAAAGTATGCAAATTGGTTTGCCAATTCTACTTGCGTTTAAGTTTTAAAGAATGTAACAACAAAGAGAAATTGATAACAAACACGTGCATTAATATGTTACTAAACACAGCCAGAGTTCATAAGTTAATTTCATGTTAACTCAATAAATCAAAATAGATTATTTCTCATACAGCTTTTTTCATTTAAGTTGTGAGTTGAGACCATTCTATTTATTTAGGAAAACTTTAATGACGATAAGACCTAATTTTTCATTATACCCCTATTTAAAATATGTGTGTGTCTGTGTATCAAATACAATTTTAAGCATCATTATTTGCACACAACAGATTTGAAATACTTGTATAATAATACAAATTTTAAAATATATATAACAACAGTTTTCACAAATAATATTCTTTTTGGCGCCATAAATCATAATGAACCACTTTACTTCCTTGACGGGCTTATCCCTTAAACACAACCGCACACATACACTCATAAAAAACACACTTGCTCATACAAAGTCATATAGCACATATTAATATCAACATATACAGACTTATTGATGGCCATAAGTTGACACCTAAAAATTAAAAATTTTTGTTGTAACTAATTTTAAGCAAATCATATGACTTCTGCTCCCTTAAAAAGATCTTAAATTGTAACAAAAAAATTGTTAGTTATATGATGCTAACATATGACCATCTTTATAAAACACATACACAATATTATAAACATATATGTAGACTTGTAAATAGCAGTTTTTTTTTGAGAAATTGTTTAAATGTATTTCATTTTTTTTTTCTTTTCAATTTTATACTTTTTTCTATAATGGGTGTAGTATGTTATTTCATTTTTTTTGAAGAAAAATTTATATTATTGTTGACATGATATATGTGAATTTCCATTAGTTTAAAAGTTGATCTTAGGAAATTATTCAACCATTTATTTGTTTACAGTTTAAATACAAAATAAATATTCTATAATCCTACAAAAAGGAGTTTGGGATTTTCACAATTTTTCTAACTTTAAAGAAAATTGTGTGCTTTTAAAATAAATTTTTTATTTTACCAAGTTTATGGCTTTGAATTAATACTAATTTTCTTATATTATAATATCGCTATAAAAAAAAGTCTTTGACAAAAAATTGGTGAAATAGCTGTATCTATTTTTTTTACATTATGCAAGAACTTGCGAACATATGCCAAGTTTTTTTTCTAAAATATTGTAACTACTTGGTAAACTTTACCAAGTTTTTATAAAATTTATACAAAGAAAATGTTTAAAGGCCCATTTCACCAATTTTTTAGCAAAACTTTGTTTATAAGTATTTTTCTGTTATTTCTATATTCGTGGTGAAAAAAATCAAAGAATTTATTATTAGATATTAAAAAATTTTAAAAGATAAAGAGTTTCATAATTCCAGTTATTATTAGTGAAATGTCGTTTAACAGGATTTTTAACAAAATATGAAAAATATGCATTTATAGTGAATTATGCATCAAAATATGCATTTATAGCAAAGTTTTTAGGTAATATATCAGAAAACATGATTTTTTTAACAAAATATGCATTTATAGTGTAATATGCACCAAAATAAAGCGATATTTCGCTTTTATTTGGTGCATTTACGGCAAAATATGCAAATATTATAAAAGGGTCCAAAATCCCAATTTTTACGTAATATATTAAAAAATATAATTTTTTTGACAAAATATGCATTTACAGTAATATATGCAAAAATTATAGAAGTTTTCAAAATTCAAGTTTTTAGTAAAATATCAAAAAATATGATTTCTTTAAGCAAAAGATGCAAAAATGCATAAAAGTATACTCTACATTTTTTATTTATTCAATAATAATACAAAATGCAAATATGCATTTATAGCAAAATATGCAAATATTATAAAATGGTCCAAAATCCCAGTTTTTAGGTAATATATTAAAAACATGTTTTTTCAACAAAATATGCATTTATAGTGTAAAATATGGGCATTTCCTGGGGTCACGAACGTACGTTCGTAGGTTTTTGATGTACAAAGAATATAGAAAACAAAACTTTTCCTAGCAATTTTTTTTGCGATTCGATAGCAGTTTGGTAGCTCTATGTTTAGTGCAAAAGATGGTTTTCATCGAGTTTCATTTTTCATAATGATAGTCATAAACATGTGGTCACGAACGTACGCAAAATAGAAGTCAACTTTGGCTGAGAGTAGTGAAATATAAAAATCTGCGAAATGGAACGGTATATTCAAAAGCGATTAATTTATTTTAAAAGTGTACTAATGTAGGTCTGCATTTAGTATTTACACAAAAAAATATCCCTATTAGTTTTTCTTTAATTGACTTAGGTACCGGTCGCGAACGTACTGGTCGCGAACGTACGATTTTTCCATATGATTTTTTATTATTATCACCGTGCATTTTCCGATAAATATCTTCAAATTTCCTCAACAAAAAATGTAATACCCAATTTATAGTGTGTAATAACACTTATAACAAGAAATAGACTATTTTATTTAATATGAAATAATGAAATTTTAACAATATTTATGATATTTTGGTTTTTATTGAATAGGCCGTTAGAGCTGTGCTTAATTTAAAGTCCTCATCACAGAAAATCGAATGCATCATTCTGATACCTGAAATATTCGGTATATCATTCCATTTTTCAAGTTAAGTTGGGGACATCTTATCAATTGTATCAGCTCCAATATATATTATATTAATTCCAGTAATGTGGTGATGGGCACAGTTGTAAAAAGACAATGCATCATTTAAAACAATGTTTTTTGTTTTAGTTGTTTGGAAAACCTTTCTCTTTACAATTCCCCAACGCCATCGACTGCACCTTTCCCATGTGATGTTGCAAAGAAATTCCACTCAAGTGTTTTACAAGCGAATTCAGCCATTAAGTCGGGTAAGCTCCAAAAAATAAATTTATTTTTGAATTGACAGCTACTTCCGTCCGAGAAAATCAATATGTTTTGAAATTTTCCATGTTGGGTTTTAATTTCTTCAATAATCTTCGTTATAAAAACATACACATCGATTTTGCTGTGACTTAAACTATCGCTTGTTACGGCAAATGGCATAGTTTTGTCAAGCATCCATGCGACGCAAGTAAAAATCGAAACTTGTTTATAGCTAAAATGTGCGCTTTGAACTTCATTTTGGCAGACCAGCCTATAATTTTCCGCGAAATCAATTTGTAACACAAGTTCTCCGGGCTTGATATTTTTCCTTTTGGCTTCAAAATAATTTTGTTGATCTCGCTTTACAAAGAAGTGTCTTTTAAAAAGAGGCAGCTGAACCTCTAACTCATAAAGTAAATCTGAAAGCGGAGCAACAGAGTAAGTCAAAGTTATTCTATCGTCTACTTTCCGCCAGTGTTGCCATTTTACGATTTCATCCATTTTTGTTAAATATTTTACTGGAACAATAGATTTTACATCTTTTGTACAGTTTTCACAATCGTTGGTCATACAGTTTTCATTCTTAATATTGCAGCAAGCTAATTGCAAAAAACTTTCGAAGGTTTTAGGAAAAGACTGTACAACTGTTGCGCAACCATTTAATAAAAAACTAAAATTGGCGTGATGAATACATACACACATATTATGCGGCATTTTGGTCGAGAGTTGAACATGTTTGGGTCGACATTTGAAAAATTTTGTCTTACTTACGCATTCTTCAATTGATTCGTTTTTATAAACTTCGTAAGCTTCCGATACGGTTAGCAGCATATAACGTTTAGCAACAATTTGTCCATCAACAACGAGGGTGTCCTTTTTGGCTGCCGACTGAACGCTAATATCTTCACGCAAGTAAATGTCTTTCACCACTTTCAGCTTCCTCTCCCATTCCAAATCAACTTGTGTAGAAGTTTTATTTTGGTCATTTTCCGGTTCGACATACTTCTTAAATAGTCCTTTAATAACTTCAATTTTTTTTTTTTCAAATCACTAGGTAATGCCCTTTCAGCCTTTTTCATTGCTTTTCCCAGAGTTTGTTTACACGAATACGCTTCATGTTTATCTTCTTCTTGAGCTTCATTTTTCTTCTTTTGTCGGTATTCTTTCAACCTTGCACGTTCTTTTTCTTGTATTAGTTCTAATACCTTCTTATTTTTTGTTAATGCTAAGCGTCGTTTTCGCATCCTCTCAGCAGCTTTTTCGCGTAAAATTTTTAGTTTCTGTGGATCGCTTTTAATTTTGTTAAAATAACGCTTTTGTTTTTCATTTTTCGATTCATCACATATTTTACCCATCTACGAAAGTATATTTGGGTGTTAAGAAAATAAATGCATTGTTTATTAAAAAAAATTACTTACGGTCGCGAACGTACGAGATATTGCAAATAAAAGAAAAGTTTTTTTTAAATTGTAACCCAATTTTTTTTTTATTTACAAATTAGTGACAACGAACTTAATTAAAATATGTTTTGTCTGACACCTGTTGACGTTTAATGCAAAGCAATTAGAAAAAAATTATGTTTTCGGTCGCGAACGTACGATTAAAATATAGATAAGAAACAAAGTAAAAATTAACCGTTAATCGAACTTTTTTTGTTCTCCTTACACTTCTTAATTGATTGCAGTAGAGAGATTTTGAAGAAAGAGTGCAAATATAACATATTTTTTGCATGTAAAATAATTAAAAATAAAAATATCTTTAGAAGTAGTTTTAAAAGAAAATATAAAATTTTCCAGTTTCCAGCCCAATTTCCGCAAGTAAACAGCTGAGATATGCTATGAAACCATTATATTATAAAAACATAGAGTTTTTTTTATAATTATAAATAATAAAAGTCGATGATTATCAACATTTTATTTTTCGATCCTGGTTGACCATTCCGAGGAAATGCCCATATATCAAAATATAACGAAATGTGCATATATAGCAAAATATGCAAAAATCATAGATGTGTTCAAAATCCCAGATTATAGTAAAATGTCAAAAATATGATTTTTTAACAAAAGATGCACAAATGCATAAAAGTATACTCTGCATTAAAATATGTATTTATAGCAAAATATGCAAATATTATAAAATAGTCCAAAAACCCTGTTTTTATATAAAAAACATAAATTTTTTAACAAAATATGCACTTATAGTGTAATATGCATTAAAATATAAGGAAATATGCATATATATCGAAATATGCATAAATTATAAAAGTGCCCAAAATTTCAGTTTTGAGGTAATATATCAAAAAACGTGATTTTTTTAAACAAAATATGCATTTATAGTGTAATATGCATCAATATATAGCGAAATATGCATTTATAGAAAAATATGCAAAAATTATAGAAGTGTCCAAAATCCCAGTTTTTAGTAAAATATCAAAAAATATGATTTTTTTCAACAAAAGATGCAAAAATGAAGAAAAGCATACTCTGCATTAAAATATGCACTTGTAGCAAAATATGCAAAACTGATATCGTATAAATGCCAAAATCACAGATATTAATAAAATATGCATCAAAATATGCATATATAGCAAAATATGCAAAACATTATAAACGTGCCAAAAATATCAGTTTTTAATAAAATATTAAAAACAATCAAGATTTTCAACAAAATATGCATTTCTAACGAAATATGAATCAAAGTATGGCAAAATATGCATACATAGCAATATAAAAAAAATATGCATTAACTAATCGATGACAATTTGTTGAAAACTTGATGACTCGCCAGTTGTTCTACAAGTAACGACAACAAACATTTATTTACATGATTTTTCGAGTTCCAGTCATAACATTTTTTTATTATATTTTCACATAGTTTTCTGAGTGTATTAGTAATTTTTTTCGAATATAGTGAAAGTGTTCATATTGCCTTTTTGTGTTTTGTACGTGTCTAAATGTTAAATATTATGCACTTAATGTGTTGTTGTCATTGTTTATATTTTTCATTTAATTTTATTATTATAATATTTTTATTTTACATTGGTTTTTTTGTAATTCTGACACATGTATATTTGTAGAAAATATAATAACGAATTTCATTATATCCTTCATGTCATCATCTAGCCATATCTACAATGGCATCAGCCTCAGCCACAGCATCAGCATTCATACATTATGAATCAACCAACAAACTTACAGACTCACATAGACATAGACAAAAGTTTATATCCTGTATCTGTATTGTGTGTAAATAAATAAAATAATTGTACAAATGTACAAGTGTTTAAATGTAGGTTTTATTTTGTATGAGTATGTGTGCAAGTGTTGGTTCTTTATATTTTTTCTTTTTTTGCGCTAATATCATTGTGACGCCATTGTGTCAACAGAAATAATTTTGCCAACATTTAACATGATTTGTTGTGTAGTTTTACTTCGAGTATTATATGAAAAATTAAAATGAATAAGAAAAATATAGAATAAAAGAAGGATGTTTTTTTTTGTTTATTTTCATACCTTCATTGTCTCGTTTTTGTTTTTTGTATTCAAACTGGTTGTACTTTTTAGAAATGTTAAAAGTCAACAACAATGAAGCGGTATTTGTGACATATTTTTTATCCTGAGTTTATGTACCCAGCAAAAATAAATGGAAGTGATTCTTAAGGAATTAATTTTTCATTGATTCTAAAGTATCGATTAGTTCTGATTTTTCTCTTCTAAGGAAGTTCTTTTTCACAACTTATAAAAATGTGATTTTTAATGAAATCAAACACTTTTCAAATCTATGATGCTACAAAAAGTAAAAAAAATATTGTAGTAAAAGTTGCAAGCATTTCGAATAGAGATAAATAAGGCCCGATTGCTGAAATTTAACGAACAGTAAAACTCAAACTTTGTATAGGAAACAACAACAAATGTGTCAGTTAAATTCCCAGGTAGATGCTATCGGGAGATTGTGAAACTGAGGCTTAGGCTCGATTACTGATGTCCTGTAGAAGTCTAAATTACAAATTCAAAATTTATTTGGGAAGAACAAAAGATTTAATTTTTCACTAAACCATAAGAAGGGCTTTAGATGCAATGAAAAAGGATCATAAAAAAATTCCACCCTATGACACCCATATGTAAAAATCATTGGTTCCGATCCAAATTTTCACAACACCGAAATCAAAATCACTGCTTTTTTTCTCTTCTTTTGCTACTTTTTTTTTTGCTGGGTATTTATATATTATAAGTTGGAATTAAATAAAAATATGTCTTTATTATACAACTCACAAAAAAAGTTCAAATTCTTTTAGGTGGGTACAGTAATTCGTTTTGGAAAGGAATTTTTTGGCATATTAGCTAAAAAATTTAAATATATTTCAATAAATTCTCTTACAAAAATATTCTTTCTTAAAAAACTCTTTGTTAAGATATTTCAATTGACTTAAATGTCAAAATGTATACCACCCACAGAGAATTACAAGATTTATTTATATAAATTTTTATTTGAAAATAAATAAATATAATTTATAGAAATTTAAATAGTTTAAGTTCTCTTATTTAAATATGTATATAACATAAATTGTAAAAAAATAAAATCTAGCAATTAGAATGAAGTACCAACAAATACAACATGGCGTATGAGTGATATTTTAAAGTTAATATTCATCATACGTATGATGTTCTGCTCTGTAAGATATAAGAACGTAGCGTATGAGTGATATTATTTATGGAATAAATCAACACAATACATCATCAAATATCATAATGGTAAAAGTAAGTCATTATTGGCACCGCATTATTTTTTGTTCCGAAATAATGCTTAAAGTAACAAGCTATTATTAACTCATTATTGTATGCTTTAAAGTTATGCAGAAATTAAATTGGTTTCTATACTGGGTTTATAAAAAGAACCTTTTAATAAAAAGTAACTTTTAATAAAAATTTACCTCTTAATAAACATTAACTTTTAATAAAAAGTAACTTTTAATAAAAAGTAACTTTTAATAAAAAGTACCTTTGAATAAAAAGTATCTTTTAATAAAAAAGTACCTTTTAATAAAAAGTACAGTTTAATAAAAAAAGTACCTTTTATTAAAAAAGTACCTTATATTAAAAAAGTACCTTATATTAAAAAAGTACCTTATATTAAAAAAGTACCATTTAATAAAAAGTACCATTATTAAAAAAGTACCTTTTATTAAAAAAATACCTCTATTAAAAAGTACCTTTTAAAAAAAAAGTAATTTTTCATGAAAAAGTAACTTTTAATAAGAAGTACCTTTTAATAAAAAGTACTTGTTACTAAAAAGTACCTTTTAATAAAAAGTGCCTTTTTATAAAAAAGTATCTTTTAATGAAAAGTACCTCTTAATAAAAAAGTACCTTTTAATAAAAAAATACCTTTTAATTAAAAAATAACTTTAAAAAAAAAAGTACCTTTTAATAAAAAAATACCTTTTAATTAAAAAATAACTTTTAATAAAAAAGTACCTTTTAATAAAAAAAGTACCTCTTAATAAAAAAGTACCTTTTAATAAAAAAAAGTACCTTTTTAATAAAAAAGTACCTTTTCAAAAAAGTACCTTTTAATAAAAAAGTTTTTTTAATGAAAAGTACTTTCTTTATTAAAAAGTAGCTTTTACTAAAAAAGTACTTTTTATTAAAAAAGTACCTTTTTTTAAAAGAGTACCTTTTATTAAAAAAGTACCTTTTATTAAAAAAGTACCTTTTATTAAAAAAAGTACCTTTTATTAAAAGAGTACCTTTTATTAAAAAAGTACCTTTTATTAAAAAAAGTACCTTATATTAAAGAAGAACCTTTTACTAAAAAATTACCTTTTATTAAAAAAGTACCTTTTATTAAAAAAGTATCTTTTATTAAAAAAGTTTCTTTTATTAAAAAAGTGCCTTTTATTGAAAAAGTACCTTTTATTATTTTTGTTTTAAATTTAGAATTTTAAATTATTGCAATCAACTGGTCCTGTTTTTCTAAGACTGAAAAATCTGAATTAAGTCCCATTTCTCAAAAAAAAAAAAAAAAATATTCGTTAAAATTGCAACACATCATTCTGTTAAAAACAATCTATTTTTTAAATGGTGGCTCGGGATATTAATGTTTTGGTTATCTAAATAAAAGTTGATATAATACAAAGTGTACCTCATACCTCAACGTATGAGTGATTTTGAATAATTAGTTATATGTACCATAAGCTTTAATATTTCCTTTTGATAATAAACCTTAAACCCTAAGGGTTTTTTGCAATTGAAATGCTTTAAACTTTAAGCGTTTGTTTAAAAAAAAAAAGAAAAACTAATAGTTCAAGCTTTGCAATATTTATTTCTCCTTTAAATTCAAAATAGGAACAAAAATACACTTTGTGTTAAGGATTTTTTTTAATAAAAAAAAACAAAAAAAATAGTTTTAGAAGGTTCCATTTATGTATTTTATTTACATTTTTTCCCCTACATTTTTTTTCATTATAATTTTATAAAATGAAATCAAGGTCTTTTTGAGATTGTGGTGTTTTGTGTATTCAAATAATAAAAAAAAAACTGAAAATAATTTCTCTGCTAGAACATAAAAATTGAAATTAATGTGCTTGTATTTGTACAACTACATGCTACTATATCAGCAGCAGCAGCAGTAGAAGTTCAAAAATGCAGGAGAGTGAACAAGTAAACTAACGCTGGCCTACATATTTGTAACCGGCTAAAATATTCTCCATATTATACGAGCACAGAAATTGAAGTTGTTTTATTGTATGTTGTTGTTGGTGCATGCAAATGTTTATTTTTCGTTGTATTTAAATGGACAATGTTTATGTGTATGTATGAGTTTATACACAAGCATTACAAAATATTACTCTTAAAATGTGAAGCTTCTACATAGTTTTGTTAAAATTTTTAAATAAAACACTATGGGAAAGTAATATTAGAAGCAACGGCAATCACCAAAGTTTTCAATAGTTCGAGTTCTTTCATATAAATTATAAACACTTTTTATTAAATTAATGAAACTTTTAAATAAATTAATAAATAAAATAAAATAAAACACGAGTGGAATTTATATTCAAATGTAATTCATGTATTTGCAAAGGTTAAAAATGAAGTGAAGTTATAATTTACAGTAATACAAGTATATATACCTAATTATAATATGTTGATTGTTAATAGCTGAATACTGTCACCAATATGAATATGACACGTCATTAGCGAATTAGGATAAAACATAATGCAATAAAATGCATATGATTGTGCAGTGTTGTTAATTAAACAATGTTTTCTTAACACTCCGACCCATTGTTTGATTTAAACATTCCTAAAAGGTTTATATTATTGAGAAATCGCTGAGGCGTTAAGGGCTTAGTAAAAATATCGGCACGTTGTAATTCAGTATTAATATATTTGATTTCAATAGTTTTATTCTTTTGAAGCTCTCTGATGAATTGTAGTCTAATATCGATGTGCTTTGTGCTATGATGTAGTTCTGGATTTCCGATGAGTCGAATTGCACCTTGATTATCAACATTTAAAACTATTGGCATATTTTGATGATTGCCAACATCAGCTAATAATTGTTGAAGCCAAATCGCCTCTTTGACACCTTCACAAATCGCCATGCACTCTGCTTCGGTTGTCGATAACGCTACAGTCTTTTGCCGATGACTTCTCCAAGTGATTGCACTATTGTTTATCATAAAAATGTAACCTGTTGTGGATCTTCTAGTGTCGATGTCTCTGGCAAAATCAGCATCTGTATACCCTTCAAATTGAAAAGTATTTTCTGATTTATATACAATAAAATAGTCTACTGTTGCTTTAAGATATCGAAAAATGCGCTTTAAAGCCAATACATGACTATGTTTAGGACAATCGGTAAATTTGCTGACTTCTCCGACTGCATAGGAAATGTCCGGTCTTGACACAATTGCTGCAAACATCAGGGAACCAACAGCTTGTCTAAATGGAAATTGTACTACGGTTTCCTTACTAGATTTTGACAAAAATATGTTGGAATCAAATGGTGTTGAAATTGGATTAGCATATTCCATATTAAATTTTTTTAAAATTTTCTTAATGTACAACTGCTGATTTATTTTAATGGTTTTGTTCACCGTATGTAATTAGAAAATTTTTTGATAATTCATCGATGAATATTTTAATTGCAGGTTTGCTGGGAGATATAATCAAACCGTCATCAACGTATAATAGCAGAATTATTTTGCTGTTATTTATATTTCCAAAGAAAACGCATCGGTCGGCAATTGATTGCTTCATATTGAAAATTTTTAAGAATTCAATGAATTTATTGTTCCAGTTACGAGAGGACTGTTTGAGGCCATAAAGACCCTTTTTGAGACGAAATACATAGTCATTACCTTTTTCTGCATTTATGCCTTTTGGGATTTCCATATATACTTCTTCGTCGAGCTCGCTGTACAAGAATGCAGTTTTTACATCGAACTGCATCATCTCCATGTCTTCAATGGCAGCTAACGCCAGAACAGCTCTCACTGAATCGTATCTAACGACTGGAGAATATGTCTCCTTATAGTCAATTCCAGCTTCTTGTGAGTAGCCTTTGGCCACTAGTCGTGCTTTAAAAACTGGTTGTTTGCTGCCTGGATCCGACTTTATTTTGAACACCCACTTACATCCAACTATGTTTTTGTTGTTGGGTTTTTCTACTATTTCCCAAGTTTTGTTGGTTTCGAGCGAATTTAGTTCGTCATTTATGGCAGAAATCCAATTTTCAGCGTTGTCTGAAGCTAAAGCTTCCTGGTATGAATCCGGTTCTGAGATGGTTGCCAAACAGCTTATATGGTCGAAACCAAATCTCTGTGGTGGAATTATTTCTTTTCGAAGGCCATATCGCTTAGATTCTCTCGATTCAATTGTAGGATCAGCATTTGTAGAGCTCGTTGGTGTTGTTTCTATATCGGTGAAAGATACTTCATTTTTCACTAAAGATATTGGAGTACTAGATGATTGTTGTTTAAACGATGAAATATGCAAATCATCGTTATGGTGCTCAGTTTGCATTTCATCGTCTTCTTTCTCCTCACGGAATGTTTTTACTTGAATTGCCTTCTCATTAAAGACTACGTCACAGCTAACGACCACTTTTCTAGAGTCTCCATCATACAGGCGAAAGTTTTTTGCTGTGGGTTCGTACCCAACTAAAATCATTTTCTTGGCCTTAGCATCCCATTTCTTCCTTCCAAGCTGTTTCGGTTGATAAACCATACACTCAGTTCCAAAAACTTTAATATGACTCAAGTCTGGCTTTTTTCCAAACCAACTTTCATATGGCGTTTTTGATCGATTTGTTGCTGTCGTTCTATTTAGAACGTAAACTGCTGTTCTTACTGCTTCGGGCCAAAGGAATTTATTCAAACCACTTGCTAGTAACATCGTGCGTGCCGACTCTTGCACCGTTCTATTGTCTCTTTCGATGAAACCATTTTGCTCTGGGGTGTATGGCGAAATTTTTTCGAGCATAATTCCATTATTGCTTAAAAGCTCAAGTACATCTTTATTCATGAATTCCGTACCGTTGTCGCACCGTATGTATTTCACTCGTTCGCCAGTCATGTTGCGTATCATAAAAATAAAGCATTTTAGTTTTTCAAGCACTTCAGATTTGTTAGATAAAAAATAAACATACCTGAAACATGTGCTTTCATCCTTAAGCAACATGAAATAACGAACTCCGTAAATACCAGTTTCACTCATTGGGCCGCATAAATCCATGTGGATATATTCACATTTGGCTGCTTCACGATTACTGCTCAAACCATGTGATGAACGATGCATTTTCCCTCGCTTGCAATCTTCACAGAAGAATTTATTTTTATTAGTAAATTGTATTCCTTCAGCAAGGTTGTTATTGCACATATTTTTAATTGATGCGACGTTGATGTGCCCTAGCCGGCAATGCCATTGTTGAAGAGAGTCTAACTTTGCAGTATTCGCAGCACAATTATTTTGTGTCTTGAACAACATTCGGAATTGATTTTTAGAATCTTTCACACCAGTCGCCAAAATATTTTTATTTTTGTTCATTAAAAAACAAGTTGTTGTTTCAATTAGCATTGAAAAACCGTGTGATGTTGCTGCAGCAGCAGAAAAAAGATTTTGTCTCAACTGCGGAACGTATTGAACGTTTTTGAGAACTCTTGGATGCCAATTGTTGTTTACTAGAGCATTAATGTGGATAGTACCAAAACCCCTTATTGGTAATTTTTCATTGTTTGCAATACAAACAAAACGATCAGAACTTAGCATTTGCAGTTCAGAGAACCACTCTTTGCGTGACGTCATATGCTGAGTTGCTCCTGAGTCTGCAATCCACACATCTTCATATGGTGCTAAAACTACATCAGACGTCGATGCAACGAAAGCTACCTCATCGATGTTTTTGTCCCTTTGTTTAGCATATTCAGTTTTGTTTTTAAGTTGTTTTTTCTTTGCACGACATTCTCTTTCCCAGTGACCTATTTTGTGGCAAAAATTACATTTTGAAGTTCTCTTTCTTTCTGCAATTGTTTTCTTGTATTTTTCTGTTTTCACATTAAACGCCGCATCGGTAACTTCAACCACACTATTCTTTTTGTGCTGATCTTCTTCAAGTTGCAGTTTTGCCATCAGATTTTCAATTGTTCTTCCTTCTTTAATGTTATACCATACCGTTTTAAAGTTTTGATACTTTGGTGTCAAACTGCTAATAATTCGAACCATTTTAATGTTATCGGAAAGCTTTTCCCCTTGCGCCTCGATTTCGGTTGCCAACGAAGACACTTTTGAAACATATTCTGCCACTGACTCGTCTTCATGCATCTTCTGTGAGAAGTATTCTTCGTAAAGACACATAACTTTTACTTCACTTTGTTTGTCGTGAATATTTTGTAATTTTGCGTAGATTTCATGGGAGGTTGTACATGACAATACATGACTTGCTTGTTCCTTTTCAATAGATGAAATTAATATTCCCATGGCTTTACCGTCACGCTTCATCCACAAATCCTTCAATTCTTGAGAACCGGTTTCATTCATATTTGACTTTCCTTGTGCTAAAGCTAGCAATCCCTGGCCTTTTAAAACCGCATCGACGTTGAACTTCCATAGCCTGTAGTTGCTGTTGTTCAGTCGGTGAAAGATATGAATGGTTTCATCAGTCATGTTTTACCGTACTTTGGAAAAACTTTTTAACTACTACTTAACATTTGCAAACACTTTAATATTTTTTTATTTTATTAATTTCCACTGGGCCCATAACCTGATAAAATAAAACACGAGTGGAATTTATATTCAAATGTAATTCATGTATTTGCAAAGGTTAAAAATGAAGTGAAGTTATAATTTACAGTAATACAAGTATATATACCTAATTATAATATGTTGATTGTTAATAGCTGAATACTGTCACCAATATGAATATGACACGTCATTAGCGAATTAGGATAAAACATAATGCAATAAAATGCATATGATTGTGCAGTGTTGTTAATTAAACAATGTTTTCTTAACAAAAAAAAATCATTGAATTAATGAAAACTTTCATTAAATTAATAAAACTTTTCATTAAAATAATGAAACTTTTCATTTATAAAATGAAACTTTTCATTAAATTAATTATGTTTTTAATTAAATTTAATTTTCATAAAATTAAGGTAATTTTTCATAAAATTTTATGAATGTTTTTAGTTTATTCAATAATAATTTCATACACTCTTTTAAAATGCTTCATTAAAATAAATTTTATATATATGAAGTTTCCCATAAAATTTAAGAAATTTTTCATTTACTTTGTGATAAATTTATTGAAAAATTTCTGTAATAATCGTCCAAAAAATAAAATTATCTATTTGATTTTAATAAATTTTTCCATAAAATTAATAAAGTTTCTTTGAACTTTACGTTAAATAAATTTTTGAAGAAAAAATGTTATTAAACAAAAGTTTTAAACAAAAAAATTCATACTTTTTATTTAAATTATTTAATATTTCTACAAAAATTTTTAAAAAATATATGAAAAACAAACAGTTAACATGAACAAGTTTTTTTTTAAAATATACGTTTATAAGAAATATGAAATTGTTCATTAATGTGAAAAACTAAATAAAACGAAATAAACTGACATGGTCTTGTATTATATTTGATCATAAATGATCATAAACGTCTCTGTATAATTTTATATAACATATCATATATGATCATTTATTTTCGGATTCACACTCGAGAGTATATGGCCGTATATCGTTATATTCGATCATATATGCTCTTGAATGCTTCCAATATGATCATATATGGTCATAAATGAACGTATCTGAGCACGTAACCACCATATACCGCCAAATATCGGATACAAATATACACTCAAAGAAAAGACATGAACTCAAATGTAATCAAAAATTTCCTTCAAAATAGTTTATAAATTGTCCTCAATTTAAGTAAAATTTTTTTAAAATTTAGAAAAATTTTCTTAAAACGAATGAAAATTCCTAATTTTGAGGAAGAACGAAATAGTCTATATACTCAGAAATAGTTCATATTATTCCTAAGTAATGTTTCTTGATTTTAGGAAAAAAACAAGTCAATTAAATAAAAATTTATTAATTTTAAGAAAAAACATCTTAGTTTTAAGAAAATTGCATACTCAAATGTAATAAAATTAAGTTTAGTTCAAAAAATAATTTAGGACATAATTTACTATCATTTAGTTAAAAAAATGTGTCTAACATATTTTTGCTAATGAAATTTAATTTATATTTGAAATACATGAAATTAGTATAATTCAATTTAGTTTTAAGAAAAAATTGTATAACAAAAAGCTTGTTAAGAGCAGTGTCCTCACAAAGCGGGAGTCCTCCGAAAGTGGGCAAATACCTACTCAATGAGTGTAAAGTACTTTAAAATATGTATATGGTAAAATATATTACCTTTACCGTAGAAGCAGGATAAGAATAAATTTCACTTAAAAGAAGTGCTATTTAACTTGTTAGAAAATATTTTCTTATTTTTAGGGAGTTAAGTCTTAGTTTTTAGTAAAAAAAAAAATTATCTAGTGAACTTAAATGAAATAAAATTTTTCTTAAACCCAAGGAAACATTTTCTAGCTAACAGTACAATTTTAGATGATGTATGAAATAATTATTTATGTTTTTTTATGTTTTTACTGTTTTCTAATAAAAATTTACTTCTCAGTAGTAAAATTTTTCTAAAAGTTAGAAATTTTTACCAAATTTCAAGGAAAATTTTATTAAATATTGATAAAAAGTGTCTTTGGCGCCGTTTTCATTTCAATTTTTCCTCTAAATAAGTTAATTTTTGTAAATTCTAGTTAATTCTTTTTTTTAGTGTATATGGCCATTTATGAAATTATGTTTGGTAATATATTGAGCTATCTATGGACGTATATAATCTTGAATCACCATGTGTGATCACATACAAAACCGATTTCGATTTTTATATGGAATGGTAATACATTTTTCTTTATATCTATGAAGAAAATATTAATTTATGCAATGAACTGTTTAATTAACAGAGAAGAGAAAAAGAGAAAAATTTAATGTATTTAAAGCAAAAAAATATTGAAAAAAGCAAAATGTAAAAAAAGTTGTAAATTCCTTAAGAAAAAGCTACTTTAAAGCTAAAAACTGGAAAATCTTGAAAATAAAAAAGCAGAAAAATCAAAAATGGTGAATTTCTTTTCTATGTTAATTAAGTGGCTTTTTGACTAAACCAAGTGCTTCCTTGCTCATAGTTTCACCATGTATAACGTGGGCAAAAAAAATTCAACAAAAAATGAAACTATAGCGAAGTTTACAAAAAAAAAGTGTAAATGGGTTAAATGGCTGACAGTGGTAATAACAGTTTTACATTGTAGATGTTCTGTTTCAAAAAATATATAAACCTATTCTATCTTTACAAAGGCCATCCATATATACAAGTATAAATCTACACGAAAGAGGATAAGGGGCTTTAAATGAGGCACTGTGATATTGCAAATAAAAATAAAAGGGTACAAGATTTTTATGTGATTGTATGAAAGTTGTTTATTTTCTTCTTCTACTCTATAACTTTTTAATATGATTGCGGCCAGAAAATGTAATTGTAATTAAAATACAAAAAAAAAATAAAATACATAAACTAAATGTTAATATATAAGACACAATTTTGTGTTTTTTTTGTAAATGAATAACAGTGCCACAGTAAACGGAGCGTATGAACAATATTATTTAATTAATATTAATCATACGTTCTGTAGGGAAATTTATACACTTTCATTTTTAATTAAACAACTATTTTATAAGTTTGTAGTATTATTTGGCTAGTAAAGTTAAATCAAACAGATTTAATCTAGTAAAATAAATTTAGTATCACTATACACTGAAAGTACACTGAAAATAATATTTTGGAAATTTAACAAAAATTGCTTTTAATGTTCGCCTCAAAATAAAATCATTTGAATTCAAAATTGTTTATTTCAATTGGTCAATCTTTAAAAATTTAAAAGATTTTTTTTTCGTATATTCTATGAAAAAATATAAACGAAAGTTTTTTTTTGGTTAAATGTCTTATGAATTTTTTTCAGTGTATGTACATAATAGTGCGAAAATATACAAATTTAGAAATTTTATCAATTGAAACATTTTATTCACCTTTATCAGTTTGATGTTGTTTTTATCAATATGTCAAATATTGCACAATGATTATTAAATAAAGTTACAAATGTTTTCAATAACATTTTCTTTAAATTAAATTAATTAACTTTTACTTGCACGTTTCGAAGAACTGGTTAGTTTTTAGCACATAGAACAAGTTCTTATTAAACATATGTGGCTTTCCATACTGGAAAAAGTATAAAGTATCAATGTCACTCTTTTAGTATTTATAGTCCTTTTATGCGTTACCTTGTAATGATAGCTCGTTACCTTTTTCATTATTTGAAAGCATAAAGTAATAAGTTACTTATTATTAATTTCGTAATACATTATTTATAAATGTAAAGTTATAATTGAAATATTTTTGAAAATCTATTTTTTTGATACATTACTTTGTGTTTTTTTGTAAGCAAAAGGGTAATGTATGTTTGTTTTGACAACACTAGCGAAAAAACGAAGTGCAACAATTCATTTAAGTTTAAAGCAATCAAATACTTAATGCGTCGATAGCTCAGTGGATAGAGTTCTTGGCTGGCAACCAGAATTCCCTGATTCGATTCCCATCATGATCACATTATTTTTAATAATTTTTGAAATATTTGTAATAATTTTTTTTTTATAAAATATTTTTTTTTTTTGAATTTTTGACACATTACTTTTTCCATTTTCGTAACCATATAAGTAACCCCTTACATTATCACCTCGAAAGTTATGGGTATATACAATACTTTAAGGTTGATCGCCTGTAAAATTCATCAGTGAGGTAAGGTGTAAAGTAATCCATGAGCCCCTATGGCTACTCATTACTTTACACATTATTTGGTAATGTGTGATTTTGTTGGAATATTTTTAAAAAAATGCAACAACTTTTTTAATTTTTTTCACAAAGTGGCCGAAGAAGGCGTGGTTAAATATTGACCAAATTTTGTGCTAATCTTTTGGTATATTATTTATAATAATTTTATGAGATTTGGAAAATGCCAAAATGTTTGCTATATCAACAAAACTTTTTATGAACAATTTAAATAAAAAAAAAAATAAATTCCGAATTAGTTCTATATTTAAATCGGCCAAAAATTTTCATGATTTTTTTTTCTTTATAAAAAAAAAACTCAGATGTTTCTTATCGATTCAAAAAGAAACATTGCAAATATTTAATAAAAATTTAAATATCTTTATTATAATCGGTTTGGGCATCAGTACGTATAATCAACAACATATTGTGTATACGTATTATCGTCCCAAATTGATTATAGATTAAATTTTTATTAAATATTCAAAGAATATTTTTTGCCAAAACAAAGCTAAGTAACACGCTAAGACATTATGAATTGATATAAAAATATCGAAGTATACAATTTCTGAGTGCATCGTACCGATTCGGAAAGTAAAACTCGTCACCTAACTGATAGACTAACTTTTGGGCACAAGACCTGGCTGAAAGCCAAAAATTTGACGTGAAAAATTCCGAAGAATATTGCAAACATAATTTTGGATTTATTTTAGAAACTGTCAAGCCGATATTTACCCCATATTGTCTAGAGCCTTGAGACGTTCGGATATTGTAGAAATCGGGATTTAAATATTTTAAGTGCGTTTTTACAGAATTATACCTCATAATATGTGAAAAAGGTAACTTAACTAACTATTCCGCTTTTGGCGGGATTTTTTTCGCTTTTTAAGAGCTGATCCCGTCTTAATATTTGTATTCCGCTTTTTTTATCAAAAATTCTGCTTTTATTTATTTTAGATCTGTTAAACATATTTTTGATAAATAACAATAAAATGTTTTCAAACGTTCAATGGCGATCTTGTGATAAACCATTCCGCTTTTGGCGGGATTATTCCGCTTTTTAAGGGCTGATCCCGCCTTGATTTTTTGTATTCCGCTTTTTTTAACGAAAATTCCCCTTTTATTTAAACACATTTTTTTATAAATAATAATAAAACGTTTTCAAAACGTTTAATGGCGATCTTGTGATAAACCATTCCGCTTTTGGCGGGATTATTCTGCTTTTTAAGGGCTGATCCCGCCTTGGTTTTTGTATTCCGCTTTTTTATAAATAATAATAAAACGTTTTCAAAACGTTTTCAAAATGTTCAATGGTGATCTTGTGATAAACTAATCCGCTTTCGGCGGGATTATTCCGCTTTTAAAGGGCTGATCCCGCCTTGATTTTTGAATTCCGTATTTTTTTTTAACGAAAATTCCCCTTTTTTATTTTAGATCTTTTAAACACATTTTTGATAAATAATAATAAAACATTTTAAAAACGTTCAATGGCGATCTTGTGATAAACCAATCCGCTTTTGGCGGGATTATTCCGCTTTTTAAGGGCTGATCCCGCCTTGATTTTTGAATTACACTTTTTTTTAGATCTTTTAAACACATTTTTTTATAAATAATTATAAAACGTTTTCAAAACGTTCAATGGTGATCCGGTGATAAAATTTATTCAATTTTTAAGTTTTTAATAGAAACAAAGTCATCAGAATGTAAACAATTTTATACAAGGATGCTCTTTCTTAAAGGAACTCTATTTTAATTAGATTTTCTATAATAACTTTTTTTTCTATAGCGAAAATTTTTAAGAATTTCACAATTCTTTTAAAAAGAAGAATTTTTTGGTTGGAAATATTTCGATAGGAATTTTGCCTTAGTGTCGCAGGGCAATTTTCCAGAAAAATACTCTTTATTAAGTTTAAAAAATATGCCTATCTTAGAATTTTTTTTAACAATTATTCTTTAAAATTTTGGTCATAATAATATTGCTGTCCTAGATTGTCTTAAAATCTTCCTTGAGTGACTTAAAACAAAATTTACATGTAAATTTGGTGAAATATAAAATTTCGCAAACAACATTTAATTTTGCACTACAATTAGGCTTTTTCATACTTCGAATTCCGCTTGTTGATCACAAACATGATAATGCATGGACATACATGAGCATATATGACCATATATGATATCATATATTTCCATGTATTTTCAAAATTTAAACCTACTATATTGTTATATATGATCATATATACTGATATATTATGCATAAATAAATTATCATATCTGACTATATCCGTCCATATATGAGCATATCTGTATCATATATCAGCATATATGATATCATATGACCATATGACCTCAAATTTCGAATCTGAAGATCTAAGAAAGTATATGAAATCATTTATAATCATATATAGAAATCGGCATATGGGCTAATATGGTCATGTATGCCCATGTATAAACATTAAATTTGGAATCCGAAGATATATGGAAATATATAAAACCATTTATCATCATATATTTATCTTTGCATGGACTTATATGGTCATGTAATATCATATATATTTCGATTTTTACAATTTCTTTGATGAAATTATATAACACATTGTGTCTGCATAGCAATATAAGTTTTTAATATCAAGTTTTTAATTTATCAAAATTAATTTTTAATAATAATATGTACCTTCTAAATATGTTTTAATTTGCTTAATAATACATATGTTTTTTTTTTGTTCTCTTTTACAGAAATGTTTCTTATGAACACAGCATCAAATCAAATACTCTTTCAAGATGCCCAAAACATTAGATATCTATTGAAATACTTGAAACGACACAAGGTAATTAAAAACAAAAAAAAATATTGTATAAAAATTAAATTGTATAAAAATGCAGCTTAACAATTTTTTTTTTTTTGTTGTAGATTTTTACAAAAAATAATTAACAACTAATTGCAGCTAAACGCAAAACAAAACACACGACACAGTCATTAGCAACTTTACTGGGAACTAAATGAACTAAAAGCAAACCAACAAAAAGCACACACACAACTTTAACTAGAAAATTGTTAAAAATCTGTGAGTGAGATTTTAAAGCAAAAAAAAAAAAAAAAACAACAGGAAAATTGTAGCAAATTACTATAAATTGGACAAAATACTTAATTAAAAAAATATTTCGTTAATACAAAATCCTCCAAAGGAAAACAAAATCACACACAATATTAACATTTAGCTAAGAAAAGCAACAAAATTTAAAAATAAACACTTGGCGGAGGAAACATAAACTAATATTACAAATAGGAATAACCCTGGTCAACCATTAACACCACCACTAAGCATCGTTTCATCATTTTTTGCTAACAAAATTTTCCAAATAATAATTTTCCAACTTTTTCTCAAACTAAATTCAGCCCAAAACAAAAAAAAATAAACGATATACAAAACTTTCAGTCTGTGAAACAAAAACCATAAGCTATCGTATTTTGTTGTTGCTCTGCTAAAAAAGAAGTTGAAGCACAAAAAAAAGGAAATTTTTGAAAATGGCGTTAGGAAAATCCATTAAAATGTACCTGACTATATTCATAGCCACCACATGCATGTATATGGTACTGTATCAGTATCACATATCACGACAACCAATGCCACAAGCAGACATCATAAAGGTATGTTTTTTTAAAATATTCTTGGTTTTCTATTTTCTTTAATATTTTAAAACTTTGTTTCTATCTTTAAATAAATGTTAAAACTTGCCCCAAAAAAAAAAAACTTTCAAAATTAAACAAAGAATGTTTAAGACACAAGTTTTCTTTTTATAATTATAATTAATGGATGCCAGAAAAAAAAACTATAGCAATGCGAAAAACATGTTGAGATAAGATTTTGAACATAAATGGACTCATATAGTCATTCCATGTCAGACCGTACGATTTTTGCTAAAAATTGACTTTGATGTCTCCGATGTCTTGCAAAATTTTTGTACGTATTATTCCTTAAAAAATATTTTACACGTGTTTCCAGAAAAAAATAAATTTTTTTAAAAAGTTATATGCTTTTGAAAATTGTCAAAATCGTGAAAAATTTTCAGAATGGAAGTCGAATGGATTCTATTTTTTTCCGATTTTTTTCCATTGTAGTACAACGAAAAGTTACATTTTGTATGTGAACATTATATTTTCAAGCGTGTTAACGAAGATGTTAATGTAATGTTAATTAACATTACATTAAAAGTATAATGTTCACATACAAAATGTAACTTTTCGTGGTACTACAATGGAAAAAAATCGGAAAAAAATAGAATCCATTCGACTACCATTCTGAAATTTACAGGGAATATTAAGGTTATGTTGAGCTTTAAGAAAATATTTTTTTCAGATTTTTCGACTTGTTCGAAGATGGTGGAAAATGGAAATTGAGTAAAAAAAACAAATTTTAAAATTTAAAAAAAAATAAATTTAAAAAAAAAAATTTAAAAGGGAGATTCAAATACCTTTAAAATAAGCCATTGGTCTTTAAAATCCATCCACAAGTTTTTGCGAAACATTAGTTTAAAAGTTATCATGTCGGAAGATTTTTCACGATTTCGACGATTTTCAAATGCACATAACTTTTTCAAAAAAAAAAAATTAATTTTGTTTGGAAACACTTAAAATATTTTTTAATGTTTAATACGTCTGCCTTATTTAAATTAAATCGGAAGAGGTGTTGTAAAAAAGGTGTTCGACTGTTATGGAATGACTCATATGAAAATACATGAGTAAGCATGATCATATGCATCTATGTTTAATTCAGTGTATTACCATACATGATCTCATATATGATCATATATCTTTGTATCCCCAATATGAGGGTATTTGTCGGTATATTTTCATATATGATTATATAAAGGGTGTCCCAAGAAGAACGCAATTTTTAAATTTTAAATAAAACACAGATATTTAAAAAAAATTCGTGAAACTTTATTATATCGTAAAGTAGACAGAATGAGGTTATGTATGGAACAATATATAGTGCAGATGGCCGCCGCGGCTTTGCTGGCGTGCACGCGATCTTTTAATGAAATTTTCAATGACCGTTTTGCATGAATGCTGCGGTATTTCATTAATGCAGCGTCCACTTTCCTCTTTTAAGGCTTGAGTCGTCGTCGGCTTATTCGCGTAAACCATCGACTTCAAAAAACCCCAAAGAAAAAAATCTAATGGTGGCGCCGTCTTGTTGGAACCACATGCCCTCCACATTTATTTCTTCAATTCTAGGCAAGAAAAAACTGGTTATCATTTCACGATACCGAACACCATTGACTGTTTGCGCTTGACCTGCCTCATTTTCATAAAAAAAGGTCCAATGAATCCCCCAGCCCAAAAACCACACCACACAGTGACACGTTGAGGATACATTTGCTTCTCGTGAATCACTCGAGGATTTTCCTCACCCCAAATGCGACAATTCTGCCTATTGACGAAGCCATCAAGATGAAAATGGGCCTCGTCACTGAAGATGATTTTATCGGCAAAATCAGCATTTTCATGTTGTCTCTCCAATACCCAATTAACGAACTCCCTGCGCTGTCCATGGTCAGCTGGCTTCAGTTCCTGAGTCAATTGAACTTTGTATGCATGAAGATGCAAATCTTTCGTCAAAATTCGCTGCAAAGTGGATTTGGAGACACCAATTTGCTGAGCTCGGTGTCGAATTGAGGTGGATGGAGTTTGAGCGACATCATCACGTACAGCTGCGACATTTTCGGTCGATCGACCTGGTCGATGGCGCGTTGTTGTCTTTACATCACTAACAGACCCAGTTTCGGCAAATTTATCCATTAATCTCTTTACAGTTGACTCTTTTGGAGCATTATTGTGACCCCAAATTGATCGCAATTTGCGAACTGTAGCCGCAAAACTTTCACCATTTTGGTAAAACAATTTCACAATGAGAATTCGTTGTTCATTCGTGTAGCGCTTTATTTTTACTAACCTCGTACCTTCTACTAGCAAACAATAACAATTGTTCAAATGTCAAACAATGACACTTCGAATGTTGCCAGATTTAAAAATTGCGTTCTTCTTGGGACACCCTTTATTAATCTTTTAAATTTAAAACTTCATTCAAAGTTTTTTACACTCAAAATTGTACATCAGAGCGCTCAAAATAATATGGTTGCACAGTGGGTTAGAGCTAAATATTTGGGAAATAATTAAGGCATTTTTTTACCGGCTGGTTGGATTATGAAAAAATTTCACACAGTCTCTTAGACTCACCGGGAGCTACATATATCCTAAGACTTCAAAGTAGGGCAACATGAGCATGTAAAAATTTTGTAAACATGCAATTTTTTAACTTATGCAACGATTTTAAAAAAGCATAACATTTTTAAAATTTGCGTAACATTTTTAAAATTTTGGGGCAATAAGTATCACCCTATTGTAAAGTGCTGCCATTTTTGTAAATGACATCGTATGTTAATTTGGTTTTGATATATGTGAAGTAGACACATGCGAAATTTATAGTGAATAACATTGATGATTAATATAACAATAGTGAATAACAAAATTGATCATTAGTGTTAGGGCCCATTTTTATCTCAGCGGTCACATCAATAAGCAAACTTTTCGGTTCTGGGGGATAAAAAAAATCCAAGCATAATTTATTAAGCACCATTACACCCTTTTAAATTTTATTAAACAACAAATATAGTATTTATATTTTTCTGAAAGTATACTTTATTAAAATGATGTTTTCTGAGGCATTCGAATACGCACATTTTTATACTCTCCACCTGTTTGTCCGTCTGTCTGTTGAAATGGCGATCACGACGCAAAGACGCACGCGGGGGCCTTAATTTTAACTAGATTATAGGACAACCTCCCGAGCAAGTCGCTATTGAAAATTAGTAAAATCGGTCCAGCGGTCAAAAAGTTATAACTGAAAATGTGAAGGTACCTCTAAATTTTCCTTACAAATTGGTGTATTTTAGTAAAATTTCATAGTAGCGACCGGCAAGTAAAATATTTTGTCTTGTTTTTCACCAGTCGCCTAGAATTGAAAAATATTTTATAATCACCTCAAATATTTTAAACCCCAAACAATTTTATTCACCACTGAAATTTTTTTTCAACATTTTTTTTCCACATAAAATTTGTTTTCACATCCAAAAATAGTTTTACACCCCCATAATTTTACTTCTAAATTTTTTTTACATTATTTGTAGCAATAATAATAAAACATTTTTTTGGATATTGGTGGAGGGTATTCAAAGATTCGGCTCAGCCAAATTAATGCTTTTTTTACTTGTTTTTAATTTCAATTTCGACCAATTTTTTCTCTAAGTGAAATGCTGAAAATTAAAAGCTGAAGTGATTACTTCAAGGTGGCCCTAATGTAATGACATTCCAAAAACTTTTCATTCTACCCCACTGTGCAGTGGCGGATCAAAAATAGCCCTAAGCATATAAATTGTAGTACAACAAAGTTGAAATTTTATTTTGGCCTTTATTTTACAGGGGGGTTTTTAATAATGAAATAATCGACAAATCGTAAGATGAAATAAAAGAAAATGACATAACTTCCAAAAGAAAATGAAATAACCCCCAAACAAATTTCCTAAAAATTTTTTCCCTTTGAGAGATATTTCGTGGAACCCTTTTAAATTTTAAGAAATATTGCAAAAAAATAACTTTCAACAAAATGAAATAACCTCCAAAACGAAATTAAAATGAAATAGTCTTCAAATAATTTTAATTTGGAAGTTTATTTTATTATAATTTTTTTTAATGAAATAATCTCCAAATTTGAAAATGAAATATTGCCCAAAAGAAAAAGAAATAACCCCTCAAAAGGTTTTTACAGATTTTTTTAAAGGGTGGTGAGGGGGTGTTGGGTATTTTTTTTTTTTTAACTTTGTATAATATTTCATTGAAGGTTATTTCATAAGAAATATTGAAAAAAAATTACTTTTAACAAAATTAAATAATTATCAAAAAACGAAATAAGCCCCAAAAAGAAGTTAAAATGAAAAAAAATTGTTTCTAAATAATTTTAGTTTTGGGGTTTATTTCATTGCAGGTTGTTTTCTAATGAAATAGTCTCTAAATCCAAAAATAAAATATTCCCAAAAGAAAATGAAATTACTCCCAAAAATTTTAACATTTGTAATTCAATTTTGGCACTTATTTCATAGGGGTTTTTTTATTGATAAAATAATCTCCAATTTGTAAGATGATATAAAAAAAATTATATAATCGCCAAAAGAAAATGAAATAACTCCCAAACAAATTTACGAAAATTATTTTATTATTTTGGGAGCGGTTATATGATTCTTTCTATTTGGGTGTTATTTCATTGGGGATTATTTCGTAGCTTCGTATGATAATGCTTCTGGTATCAGGGATATTTCTCAACATGTTTTTCTTCGTAAAAATATTTTTTTTACAAATTTCTTTTAATTTCATACACTTTAACTTTTATTATACATTTTTATTTATTTAATAGCACTACGTTATTAGCAAATAAATTATATAAAAAAAAATTATGAAAATACAAAAAAAAAGTAATAAATTATATTTTATGGCATTATTATATTTAAACTACATATACAATTCAAATAGAAGCAGCACCACAACAATACTCTATCACTATTGTATTAGTTGTATGTATTTATTGTATTTTATAGCGTTTAGTATGATGATTGAGATACCATATACATAAATAAGTAGTTACTTTTCAATTGTATAACCCAGCAAACAAAATGTTAGGCAAAGTGAAGAATTTTACTTTCGGCTTTTTTTGAAAAAAAAAATTCGAAAATTATTTAAATTAAAAATATTAAATATTTAGTAATCAAATTTCTAAGATTAACTAATTATTTTATTACCAGCGTTGTTTGAATTTAAAGATCATGCCAGTGGCAAAAATTGCTGAAAATCCGATAGGTTTTAAGGCACTTTATTGGCCACAACTTTGGAGTTTATCCATGGATTTTTTTAAATATATCTAGTTTTGTTTGTGAAGATGTAGGCTATATATACTATTATTGTAAACAGTTCCAATATTTGGCGATCTTTTAACACTTTTTACCAATATTTAATAAAATTTTCCTTGAAATTAAGAAACAAATTTTACTTAAAATTTGGTCCAAAATTTATAAATTATAGAAAAATTTTAATATTGAGAAGTAAATTTTTATAAGAAAACAGTAAAATTTCCTCCTAATTAGTTCATACATCATCTTAAATTGTACTGTTAACTAGAAAATGTTTCCATGGTTTTTAAGAAAAATTTTATTTAAGTTCATTAGATAATTTTTTTACTAAAAACTAGGACTTAACTCCCTAAAAATAAGAAAATATTTTCTAACAAGTTAAATAATACTTCTTTTAAGTGAAAATTATCCTTATTCTGCTTCTATGGTAAAGGTAATATATTTGACCATATATTTTAAAGTACTTTACACTCCTTGAGTAGGTATTTTCCCACTTTCGGAGGACTTCCACTTTGTCTTTGTGAGGACACTGCTCTTAACAAGCTTTTTGCTATAATATTTTGTTTTAAAACTAAATTAAATTATATTAAATTCATAAATTTAAAATATAAATTAAATTTCATTGGCAAAAAAGTAAACAAATTAATAAAATGTACAGCAGGATATCCCGAAACATAATAAATTGGACAAAGTCAGATCCTTTTCGTAGTTAATTGACGGTTCTGCTTGAGAGAACTACCAAAAGGGACGCCATAAGTGACACACGGCATCTATGGCTAAGGAACACTGGGGGTCTTTTGTCTTCTTAAATCAATTAATTTAAGGAAAATATTGCAAAAATACAAAATATCACAGTTACATTTATTGTTATTATTGGAAAATGGAAAGATCATAAGTTTATTTTATGGGATTTTTAGCTTAATTTTTAGTTGAGATATACAAATTTAAACTTTTTTTATTATTAAGTGAAAAAAAAAATAGTTCCATAAATATAAAGTTTAATAAGCGCTACGTCAATTATAGGAAAGCCATTTTGCCGTAATGTATAAAATGTGCCTGCGATATTTTGTATTGTAGTCAACAAACAAATTTATTACATAAAAGTGCAAATTCGATATTTTTTACCCTTTGCTAACAAAATTTAAAATATATTTTTAGTTACTTTAAGTTCAATTTTAAAGTCTGTTAAGATTAGAGATGGGCACGTGAGAGATTTTTGACTCACGCACGATCACGAACCAAAAATTACAATCATGCACGATAATTTTGTTAAATGGTTGAATAAAATGTTAAAAAAAAATTTAAACGTTTTCCAACAAAAAAAAAAATCCTATACCAAATTTTATTATTTTTTTAAAAAATTAGAAAACTTTTACATGAAAAAAAGAATGTTTTATTAAAATTTTTAAAATTTTTAAAATTTCTTTGAACTAAGTTGCATAAAAATTTTCCTTAGAAATAGTTCATCAGTTTTTAAAATCAAGTAAATTTTTATTATTATAGGAAAAAATTTATTACTTTTTGTTTTTAAATGTCTGAACTAATTTTTAGAAAAAAATTCTTCAAAATTAGAAAGTGGTATACTTAAAACTGAATTTGGAAAGGGCTTTCTAAAATTTAGTTAATTTTACTACTCGCGAACAAAAAATGAACAAACATTAAGTTCAAGTACTTTCTCGACTTAAGTTAGACACATTTTTTGAACTAAATGGGAGTATAAACTTTTTTTTTTTTTTTTGAACTAAACTTAATTTTATTACATTTGAGTATACAAATTTCTTAAAACTAAGATGGTTTTTCTTAAAATTTCTAAGTTTTAATAAAATTTTACTTAAATTGAGGACAATTTATAAACTATTTTGAAGGAAATTTTTGATAACATTTTAGTTCATGTATTTTTTTTTTTTTGAGTGTATTAATTATAAATTTTGTTTGCTGGGATATTATTATAAATACAAATGTAACTACTACACTTTTATTTTGTAGTTATTCTTTACTGATTCTTTTATGTATCAACTGTAGTAGTAGTTGATACAGTTAATACTACTGCTAGTATTTTGTTGCTATTGTATTAAGTGATAATACCTAGTATTGTATTGTAATTGTTCAATTTTGCAATTTGTCTTTTTTTTCTTTCTTTCTTCTTATATTTAAATTTTTTTTTCTTGAATAAATGTTTAAAAGCAGCATAAAGAAAAATCAATTGATACAGCGAGCACTAATGGAATTGGTGGTAGTTATACTTCTTACTCCTTATCCTCCAACAATAATAATAATATATCCTCTTCAACATCAGCATCACTAATATCGTCCTCCTCATCATCGTCATCATTATCTTCTTATTCTACTACCTTAAATGCTGTAAAATTATTAGCTTTAAATAAATTAAATAAAACATTGAAATCATCATCATCATCAAAATCATCTTTAACTTCTTCATTAACATTATTATCAACATTACCAAATGGTACATCAAAATTATTTAAAAAAATGAATTTATTTTTATGGTCACCCATGTCATTATTATCATCATCATCGTCATCATCATCTTCAACTTCAAATCGAGCCATATCAAAGAAATCGTCTTCTACTAATCCATCATTAAAAACTTTAGCATTAACGCAACAACAAAAACAACAACAACTAACAAATCAACAAAAATCTGGTAAACATTTTATATCATCAGCTTTATCATCAGCTTTATCATCACCATCAACATCATCATCATCATCCAGAGCTATGGATTTAAATAACACTTTATTAACATCATCTACATCGTCTTCTACTACAACTTCAACAGTGGCTTCATCTTCGTCCACCAGAGTTACAACATCTACCACAACATCAGCAACAAAATCTAATACAAATAAACTAACTTTATCATTACCATCAAATCACAGTGATAAACTAGCATCACTTCAAAAATCACAACAACAACAACATCAGCAACAACAACAAACATTTGAGGCAAATTTAGATACAGTAAATATTGATGTATTACTAATATAAAAACATATTTTTTTATATACTTTAACTCTTTATATAACACTCTTAAATTTTTACTTTCTCTTTACATACTTTTCAAAACTAACACAATACTCTCTTGGCTTTATTCTCATTTCAATAAGTTGCTTTAATTGAGTTTTTTATTTTAGCAACAACAAACAACAAAACACTCTCACTAAATCTCCTTAACCGTTTTACATTCTGCATTATTTCATTGCTTATATCATATCATTTCAATATTTTTAAAAATTCAGTAATCACAGAGAATTTCTCTGGAAGAGAAATTTAATATTTAGAACTGTCACAGCATTGGTTCATTCATATGAAAGTGACTTGTCTCTTTTACATGGCGTGAAATTGATTGGAAATAATTACGTTTCAAAAAAAATAAAAATACCACGGAAATGTCACCGAACTGTTTACTTTGCTGGAGTATAGTGACATGTCCCAGGTTAGTTGTGTGACTTATTCCAGGCAAAGTCACTGAACTATGTATTTTAAGACAGTTTAGTAAACTCTTTCAGACAAGTTTTGGGACATGTCACAAGGTTACAATAATCTCTCCTCTCCCTCCTATAGATCTCTTTTTAACAGGGTTGGCAGGCAATACCGCTAAAATACCGATATCGATTCAATACCCTTTCAACTGACTATCGTTACTCCTAATATACCGTTACCGAAATAACTGAAAAAATAATTATAAATAAATAATAGAAAATATCGTTATCGCTAAAATACCGATACTGAAAAAATCGTTATCCTCAAAACCGTTACCGAATTAACTGAAAAAATCGTTATCCCTAAAATACCGTTACCGAAATAACTAAAAAAATCGTTATTCTTTAAATAAAGTTACCGAAATAATAGAAAATAGCGTTATCCATAAAATAACGTTACCGACATAGTAGAAAATAGCGTTACCCTTACCGATAACCGCATTTGTATCGGTTACCATCCATGCTTTTATGTGACTGTTTATGTAAATTTTTTGTAGATCACACTCAAAACAATATTTTTAAGGGGAAAATTCTTCAAAAATTCTGCAGAATTTTAGGCTGACAAAATTTTTTGGCGAATAGAATAATTTAAAGTTAAGGCTCTAAGGTCCGTTAAGATGCCATAAGCTTGAGCTTTTTATAAAGCTAAGAATATGTGAAATTTCTATATGTAAAGAAAACTTCGAAGACTAACGAAGTAAATGGTGGGTTTATAATGCAGAAATTGGTTGACTTACACCATTAATCGTTGTCGAAGTGAGTCATGCTAGTTTGACCTCCCGCAGTGACGAAGAGTGGAATCGCCAATTTCCGATTTGGTGACTATGACCAAATTTTTTTCGGACATAATCTGTAAACAGTAAGAAATGTTATAAATGTTTGCCAAAAACTATTAAAATCTCTATGAGTGCACTGATAATTATACATGCAAAAAAATACGAAATTTTAGTCAAAACTACGATAACTTTAGTGAAATAAACTATTTTTCGTATAATTTACGAAAAAAAATTATTTGATTTCTTGACATTTTGTGAAGGTTTGTTATCAGTGTGTTAACCAATAAGCATTGAAATCTAGCAAGGGATCCTCCTAACGCTTACAAGTCGATTTGGATGAAACTCGAAACCATCTCTGCCCTAAACATATTTGAAACAGCTAAACCTTACATTTATTTCTCCTAATTTTTTCTCTCCATGATTTGTTAGCGTGTTATCGTGGGGAGGGGGGGTTATTTCTTTCCCCTATTTACCAAGTGTTTTAGGTTTAAAATTACGGTATTTCCTGTGTTATCATGTTAAAACCGACGTTTTGAAGGAACATTTCTTGACAAGGGAAATTGTCAATATTTAATTAAAACAATTTTTTCAATTGAAGATCTGAATAACAAAGCTTCTAACATATATCCTATATTAGATTAGATCAAATGGCACTACGCACTGCCACCAGCAACTCCCCTTAAGTTTCAAGCTACCAATGAAATCAATTATCCTCTAAAGCAAATTATTCCAAATGTCGGAAAGAAACCTAAGTTTCCTACCACAAAGCCTATCTACAAAACCTACACGCATGAATTTTCGATTGACCCTTCTTTTGTCAAGGGTCCAGCTTCGGCCTGAACCTCCACTGAAACTCAAGAATTTCACCAATACCCAAAAAAATCTGATTCCCTCCACAGCCTGATCTTCTCCCTAACATGCCCAAAGGGACGATGAAGAGTCGTCGGGCCCCGCAATTGGTGAGACAGTCTGCCTATTCGTTGACCTCAGGACCAGGAATCTACCATAGTGTAAAGGAGTTGTTACTTTCAATTTGATTGAGAGTCTAAATGTACTCCATGACAAAACCCGCCCAGATAACACCGCATATGCCATTAGAGCCCAGAGTGTAATCTGTCTGCCGAAAGAGATCTTTTTCGCATTTGGCATAGATTTCTGTCTGCAAAATAGACAAGTGTTTAACCAAACGTGAGCACCTGGTTCAGGCTCTCAAGATCGGTCGGTGCAAACAATATAATGTCAAAGAACTTGACGAGAATTTGTACCGGTAATGCTTTGTCCGCGACCTTGAACATTGGGTCGTCCATAAAGATCTTGGACATCCTCATGTGACCTCTTAGTTTAATGTCCTAAGAATGGATGAGCTTCCAATTTAGCTTCCACGCAGAGTAAGGCATATATTACTGGACTCTTTACCGATCGTTAATAAGCTGTGTTAGTCTTCAGTGATCCTTGGTTATGGCGCCTTATTTCTCTTCCCTATTAGCTCTGTTTAGATACTGTTTCAGTTTTTAAATAATCGAAACCTATAAAAATATTTAACAGCTCCAATATGATAAGAAGCTCAGCAAAACTTTGGTAGTGGGTGCGATATTCTCATGCGTTACCTTGTAATGATAGCTCGTTACCTTTTTCATTATTTGCAAGCATAAAGTAATTAGTTACTCATTATTGATTACGCAATATATGATTTATAAATGTAAAGTAATAATTGAAATATTTTTGAAAATCTATTTTTAGATACATTACTTTGTGTTTTTTTTTGTAAGCAAAAGGGTAATGTATGTTTGCTTTGACAACAGTAGCGAAAAAACCAAGCGCAACAATTCATTTAAGTTTAAAGCAATCAAATACTATAAGCGTCGATAGCTCAGTGGGTAGAGTTCTTAGCTGGCAACCAGATTTCCCTGGTTCGATTCCTATCTTGACCAGATTATTTTTATTTACAAATAATTTAAATAATATATTTGTACTAATTTTTTTTAATAAAAATTCCTCTTTTTTAAAAATCAATTTTTAGACACATTACTTTTTCCATTCCCGTAACCATATAATTATCACCTCTAAAGTAATGGGTATATGCATTTCTTTGAGGCTCATTGCCTATAAAATTCATCAATGAAGTAAGGTGTAAAGTAATCCATCGGCCCCTATGGCTATACATTACTTTACTTATTATTTGGTAATGTGTGGATTTGCTGGGAGCAATTGCAGGGAGGGTAGCTATTATAAGTACCCTCGACATATTTTTTTTAATATTTTCCCTCGGTCAGCTCAACGTTACGTTAGGGGACAACCTCAAATTATCAGATTTGGTTTTAATATGATGGACAGATTATCTTTTACCGTCTCTCTGCAAAACTCACCACTTCTTTTCCACTTTGTTCGCTATCCATGTATCCTTTTACATTGAATGGAAATTTGTATCTAACTGTACCCAGGACAACGAAGAAGAAACTACCTACTACCTAAAGCATCGATGAATCGAATCTGATCAATTGAATGGGTCGAAGTCCAATAAAGTCTTTTACCTTTTGACAAAAACAGGGATAGTCCTGAAAATCAGTTTGAATTGTTTTTAAGCAAAACTATTTAAACTTTTAAGTTTTATTTTAAAATTCATTAGAAACCACTTTGCACTATCTATTGCTCTTAAAACTATGTCTCTCTCTTATTTCACTACCACTACCACTTCTACATTAACATTTTTTTCTTCTATCTGTTACACATAACTCACATTTTCGCTGATCTTGTAAATTTTATTAGATATTATTTTTTTTAAATTTTTCAATTTATCTCAAAATATCGCAACCTTAATTTTTAAATTTGTATACCAATTTATAATGTCCTTGTAGTTGGTTTTTTTTTTTTCATTATTATTTGCTATTATCCACTATATTAGTTAGAAGTATAAAGTACATAATTTACCCAGTTTGATATCATGTTCTAATATCACATTTTTGTGTAAATAAATGCAACATACACGTAAATAGTATTTATCATGCATCTGTTACACTTTTCATGTTTTTTTTTTTTTTATTTTGCCTTTTTTTTGTGCAAATTTAATTTGTTATTTGAGTTTGTGATACATTACTTTTGCATGCATTTAATTTGAAAATTGCGTACTCACAATCATTTGTAGTATCATTTATAATACAATTTTTGTATGCACTTTTAAGCACCTACATGATCTATGATCCAGTTTTGTTTTTCTATAAAAGTATATCGTACCTTATCTATAGTTAAATTTGAGTTGAATATGGTTTTTCATAAAGTTCTTTTTTTTGTTTGAATTAAATTTTTATTTTTTTCTTAGTTGCTGTTTATTTGCATGTATGATGTTTTTTATACTTTGTTACAGATTTATTTATTTTCTTTTGATTATATTTAGTCATATGTATGACGTTATGATATTTTTTTTATAAAAACTACATAAAGTATTTTTTTTTTTCTAATTTATATTTAAACATATTTTCTTATCAGTCTCATATTAGTACATAAATTGTTATGAAATTTAGTTTTTTTTTATCAAAAATTATGAATAATGTCAAAACTATTGATAACTATTGAATTTTACGGAATGTAGAGAATTTTATATAACACTTTGCAACACTGTTTTCGGACATGGATAATTCCTATGACAGATTAGTATACGTATTAGGTTAGTATATTAAAACCCCCAAAGAGTTTGGGGCTGTATAATTGTATAAAACATAGTTCAAAAACCATTTCATTTAAGCTAAATTCAATCTGGATATCGACAATGAAAGTTTTTCGTAAATTATTTTAACCCTTAACCCATTTTCATGGGCAATTTAGTATCATTTTTAAACAATTTAGTATCGTTTTTCAACAAAGGTACTTTTTTCAATAAAAGGTACTCTTTTTAATAAAAGGTACTTTTTTAATAAAAGGCACTCTTTTTAATAAAAGGTACTTTTTTAATAAAAAGTACTTTTTTAATAAAAGGTACTTTTTTTATAAGAGGTACATTTTTAATAAAAGGTACTTTTTAATAAAAGGTGATTTTTTAATAAAAGGTACTTTTTTAATGAAAGGCACTTTTTTAAAAAAAGGTACTTTTTTAATAAAAGGTGCTTTTTTAATAAAAGGTACTTTTTTAAAAAAAGGTACTTTTTTAATAAAAGGTACTTTTTTAATAAAAGGTACTCTTTTTAATAAAAGGTACTTTTTTAATAAAAGGTACTTTTTAATAAAAGGTACTTTTTTAATAAAAGGTACTTTTTTAATAAAAGGTACTTTCTTAATAAAAGGTACTTTTTTAATAAAAGGTACTTTTTCAATAAAAGGTACTTTTTTAATTAAATGTACTTTTTTAATAAAGGGTACTTTTTAATAAAAGGTACTTTTTTAATAAAAGGTACTTTTTTAATAAAAGGTACTTTTTTAATAAAAGTTACTTTTATAATAAAAGGTACTTTTTTAATAAAAGGTACTTTTTTAATAAAAGGTACTTTTTTAATAAAAATTACTTTTCTAATAAAAGGTACTTTTTTAATAAAAGGTACTTTTTTAGTAAAAGGTACTTTTTTAATAAAAGGTACTTTTTTAATAAAAGGTACTTTTTTAATAAAAGGTACTTTTTTAATAAAAGGTACTTTTTTAATAAAAGGTACTTTTTTAATAAGATACTTTTTTAATAAAAGGTACTTTTTTAATAAAAGGTACTTTTTTAATTAAATGTACTTTTTTAATAAAAGGTACTTTTTTAATAAAAGGTACTGTTTCAATAAAATCTATTTTTTTTTAATAAAAGCTACTTTTTCAATACAAGATACTTTTTTAATAAAAGCTAATTTTTTACTAAAAGGTACTTTTTTAATAAAAGGTACTTTTTCAATAAAATCTATTTTTTTAATAAAAGGTACTTTTTCAATAAAAGTTACTTTTTTAATAAAAGCTAATTTTTTAATAAAAGGTACTTTTTTAAAAGTACAGTAGTTTAATAGAAATTCTATTTATATACGGACTACAATTTAATTTTCTCACATTAAAACGTTTTTAGCAAGGATGTCAACTGAAGTGGTTAAAAAGTTTAAATATGAAGAAACACCTCTTTTTGATTTTACATGATGACAGCTCGATTTTATAGGGTCCGCCAAATAAGTTTTTTTTTTTTTCAAATGCTATAAGAAAAAAACTTCTAAATATTTTCTCAAATTTTTTTTTTATTTGAAAATACAATCCTTCCGGTTAATAATGGAAAATAATTTCATTCAAATGGCTGCCTCGGCTGACGGTTACAGTCAATGGCGCTCGTTATCGGGCCATGTTGAACGAATTTTTGTTCACAAAAATTGAAGAGGAGGATATTGGCAACAATTTGGTTTCAACAGGACGGCGCTACGTGCGTTTTGCGCCCTGTTTTTGAAGATCGCATTATCAGCCGCAGAGCTGATGTCGTTTGGCCACCTAGGAGCTGCGATTTGACACCGTTGGACTATTATTTGTGGGGTGCCGTTAAAGATAAGTGTTACGCCGACAAGCCAGAGACAATTGACGCTTTAAAGGACAATATTCTTAAAGCCATGGGTGATATACAGCTGCACTCAATCGATAATGTGCTTAAAAATTGGACCGATCGTGTAGGATACTGCATGGCCAGTCGAGGCAGCCATTTGAATGAAAATTTTCCATTATTAACCGGAAGGATTGTACTTTCAAATAAAAAAAGAAATTTGAGAAAATATTCAGAAGTTTTTTTAAAGCATTTTCAAAAAAAAAAAGTTATTTGAATTTCATCAAAATCAGAGTGTTTGGATTGGGGTACTTTCCTTTTCAAATATTCGTTTTTGATTCTCTCTCGCTTTTAAAAGTTTTGTAAATGGCAAATGTAATACATTATGTTTTTTATTAAAATAAATTCACTTCTTGAACTAAATATACCCCAAAACTTTTAGTTTAAAAGGTTAACAATGCCTTAAGGCAGTGTTCCGCATTAGAGGGTTAAATATAGGTACTATCAATGCCAAACATATGATGCAAATTTTAACAACGTACTAAACTGCTCTTCCTGGTTTTAATAATACAATAACCTTTAAAAAAAACATAAAATATTAAAAAAGCAAAACTTTTAAGTTTTAAGTCACTAAAAACTAATAACTGTAAAAAATATTAAAAAACAATAAACAAATAAATACATTCTTCTCGTTATTACATTTTTATGATTTTTAAATTAAGTAGTAAAACAAAAACCTATTGAAATAATATTTGCATGTTTGTAAGCATATAGCACCAACAAGTATTACTATAATTTTTTTAAATTATTTCTAATTGTTTTGTTTTTTTTTTTTGTATTTTGTATTTCAATTTTATAGCTAATATTTTAAAACTTATTAAAAATTTCTAAATAACTTCCTTTTATAATTTTTAATAGCCACCATTGTATATAATCACACCCACTTATCGCCGTCCAGAACAATTGGCCGAACTAACGCGTCTGGGTTATACACTAAAACATGTCGTTAACCTTTTATGGCTGGTTATAGAGGATGCAAATAAAACATCAGATTTAGTGATGCAAACATTAAATAGGATTGGTGTGCCTTATGAATATTTTTTGGGTAAGCAAAAGATTTAAGAAATATTTTTTTATTTGTAAAAAATATTAATTTTTATTACCTCTTCAGCTCCTATGCCTGAAGAATATAAAAAGACTAAAAAGGCTAAGCCACGTGGTGTTTCAAATCGCAATAGAGGCTTAAAATGGCTAAGAGAAAATGCCACCGAGGGTGTATTCTATTTTGCCGATGATGACAATACTTATGATATTAATATATTTGAGCAGGTTAGTTGAAATTCCTAAAAACTATAATAAGCCTTAACAAAAAAAAAAAAATTTATAAAAAGTTTTAATTTTCTAAAAAAGAAAAATTTTACATTAAATTAAAAAAAAAAAATATTAAAGATTTTCTTTATAAATGTATGTATAAACATAATTTTCATTTAAATTATATATACACTAGATATTTTTATTTTTTTTTTTATTTTCCTTGTTAAGGCTGTAAGGTTGAAATATCTTTTATATTCATAATTTTCAGATGCGTTATACCAAAAAGGTTTCAATGTGGCCAGTCGGCTTGGTGACCAAATATGGTGTTAGTAGTCCTATTATTAAGGCTGGTAAAATTATTGGTTTCTATGATGGTTGGATAGGTGGCCGTAAATATCCTGTCGATATGGCTGGTTTTGCTGTCAGTGTTAAATTGCTACATAATCGTCCTAATGCAAAGATGCCATTTAAACCGGGTTATGAAGAGGATGGTTTCCTTAAAAGTTTAGCCCCCTTAGATAATGCAGAAATTGAATTATTAGCCAGTAATTGTACAGAGGTGAGTGTTTTTATTATTTTTGCAATAATTAAAACATTTAGAACTAAGTCATAGAGAGGATAAGATGATCTCTTGAAAATCTGAATTAATGACTACACAGCCGATATTCGAATTACAGGATATAGGATTAATCCCAAAAAGATTTTCTTAAACGGTTGCTTGTCTTTGCTTAATTTAAGGTAAAAACTAGATTATATTTTTGAAGAGAACCTTCTAACGTTACAACCTTTTATCTCTAATTTTTTAATTATGAACTTAAACGGGATGTGTAAGCAGTACAATGTTCTTCACGTCCATCTTCTTCTATTGTTCCTCCATGATATCAGGTCTGCCAAATGTGATAAATCGTAGGTATGCAAAAGCAGGACATTTAGCCATTACATGCTCCATTGTCTCCTCATCTTCCATACAATATCTGCATGTCGTATATCGATCATGTCTTTTTTTATTCAGGATCTAATTACATGAATAGTGTCCTGTGAGTGCTCCGCATAGGAGTCTTAGATTTGGTCTGTTCATCTGAAGGGCTTCTCTGCTCCTCTTTTTATTGTATGACAAGAATTTCTTTGAATCTTCCAGTGGTTTCTGTTTGTTCCAATATTCAATGGATTTCGATGATGTTTGTAACAAAAAAAATTGGACCTAGAGCCACCTTTTAAAATACCGATTGACTCAGAATCACTTTTTGTGTCAGTTTAGCTATGTCTGTCTGTCCGTTCGTCAGTCTGTCTGCCCATGTATTCTTGCTCGCATGCTACAGATCGGAAATAATAAGATATTTTAATGAAGTTTGGTATACTGACTCATATCGTTCCCAGAAAAAAATCTATAACTTTTGATTAAAATTGGTCTATGTTTAGACCTAGTGCTCATATGGGTCGCAAATATTAAAATACTTTGGTGAAATTTTGTACACTTATTCATTGGCCAAGCACAAAATCGGGAATATTCGGATTGCTTTTACATTTTTTCAAATATCTACAAAACTAGTTTCCACTTTAAAATTTTACAGGATGTTTAGAACACATAATATGTGACTTTTTTTATACAAAAATATAATAATTTAAAAAATTGGAATTTTTTCAAAATATAAATTTATATTATTTTATAAATTGTTAAAAAATAATAATGAATTTCTTAAACCCAAAACATTAACTATTCCAATTCAAAAATAATTCTTTCAATATCTTGCACACAACAAAAGTTATGAATGAGTGCCCCGGTAGGCTAGTTGGTAGCTTATCAGTGCGGGGGTCGTGGGTTCGATTCGCAACAGAGACTCTGTTTTCGTTACAACGAACCAAATGCCTTTGTTGAATATAATTTGTAATTATATGATTAATATAAACAAAACAAAATTTGGACATTTTAAGTAAAGTGCCTAACCTGCAATTTTCAGTATTTCAAAGCTACAGGGTTGCCACAGTTTTCATAAAAAAATCATTTTATGTTCATGCATACGCTACCATACATATTCACCAAGTTTTATCAAAATTTGTTGAAATTAAATGAAAAAATCGTACTATCCCAAAAAAAGGGGGCGGGTTGGGCGTGGCTGTTCAAATACAATACACAATTTTAAAATGATTTAGCTCGAGTACTGTCAAACGTATATGAATAAAATTCGACATGTCGTCTTATAACAATCTTCTAAAGCACTATTTTTAAAGTAGGCGGAATAAGAAGAAAAGGCGTGGCACCTTCCAGGCAATAAACAATTTTAAACTGTTTGCCCTTAGCTCTATAGCTGACATATTTAATTAAAAGTTGACATAGCTTCTTTTTGACAATATTTAAGAACAATGTGATAAATGCGGGTGGGATTGAACGATAGGGCGTGGCACTTTTTATGTAACCCAAAATATTAAATTGCTTTATATTGATTCCTGTTTATTTTATTTAAAGTATATTTGGTGGAGTGTTTAACATTATTTATGACTGGCCTAAAAGTGGGCAGACTTCGAAAAAGAGGATCGGCACTATTCTTGCAAACCACAATTTGTAAATTATTTACCACATCATTTTTGTTAATTACTTCAGGACATTATTTAGCAATGGCCCTTAAATGGGTGAGATAGAAGAAGGGGCGTGGCACCTCCCATGTGACCCGAAATTTAAATTATTATGTACGCAAAATTTGGAAAGGCTTTTTCCAACAAAGTACTGTGCCAAAAGTGGGCTGGACATGAGAAGGGAGCTTGGCACCTTTAATTTATATACAAAAATTAAGGATTTCGATAACTTAAAAATCAATTTTACATTAGGAAAAATTTAAATTAGTAATGAAATCGGTGTATTTGGGAAAAAATTCGAATTTCAAAAATTTCTTTAGCATTAGTTTTAATTTAATATTAATGATGAATGATCACCAATTAACTGGTCCAAATAATTCATTAGAACCATGTAAACTTAGAGATCATTTATTTAATATATCTTCTCTTCTTCTTTCCCATAGATTTTAACATGGCATACGCAAACTAAAAAGAATAATCCAGCTGATACATTAAATATGACCAAATATGGTGATACAAATTTAGTATTTTTAGATAAAACACTTGTAAGACCTTAAGTTTAAGTTAAATTATTTGAAAAAAAAAATATTAACTATAAATTTAAAATTATATTAAACAACAACAGTATAACATGAATCTTAATTCTTTATTATGACTTTCAAAGAAACCTCGTTTACTAATATTTAAATTAAAACCAAAGATTTTTTTTATAAACAAACCAAAAAACAAACCCATGACTAAAGACATTAAAAAATAATTAATTAAAAGACAGATAAAAAGACACAAAGTGTAAGCTTTATTAACTAAATATATATATATTTAAAAATATGTAAATATTAATTAAAAATTTTGTAAATAGATTTTTTTTTGAAGTAAAATTAAAAGCATATACCATAAAATTATAGATAGCATTAAAAATAAATACAATCATTTTATAAGCATATTTAATAAATAATAATAAATTATTTTATATTTTAATTGGTAAAGTTAAAAATTAAACGAAAGTTAGTTTATTTTTTTATGTTTAGTTTTTAAAATAACAAAATTTTATTTATTTACTGGATACCTAAACGTATGATTATTATTAATATATTTTCAAATTCTGAAAATTGATTATATTTCAAACTTTCCCTCGACGATTTAATATTTCGAATTCTATTTTAATAATTAAGAAACTAAAGTTTTAAATAATGTATTAACATTTTAAAAATATCCAGGACATATCTTTGAAAATTATAAATTTTATTTAAAAATTAAAAAAAAATATTAAATTATTTTTATAGGAAACTATTTTGTTGTATTCGAAAATCTTTAATTTTTATTTAATTTATACTATTGTTAATGTACTTAAGTTATTTATTAAATTTTGTTTAACTTTAACGTCTACCATTAATTGAACTCACAGCAAATTGGAGTAAAAATATGCTGCAGTAAAAATATACTTTGAACTTTTCAAATTTTTAAATCTATTTTTTTTTTTTTGAATTTTACAGTCCAAAAAACTTAAATAAATAAAATAAATTTTCAAGCAATTTTTTTTAACTGGTTTATAAAATGTTTTACCTACGCATGTATAGCAAAACAGTATGGAGATATTTTCAATCAAATCTAAATTATTTATAGTAAACTGTTTATAACTGTCAATTTGAAATTTAAATTCGAATAATGCTGGGTGTAGGGTGTATTTTTCTTTAGCATATAATAATCTATTATATTTTTTAATAAAGACAAAATTCTAATAAAATTCATAATTGCATACAGTGAACAGGTAAATAATTACACTGTACAACAATTTCAAACTTTTTCCAAAATTATGGGGTTCCGACGATTGATTCTTGTTAAGAAGGCCAAAACAAAAATATGCGAGTGTCGGCGTTTTAATAGATCACATGGGAATTTAATTTTAGAGGCGGTTAAATTTTTCCAGCTCTGGCCTGTTCTTGCAGCATATCGGTATATAAAACTATGTTTTCTTTACATATGAGGTGTAGGGTATTTTCAGCAACTTTGTAGATAATGGTAAGGAAAATATTTTTGTAGAATATATTAACCCTCTAACTCCCCCTCATAACGGCATTTTTTGACTGTATTCTAACGAATTGTAAAAAACACTCCGAAAAATGGGAAGGGGGGGGGGGGGGGGATGAAATATTCTACTAAAATGATGGCCATAAAAATCTACTAAATATGTCAGAACACACCAAAAGCCCAAAACTTAACACCAACATCAAAAACCAATTAAATTTAAGATTGTCCCATCTCTGACGAGAAGGTTTGACACTCAAATAGCGAATACTTTTGTATTTGCGTCATTATGCCTTTTTGTTGTTTTGTTGCTAACCCTCTTCTTCACTTTTCACCCAATTACAATTGCATATGGTGTCAACATGAAAGAGTCTCATGATTTTATAAAATAGAACTCTTTTTGGAATATTTTTTTTTGATCTCCTTAACAGGAATCAATCGTCGGAACTGTATTGAACTGTGGTGGTGGGGCAAAAACCATCATCTGATTTTCTTTCGCTATAACTTTTGTTTAATTGCTTAAAGTGAAAACTTATTTGGTTTTTAACTGATTATGTTTATTTCTACTTATAAATTTTAGTTCAATTAATTGTGGAAAATTGTGTCCGACAAATGATGCAAATTTGGACACTCGGGAGATGTGACTGGCCAAGCCATATCACCGAAACACTAGATTACGCATACTGGGAAGACATCCTTCAATTCTGTTGGAACCCCGTCCTATTGCAATCAAATGTCCTCCAAATCCACATCTTCAACTTAGGGTAAGAAAAATGCACTCAGCATTACTCTTTAGCAGTCGTCGTTGACCATAATAAGTAGCTTTACCGTCGGCTTCTGCGAAAAAATAATGCATGTAATGATGCTTCATGAACTATGAGTAGATTTTCCGTCCCTCAGAACCAAGAATTTCGCTCCACTCTCATTCCGAAACCAATTCCCAAATATTTTATATTATATCTTAAATATCCAGTATCGCATTTGTTCTACATCCGTAATTTTAACATTTAATTAGCACTGTTTTGCTGCATACACCACTGTGTGGCATATATAGCAAAACTATTGTAGCATAGAAAAATAATCATTATTGTTTAGCTGCATTGCCACAACAACGAATGTATACCAAAAAGTTGGCAACAGTTGCTTTAAAATCGTACACTTAAAAAAAAATTTAACTAGAATTTAGAAAAATTAACTTATTTAGAGGAAAAATTGAAATGAAAACGGCGCCAAAAATACTTTTTATCAATATTTAATAAAATTTTCCTTGAAATTAGGAAACAAATTTTACTTAAAATTTGCTCAAAATTAAGAAATTATAGAAAAATTAGACTACTGAGAAGTAAATTCTGCTTGAGAGAACTACAAAAAGGAAATCCCTAAGTGACACACGGCATCTATGGCTAAGGAACACAGGGGGTACTTTGTATTCTTCAATTATTTAATTTAAGGAAAATGTTGCAAAAATACAATATATCACAGTTACATTTCTTGTTATTATTGGAAAATGGAAAAATGTCATAAGTTCATTTTATGGGATTTTTAGCTTAAACTTTATTTGACATATACAAATTTAAACTTTTTTATTATTAAGTAAATAAAGTTATATAAGTTAAATAAGCACTACGTCCATTATAGGAAAGCCATTATGCCGTAATGTATAAAATGTGCCTGCGATATTTTGTATTGTAGTCAACAAACAAATTTATTACATAAAAGCGCAAATTCGAAATTTTTTACCCTTTGCTAACAAAATTTTTAAAAAGTCCTTTAAGCTACTTTTAGTTCAATGTTAAAGATTGTTAAGATTAGAGATGGGCATGTGAGCCATGTTTGAATCACGCACCAAGAATTACAATTATGCACGATAGTTTTTTTTAAATGGATACTTTAATTTGTTTCCTTTAATAATAATATTTTTTCTTGAAAATAAGGAAAACCAACTAGTTTGTTTTAATTTATTGTTTTTTTTTTTGCAATAGAATATTGAAAATAATTTAAACGTTTTCCAACAAAAAAATCCTATACCAAATTTTATTATTTTTTAAAAATTAGACAACTTTTACTTGAAAAAAGGAATATTTCAATAAAATTTGCATGCAAATTTTCCTTAAAAATAGTTCATCAGTTTCTAAAATCAAGTAAAGTTTTCTTATTACATAGGAAAAAATTTATTACTTTTTGTTTTTAATTGTCTGAACTAATTTTTAGAAAACAATTCTTCAAAATAAGAAAGTGGTATACCTAAAAACTGAATTTGCAAATGGCTTTCTTAAATTTAGTTAATTTTACCACTTGTGAACAAAAACTGAACACACATTTAGTTCAAGTACTTTCTCGATTTAAGTTAGACACATTTTTTGAACTAAATGGGAGTAAATTATGTCCTAAATTTTTATTGGAACTAAATTTAATTTTATTACATTTTAGTATGCAATTTTCTTAAAACTAAGATGTTTTTTCATAAAATTAATAATTTTTTATTTAATTGACTTGTTTTTTTCCTAAAATCAAGAAATATTACTTAGGAAAAATATGAACTATTTCTGAGTATATAAACTATTTCGTTTTTCCTCAAACTTAGGAATTTTTATTCTTTTTAAGAAAATTTTTCTAAGTTTTAATAAAATTTTACTTAAATTGAGGACAATTTATAAACTATTTTGAAGGAAATTTTTGATAACATTTTAGTTCATGTCTTTTTTTTTTTGAGTGTACAAATCATCAAAGTTTAAATTTGAATTGCGTTCGATATTACTAAAGGGCGCGATGAAGATACAAAAAATGTCTACAAAATTCTTATCGGCAATCAGGTCTCTATCTCTTCAGCAAAGTTCCCTCTTTCCAACAAAATTATATTTATAAATTTTAGCTATTGTTCATATTGAAAACTTTAAAAATCTTTTAAATATGACAAAACAAACCAAATAAAAACAATATAATTTTTTTGTCTTATATTCGATACGAATAAAAAATAAATATTTAAAATACAAATTTCTATAAAAAACTGTTTTTTTTTTAGTAAGCATATGATATATTCTTAACAAATTTAAATGAAAACCAAAACAAAATTATTATAACCAAAAAAAAAAAAAAGAAAATATTGATTAAAAGAAATTGTAAAAATATTTAAATTTTAAAATTAACTTGTATTAAAAAATCTTCAAGAAAACTTTTACTATATTTTTATGATGATATGAAAAATAAACAACCATATAAAGACTTTAAAGCAAATTGCAGTTTTATTTAAAAAAATACATAAAGTTTAAAAGCTAAAATAAAAGCTCACTATGTTAGAAGTTTATTATTTAATAATAGCAGTAAATTCTCTTTCTTCTCTATTTAGAATTTTTAAATATGTTAACCTCAGAAAGAGAGAAAAAATTTTTATAGCTTAAAGAATTTATTGGAGTTATTATTTAACAAAAAGCTTTTTACTAAAGCTTTAAAGCAAAAGCATACATTTTTTTACATAAAAGTCTATTATTTTTTTATTAAGGTAATGAAAGCAAAGTAGCTCTTAATTAAATAAGAGATTTAATAGAATTTTTTATATTAGTGGTTTGCTTTTTTATAATTCTGTCTCTTTAGTTATCTCTCTATCTATCTTTATACTCTTTCTCTCTCTATTGCTGTGTACTAAATAAATAACTTAACATGGAAACTTGTACATGAAATTTAATTGAAGCCTCTTCCCATTTGGTATGTATCAACTTATGTAACGGTGTATTCAATGTCGGCTCATCTTTAACTGCAGCTGCTTCATCTTTAGAGGAAGTTTCTTCCTTTGTAGACTTACCCGAGAGTGAAGTGCTTTCTGTAGAAGACTGTTGACGTTCCAACATACCAATTGCCTGATCATTATAAACACGATTATCTACAGTCATGGATATTTCGCGACCCGAACAACTATAATAATATAAATCAAATCTAGATTCAGCATGATAATTACGCAATAATTCAGGATTTTTATTAAACATAACACCAAAATGGCCAGCGCATAATGTTATCCAGATGGGATAATTGGGTGTCTTTAAACGGGAACCCGGCTGGTGGGCAACTGCAGTATTTAGCTGGTTACCACCAATTTCATTTTCCCATAGTAATAAACCAATAGCACATCGTTTTAGGATACCATATTGCGGAGAGGCCTAAGAGCGGAAAAATATTGCAAAATTGCTTAATTTATTTAAGGAGGAGATTTGTTCTTACATAACTATTTTCATCTCCCACATTGATAACACCATTGTGTATATATGGGGTTGCTCTGCCGGTTAGTAAAAGTGTTACTATCATTAAGGATCCCTCCTCATTGTTACTCATAGTTAAGGGCACCACTTTAGTAGAATCTAAATCACTGCGTACTCTTAAAAAATTAAACAGAAAATATTTTCAATTCTGAACTCCAAAAATTTCCGAAATTTTTATTTGACAAAGAGTCCAAATTAACAAACCGTATTTTTTTTTTCTTTTCGGATCTTAAGAATTCAATTTTCAAAGAATTTTACAGAAAAATTGAGGATCTCTTGATAGGCAAATTATTAAGGAATCGAAAAAGCATAAGATTCAATTTTTTGGGACCCTCGAATGGGCACTATATTTAAAAATTTCCCGATTTTAACTAAAATCAAAAAAAACCTTGTCCTTGAGCCCATATAAGTCTGTGTACTAAATTTCATTAAAAAATCTTTATATTTCCGATCTATGGCGTGGGAACCCTGGATTGACATGAGTCAATTTACCAAATTTCGACAAAATATATTTATATTTTCGTCCTGCATGGCGTGAACCAATCCCTTTTGGGAGGAGGGGGGGCCTTTGCATGGGCTAACAAAAGTCAATAGTCTTCGGTTCTGGTCCGAAATTTCATCAAAATATCTTAATATTTGCGAGCGACGGACATCGCTAAAATGCGGGATTCACAACAGATGGCGTCTCTTTTACACATAGTTTGTGTCTTTAATAAATTATATGGCTTTTTGTAGGATAAACATCTGTCATGTATTATCACTTTTAGTCATTGAATGGAACAGTGTAAGCAGCAAAGTTTGTTTTTGCTTTGAAAATGTCGAATTTTGTGCCAACAAAGCATCATTTGATGGCAGTTTTTCTTAACATCTTCAATTTAAAAAAAAAAATGGCAACTGAAGCACATAGATTGCTTATCCTGAATATAATTCATCGATTTCAACATGCAAGAGATGTTTTGGGAGGCTGAGAAGTGGTGATTTTGTCACGGAAGACAAAGACCGCACAGGTCAGTCAAAAAAGTTCCAAATTAATAAATTGGAGCCATTACTTGATAAATATTATTGTCAAAGCTCACATAGATTTTGCAAAATCATTGTGAGTTACTCAAGTAACAATTTAAAAACAAAGCAAGGAAATTGGGCAACACACGAGTTGAAGCTGAGAAACATTGAAAGATTATTTAGCTTGTTTGAAATGCTTCTGTAACGCCACAAAAGAAAGAAATTTTTGCATCAAATCAAATTACTGGCGATGAAAAATGGATGCATTACGACAAACCGAAACGCAAGAAATTGTAGGTGAAGCCTGGCCAACCATTTAACGCCTAAGCCGAATTCGGTGGCACCAGAGAGGTCTCATTTATTCTGAGCCGCTAAAATTAGGCCGGACTATCTCATGGTACTTGTACTGAACACAATTGATTCGTTTGAATGGACCATTGGCCGAAAATCGCGTGGCATGTGAGACCAGGCAACGCTCGTCGGCCACATGTTGCAAGACCGTTTAAAAACTATTTACAAAAAAGTGTTTTGGCAGTTTTGCCTTACTCAAATTATAGTCCAGACCTTGCGCCGTCTGACTAACATTTGTTTCGATGGATGCCGAAAGCTCTTACTGGAATACGCTTCACCTCAGAACAGGCTATCTGAAATTTACTTGATTCGTTCTTTGCTTTACAAAATAAGCCCTTCCTTTGGCGTGGAAATATGGGAAAAGGTCATAACTAACAATGGCCAATAGTGTAACAATGAAGTGATGATTTTGTCACGGAAGACTGAGACCACTCAGGTCAGTCAAAAAAGTTCTAAATTAATAAAAATTGTTGTCAAAACTCACGCAGATTTTAAAAAATTATTGTGAATCACTCAAGTAACAATTTAAAAACGTTTGCAAGCGGCAAGATTTTCTGAAAATCCCGATTTTTTAAGTTATACACCAAATCAATGCTAGATTTTCGATGAATAAAAAAGTTTTATTCGAAAAAAATTTCGCGTGAATTTCTTTTTTTTTTTTATAATATTTTTCTTTTGATTTAAATATCAACTGTGGGTTTTTGACTACAAATTCAATTCTTAGCCCGAATCTGTTTTCTCCGCCCAAGCTATTTACGAATCAAATGCCCGATTACTTTTTAAAATTTTATAAAGAATTCTATATAAAACTTACTTGCCCAATGTACGCGTCAAAACAGCACTATATAAAAATAATAAAGTACCAGGAGCATCTTCTTCGGTAAACTAAGAATTTAAAATTATTTTTAAAAATTCAGAACAATTTTAAACAATAAAATTCTAACAACAAAACTCACTATTTTAAAATATCTTTTAATAAAATATTCCAATTCTTCATTAGGATTCAGTGTGAATAAATAAAGCTAAAAAAAATTTAAATTTTAATACAAAATTTAAACAAACTCTTACATAACATTGAGAGAGAGCAATGGAAAAACATTGTACCTTTTCAGTTATGCCATCATGAAAATTACTAGCACTATGATCTACAAAACACTCATCATCTGGAGAAGGTAAAACCATTATAACTTGTGATTTATCAGCAATAGAACGTAAAATTTCTAAAAATGCCAATAATAAAGAATCACGTTGCATTTCAGCCGAGGGGGATAAGGAACTGCACGAAAACAAAATTGTTTTTTTTTTCAAAGTTATGCAATCATTATACAAAATGAAACTTTTGAAAATTCTCTTACTCAGCCATAGCTGCAACTCTGGAAGTTTTACGAGAAAATAATAGATTTTTTAATATAAATCCCTGTACCACCGATAATAAACCTCTAGTAGCATTTCGCGGTGATCTTAAGCCATACGAAAATTCTTCTTTAGGTGCGACAAATGTAAAAGGAGTTTTGGTCCATTCTGCCCTCATTGGTATGGCCGAAGTACCAAAAACTAATTGTCTTAATTCCTGTAAGAAAATATTAATTAGGAATTTTATAAAATTTCCAATTAAAATTTACCTTACCATAGCCAATTCTGGAGTTATGGGAGTACCACCTTGAGCTTTAAATTGTGCTGCCATTTTTAGTTTTATTTAATTTTTTATATTTTTTTAAATTGATAATTGTGTTTTTTTCTTTGCTGGAAAACGTCTGCTGTCTTTGCCAGTGTTAATTTAAGTAATTGTTATACAAATTTGTACTTTATCAAGTAAACTTTTCTAACAATTTATTTCCTTTCGATTTCATTTAATTCATAACATTCACACCTACTTTTTCTTTTCATTTATTTTTTTTTTTTTTTTTGTTAAAAAAAATATTATTTAGAATATTGATATGAAAGCCTATTAGTTTTATATACATATTGCACTTGATTTTTTGTTGCAAACATATTTTAGCTGTCACTCAAATGTTATACATATATATTTTTATACCCTTCACCACAGGTGGAAGGGTATATATAAGTTTGTCATTCCGTTTGTAATTTCTACAATATTGATCTTAGATCCTATAAAGTATATATATTCTGGGTCCTTATGAAGAGCGAAATTGATTTAACGATGTCCGTCTGTCCGTCTGTGTGTTGAAATGGGTTTTCCGAAGAACCCAGATATGATGAGGACTTGATTGTTTTTAATTTCTGTTACATGTGATCCATTTCTGTTTGCTATTAAAAATCAGACAGATCGGTTAATAAATGGCTGAGATATTAGCAAAAATCCAGGACTACCTCTAATTTTTTCCGTAAAATCCCTTTGTTTAATATGTATGTAGAATTTTACGCATAAGAAACACATCCATTTGTTGAAATTCTTTTCTTTCATCTCCACCTTTAAAAAACCAACGAAGACTTTTTATATATGTACCTCTATTAACGATAATTTTGTGTGAGCTTCAATAGCTCAGTTGTCTAGACGCTATGTCACAAATACTTTTTTTTCTCTAAGGCCGCGGGTTCGAATCCCGGTCAATTCACTTTTTTTTTTGTACATTTTTTTTTATTTTCTTCATACTTTTTTTTTTGTTTATTTTTTGTTTTTTTTAACATTTAATAATTAATTTATATAAAATTTTATATTAATAATTAAATAATCCATAAATAGGCTAAAAACATCAAAATTTTTATAAAAACCCTCTAATACAAACAAAATACAAACGGTTTTATTTCTATTTTTTGCTGCGATTTAAAAGAATTTATAAAAAGATTTTTAAACCATTTTATTTCTCATATATTAAGAAAATTTTATACATAATTTCCCTTTGAGTGCAATTATTTTAAGTCATAACTTATAATAATTTATAAAAAAAAATTTATAAACTATTTTCCTTCAAATTTTTAAAATTAAGCTAAAGAAATTAAAAATATTTGTTAATAAAAAAGCGAAATAAAATCCCAAATGCAAATTTGCCAGCTAAATCAAACGTTTTTGTAGGAATAAAACACATGCAGTTCTAGTGATTTCTTTTAACGATTTGTTGAAATTCTTTTCTTTCACCTCTTCACCTTTTATACACAAACAACAAACACTATTCTAGAGCTAAAATATGACCTGTGGATACGTCTTATATAGCAAAAGATCGAAAATCTTTAGTATAACATATTTGCTGAAAAAACTCGGAAATATCGTTTCAGATACAAAAAAGTTATGCAGAAAACATAAATTTTTTTTCAATACCTATTTTCTGGAACCATAAATCTTCCCGAGTCCAAGTTTTATCACCAAACTAAATGGTTAATTTCCTTTTAAAGGCGTCCGTATATAAATCTGTCCATTCCATACATGTCCATATATAAACTTCAGTTTTTTCCCAACCATGGTGAAGGGTATATAAGATTCGGCATAGCCGAATTTAGCCGCTCTTACTTGTTTTTTATATAAAATTTTCTATTTTCGTTGTTAAATGATTTTCAATTGAATATATTAAGTGGCATGCAATACCATGTGTGAGCAAAAGGATTTGATTGTTATTGCAATTGTTTAAGGTGTTAATAGTTCAAGTACGGTATAAAAATAAGTTATTTTTTTGGGATCGAAAGTATTTAAAATTCAAAAATTCATAAATACTTTGTAAAGTTATACAAAAGAAAATTTTCATACAAAATTTGTTTTGCATATGTTCCCTGGGGGAAAAAAGGGGTCCGATGAAGAACAGATCCGGTCTGAAAGGACATATTCTGTTACCCATTGGTGAAAACAGGACCGATCTGAAAGTTCCTACCTCATTAATGGTAAAATAACACCAATCTGAAAGTGTCATCCCTGTGACTTATTCGGTGACCGGTGAAAAGAAGACCGGTCTGAAAAAACCTAACCTGTTACTGGTAAAAACATGTCAGATCCAGCCTATATCAGTGAAGTGGTACAAATATGCTTCAGAAAACGTTAATTTTTCAAATCTGTCTGCAATAAATTATTTTATTACCCCTCTAATGCTCTTGCTTCTGATATCGATACCGATCATTTTACTAATGGGATGCGGGAATATTGGCCATCGTTATCTATGTCTGACCTTTTCCCCATCTTTCCGCGATTCCGTGCCAAAATTTTTGAGACCAAAAACATATCAAGCTAATTTATAAGTCGCCAAAAATTTAAAAAAATCGCTCTAAGTCGAAAAAATGCTACAATTTAAGAAAAACAAATTCCAAAAGTAAAAAAACGTTAAAATTAAAAAAAAAAAACAAAAAACTGACAGTTAAAAAATTGCTAAAATTTAGAACAAACGCTAAAAATACAAATCTAAAAAAAATTCTTAATAAATCGCCAAAAATTTAAAAAATATCTATGAATCGTTATAAAATTCTAAAAATAATAGAAATTGAAATTTTTAAATTCTAACGTTAAATCACTCTAAATCGAAAAAATGTAACAATTGAAGAAAAAATTACAGAAGTAAAAAATCGTAAAAACTTAAAACAAAAAAAAAACTCAAAAGTTAAAAAAAAATTTCAAAATTAAAAAAAAATCGGTAAAAAAATACAAAACTCTTTAAACTAAAAAAAAAAAATCTTTAAATATTAATAAATCGCCAAAAATTTAAAAAATCTCTATGAATCATTATAAAATGCTACAATTGAAGAAAAAAAATCGCTAAAATTAGAAAAAAATACTATAAATAATAGATATTGGAAATTATATAAATAAAAGAAATTGAAAATTAAAATAAAAAAATTCAACATTAAAAAAAACAAAATTGTAAAAGTACAAAAATTGTCAATATTTAAAAAATAAATCTCTAAAAGTTAAGAAAATTTCCAAAATTAAGAAAAATCGCTAAAAATACAAAACTGTTAAAATTAAAAAACAAATACTTAAAAATTAATAAAGCGCCAAAAATTAAAAAATCGTTATAAATTGTTATACAAGCTACAATTAAAAAAAAATCTCTAAAATTGGGAAAAAATACTGTAAATAATAAAAATTGGAAACTATATAAATAATAGAAATTGAAAATTAAAAAAACTCTAAATTCAAAAAAAAAAAATTGTAAAAGTCTCACGCCAAAAACTTAAAAAATCGTCATAAATTGTTATAAAATCCTACAATTGAAGAAAAAAATCTCTAAAATCAGAAAAAAATACTATAAATAATAGAAATTGAAAATTAAACATTAAAAAAAGAAAAATAGTAAAAGTCTTCCAGCTGTTTTTTAATTCTAACGATTTTTTTTTATTTTAGAATTTATTTATTCCCGCGTTTTTTTATAATTTTGGCATTTTTTTTTTATTTCGGGTGTTTTCATTTTGGAGGTTTTTATAAATTTTTCAACTATTTTCAATTTTGGCGATTTTTCTTTTCATTTTAGTAAATTCTAGCGAGTTTTTTTTAGTTCCATCGCTTTTGTTAAATTTTATTTTTTTTTTTAATTTTTATTTAATTTTAAGCAATTTTTTTATAAAACTAGCGTTTTTTGAATTTTGGCGATTTTTTTTTAATTATATATTGACTTATATTGAATATTTATATTAACCTTTACTTTTTATTTTCATTTAGGATTTTTCCCTTTAATTTAAGCAATTTTTTCTTCAATTTTGAATAATTTTTTATATTGTAAAACTAGCGATTTTTTTTAATTTTTGCATACTTTTTGTAAAGTTTTTTTTTTTCTAGCGATTTTTTTATTAACAAAAAAAAAAAATTCCCCTAAAGAAATCACCCAATGTGGTGACGGAATACTGGGATAAATAAATATTTATAATTAATTTTTATAAATAAAAAAAAATCTTGAGGTCAATTTAAACTATTTTCTTATAGTTTCATGCACTCAATAAAAAAAAGTTTAATTAAAAACTACTTTTAAAAAATCTATGAAACTTTTTCATTAAATTTTTGAAAGTTTTCATTCACTTTGTAAAGAAATCTTTCAGTTTTAATGGAAAACTAACCATTAAAACTAGTCCAATCAAATTATGTCTGTCTTCTGCAATTTATGCCTGATTTTTTTGTCTGATTTAGGAATTTAAAATTTAGTTTGAGGGTTTTATGGGATTTTTAATTCCTACAAAATAGGAATGCTAAGCTTTTTCTACCACCACTGCTGGTATTTATAAATTTAAGCTTTTTGCTCTCAAAAAAAAAAAAAAGTTTTTGCAAGAAAGAAACAAAGCAAAATAATGAATTAAAATTTACCTCTTATATTTCCATATCCGATCAGACTGCTGTGGGTAATTTGTGAAGGAGAAATGTATAATTCCTTTCCTTTTATGATTTCACAAATATTTGTAAAATTGTGCCATATATTTTTTAAAATTTTCTAACACAATTTTTTTAAACTTTAATGATTTTTTTTTATTTTAAATATATACATTTTTATTTTTATTTTTTTTTTTTTTGCATTTTATTCACTTTTTAATATATTGATATTTTTTATACTTTGCTTCTGATTTTATATTTTTCTTTATTTTTTTTTACTTTACTTTCTTATTTGATATTTTTTTCTTATTTCTTATTGCTATTTTTATTAGCATTTTATTTCTATTGAATGCTTATTATATACCTATAAGCTTTTATATTTGCACACCAACACCATCACATTTTATTAAATAAAACGAAATGGAGAAACAACAACAAGAATGGCCGGCAAGCATACGGAATTTGTCACGATTTTTACATATTAATTTTTAACATTTTAAAAAAATTTTCTTTAAAAAATATTATGTTACACTTGAACCATATATTTATGTAAAAAAATTTAAATTTTCTTTATTATTTAAACAATTATGATGAAATAAAAATGAACACATCAGCCGGCCGGCCATCCACAGCCACACGGGCGCGTTAACTGAAAAGAGAGATAAAAGAAAACAATAGGTAAGTTCATATGTTGGAACTAGAAATAAGAAGTGGGGCAGTGCTGCCAAAAGACAAATGTAAAAAAATGCTAGATTGTACATAAGGGTACAATCTAGCATTTAATATACAACTAAAAATAAAAATAAATGTTGTAAGCTGTTAAAAACAGTAAAATTATTAATCAAATATATAAAATTAAATACACATTTCAAGCTCCAACGAATAAGGCAGTCCAAAACAGACTTATTTTATAGTTTTAAGGTTTATTTGTCATATGTTGATTTAATACAAAACATTTATTTAACAATTTTATGACAAGAAATATTGCTTCAAAAAGCGTAATGATATTTTATCTTTAAATTTGTATGATAATTGAGGATTGAAGTATTGGATAATGTATATTGATGGCCATTCTTTTTATTTCACGATAAACACGTAGAAAATAGAAATAGCAATACCGTACTCTTAAACATGCAAATTAATATTTCTTTAAAAAATCGCAAGTATAATATGCACATAAAATATTTAAATTAAGAACGAAACAAAAAACCATAACACTCTGTTACATATTGTAGTACAAGAGTACTAATTGAAACTGGTTCCGAAGCAGAATATGTCTTAAGAAGTGAACGGACTTTTTGACGCGCCAACTATTAACAAAAACTTTTTGGGTATTTTTACATAAAAGCTTTTAGCTTTTTAAACAAAAATTAGCTTTTTTCAAGAAAGAAATAAAATAGAATAAATTAAAATTTACCTTCTTGGATTTTCATGTCCGATCAGCCTTTTGTGTGTAATTTAAGAAAAAGAAATGGATTAACTTTTTCCTTTTTTTCTAGATTGCAATAATATTTTAAGAAATTATGCCATATATTTTTTAAACCCCTATTTTTTATACTAATACCATGATTTTTTATTTAAATTACAGACATTTTTAATAACTTTATTTGCATTTTATTCGTCATTTAATATAGACATTTTATTTGACATTTTTCTTTTTACTTTACTTTCTCATTTATTTGACATTTTTCTTAATTGCATTTCACTTCTATTGGAAGCTTATTTATAAGCTTTTATATTTATTTGCACAACACACTATCACATCTTGCTAATGCAACGAAAAGCAAAAACAACAACCAGAATGGCCGACAGGCAAAAGAAAATTTTCACTGAATTTTTAACACGATTTTCACGTATTAATTTTTAACATACTGAAAAAATTTTCACATCAAAATGTTACGCTACACTTGAACTATATTTTTATCAAAAAATATTTAAATTTTTTTTATTATTTAAACAATTATGATGAAATAACCACGAGCACAACTGCCGGCCACCTGTTTTCATTGAAATTTGCGCGAGAACTAAAAAAGCCGAATAAGATAGAAAAGAAGTGACAAGTATCAGGGATGTAAAATTCAGTTGCTTTATACTTTTTCAATGCTTGCATTACTTTTGCACTAAATATGGCACAAATGTTTTCCTATATTTTGAAAGGCAAAATAGATCATCTGATTTACTTTCGCTATAAATTTTGTTTAAAGTAAAAATTTATTTGGTTTTTAACTGATTATGTTTATACGCATTTATAATTTTTTTTTGAGTTAATTGTGGTAAATTATGTACGACAAATTGCCGTCAATAGGATGATACTTATAACTTCACCTTGTATATAAAAATTGCACAATATGGCCTACATAAATATAAAATATTTTTAACTTTTAATATTTGTGCAAGAAGAATGAACATAAATGATGCAATTTTTTCACAATACGAAAAATTGCATAATAAAATTGTGTGGTGTATGAGTACCTTTAGGCATGTTTAAAAAAATACCATCAGGTTCAAAAAAGGGCAACCTTAATCAGGTTTCAGTACCATTTTAAAATTTGAACTTTACATCCCTGACAAGTATCTATGTACAGTGATGCCAACTTTATTAAAAAAATGTACTGCAAGACCCTTAAAAAAGCGCTAAATGATAAATTTAAAAAAAAATATGTATTTTTTTTAAACCGTTAGAAAGCATTTTATCGGAAAAATATAATTTAATTTTACATCTTTATTGTTTTGAAAATGTTGAAGCTTTTAAAAAATTTAATTTTTTTCATTATAAATTTTAAACAAAAACTAATTAATACCTCATTCATACAAAAGATAAAAGCTCATTAAATTTTAATATTTTAAGTAAAATAGTTCAAAAGTTGTGTCTTTTCTTAAAGAAACTAAAAATCGGCAAAGCATATTTGAAAGCTATTACATTTAATATACAACTCTGAAATATAAAATATTTTTCAGCTTTGAAAATAATGAGAAAAAATTAAGCAAAAACGAATTAAATAATAAGATAATCTAATACTTTTGAAATATTTGTAGCGGAAAAGATTTTAGTTTTCTTAAGCAAAAAAAAAAAAAAACATTTAATCGGTTTTAATAGAGAAGTTTAATTTTGTTGTCATCTTAATGACGCGAGTTTTAAAAACTTAATAAACTAATAAACTAATTTATTAAAAAAGTTTTTATTGGCAAAAACTGAGAAAGTTTTTCAGTAAGGACGCATAATTGAAAAGTAATTTTTTATTAGGGTTTGTAATGTCATAACTAAATTGTACATATACAAGGTGGGGCAATAAGTACCACCCTATTAGAAAGTGCTGCCATATTTGTAAATTGCATCAAGTCTCAGTTTATTATTGACATTCGTGATTACATGACGTGCGAAACAAACCATTTGTATAAGAAATATGGTTAAATTAATACCACTTTTTATTTTTGATGTAAAATATTAAATTCGATATAAAGTAGTATTTTTGCATAAAATTATTTAAATAAGTTAAAATTTTCTCAAAATACATACAAAATGGAGCTAAATAAATAACCGAAAAGTTTCTTTTAAAAACCTTTTAAAAAAAAGTGAAAAGCAAATAATGCGAATTTTTGCAGCACAAATGCGCTAAATGTAGCACGAAAAGCGCTAAGTTGGCATCGGTGTGTATTCTTACATGTATATAAAGCAGAAATGCTTTAATTTTTTTATTTTTTATAGGTGGCGCACCATTTCAAAAGCTGTTGGTTCCTGGATTTGAATTCTAATTATTTTATTAGTCAAAAATCTAAAATTAAGTACAAATTTCAACCTCTAACGCATAAGGTTTACTTTTCAAATATTGAATTTAGTACAAAACATTTATTTAACACTTTTATGTCAAAAAATATTTCTTCAAAAAGCATTATGATATTTTATCTTTAAATTTGTATTGAGGATTGAAGTATTCGATAATGTATATTGATGGCCATTATTTTTATTTCACGATAAACACGTAGAAAATATAAATAGCAATACCGTACTTTTAAACATGCAAATTAATATTTTTTTAAAAAATCGCAAGTATAATATGCACATAAAATATTTAAATTAAGAACGAAACAAAAAAACAATAACACTCTGTTACATATTGTAGTACAAGAGTACTAATTAAAACTGGTTCCGAAGCAGAATATGTCTTATGGAGTGAATGGACTTTTCGACGCGCCAACTATCAACAAAAACTCTTTTGGTATTTGTAAGTAAAAGCTTTTTACTTTTAAATTATAAGGAAGCTTTTTGCAAGAAAGAAATAAAATAGAATAATTAATTTAAATTTACCTCTTATATATCCAGGTCCGATCAGCTATTTGTGTGCAATTTAATAAACAAAAATGGATTAATTTTTTATATTTTTCTAGATTGCACAAATATTTTAAGAAATTTTGCCATATATATTTAAAAACTTTTAAACAATATTTTTTTATACTACTGGCATGATTTTTTTTATTTTAATTACATACTTTATTTGCATTTTATTCGCCATTTGATATAATAAGATTTTATTTGACATTTTTCTTTTTACTTTGCTTTCTCATTTATTTGACATTTTATTTTATTTTGCTTTCTTAATTTCATTTTACTTCTATTGAAAGCTTATTTATAAGCTTTTATATTTATTTGCACAACACACTATCACATCTTGTAATGCAACGAAAAGCAAAAACAACAACCAGAATGGCCGACAGGCAAAATAAAATGTTCACTGAATTTTTAACACGATTTTTACGTATTAATTTTTAAAATATTGAATAAATTTTCACATCAAAATGTTACGCTACACTTAAACTATATTTTTATCAACAAATATTTAAATTTTCTTTATTATTTAAACAATTATGATGAAATAACCACGAGCACTACTGCCGGCCATCTGTTTTCTTTGAAATTTGCGCGAGAACTAAAAAAGCCGAATAAGAAAGAAAAGAAGTGACAAGTCTCAGGGATGTAAAATTCAATTGCTTTATACATTTTCAGTACTTGCATTACTTTTGCACTAAATATGGCACAAATGTTTTAATATATTTTGAAGGGCAAAATAGATCATCTGATTTACATTGATTTTGTTAGTCACAACGATAGGACCTATGATTCATAATGTAATACATTTCTTTAAGTTAATTGTAAGTTAATTAACTGTTCATTACTTATATGATTTATAAAATGTATTAATCGTATATGGCCCTTGGGGCTCGATTAAATATAAATAAAATAAATAAATTAAAAACTTATTTGCTTTTTAACTGATTATGTTTATACACACTTATTAATTTTGTTTGAGTTAATTAGGGAAAATTATGTACGACAAATGGCCGTCAATAGGATGATATTTATAACTTCACCTTGTATATACAAATTGCACAATATGGCCTACATAAATATAAAATATTTTTAACTTTTAATATTTGTGCAATAAAAAGGAACATACATATATGTACAACCTTCAAATATGACATAAATAATGCAATTTTTTTCACAATACGAAAAGTTGCACAATAAAATTGAGTGGTGTATGAGTACCTTTAGGCATTTTTAAAAAATACCATCAGGTTAAAAAAATGACTATTTTAATCAGGTTTCAGTACCATTATCAAATTTGAACTTTACATCCCTGACAAGTATCTATGTACAGTGATGACAACTTTAATAAAAAATTTACTGCAAGACCCTCAAAAAAGCGCTAAATGATAAATTTGATAAAAAAAATGTAGTTTTTTTACTAAAACCGTTAGAAAGCATTTTATAGGGAAAATTGAATTTAATTTTACATCTTTATTGCTTTGAAAATGTTGAAGATTTTAAAAAATTTAATTTTTTTTATTTAATACCTCATTCATTCCAAAGATAAAAAGTCATTAAATTTTAATAAATTTGTCGATCCAAATGCCTATAACAATTTAAGTATTATCGATGTATTTGTGGCGAAATCATTAGATCTCATCCATCTGAGCATAAAAATAATTTTTTTAATGAAATATTTTAAGTAAAATTGTTCAAAAGTTGTGTCTTTTCATAGAGAAGCTAAAAATCGGCAAAGCATATTTGAAATATAAAATATTTTTCAGCTTTGAAAATAATGAGAAAAAATTAAGGAACAAAAATAAATCACATATAATCGGTTTAATAGTGAAGTTAAATTTTGTTGTCTTCTTAATGACGCAAATTTTAAAGACTTAATAAACTTTTCATTAACTAATTTTTCAAAAATGATTTTATTGGCATAAACTGAGAAAGTTTTTCAGTAAGGACGCATAATTGAAAAGCAATTTTTTATTAGAATTTGTAATGTCACAACTAAATTGCACATATACAAGGTGGAGCAATTAGTATCACCCTATTAGAAAGTGCTGCCATTTTTGTGAATTGCATCGAGTGTCAGTTTATCATTGACATTCGTGATTACATGTCGTGCGAAACACACCATTTGTATAATAAATATGGTTAAATTAATACCACTTTTTATTTTGTATGTAAAATATTAAATACGATATAAAGTTGTATTTTTGCATAAAAATATTTTAATTTTCTCAAAATGCATACAAAATGGAGCTAAATAAATAACCGAAAAGTTCCTTTTAAACACCTTTAAAAATAAGTGAATAGCAAATTATGCGAGTTTTTGCAGCACAAATGCGCTAAATATAGTACGAAAAGCGCTAAGTTGGCATCGGTGTGTATTTTTACATGTATATAAAGAGAAAAATGCTTTAATGTCTTTATTTTTTATAGGTGGCGCACCATTTCAAAAGCTGTTGGTTCCTGGATTTGAATTCTAATTACTTTATTAGTCAAAAATCTAAAATTAAGTACAAATTTGTGCTGCAAAAATTCGCATTATTTGCTTTTCACTTTTTTTTAAAAGGTTTTTAAAAGAAACTTTTCGGTTATTTATTTAGCTCCATTTTGTATGTATTTTGAGAAAATTTTAACTTATTTAAATAATTTTATGTGAAAATACTACTTTATATCGAATTTAATATTTTACATACAAAATAAAAAGTGGTATTAATTTAACCATATTTCTTATACAAATGGTTTGTTTCGCACGTCATGTAGTCACGAATGTCAATAATAAACTGACATTTGATGCAATTTACAAATATGGCAGCACTTTCTAATAGGGTGATACTTATTGCCCCACCTTGTATATGTGCAATTTAGTTATGACATTACAAACCCTAATAAAAAATTACTTTTCAATTATGCGTCCTTACTGAAAAACTTTCTCAGTTTTTGCCAATAAAAACTTTTTAAATAAATTAGTTAATTAAAAGTTTATTAAGTTTTTAAAACTCGCGTCATTAAGATGACAAAAAAATTAAACTTCTCTATTAAAACCGAGTAAATGTTTTTTTTTTTTTTTGCTTAAGAAAACTAAAATCTTTTCCGCCACAAATATTTCAAAAGTATTAGATTATCTTATTATTTAATTCGTTTTTCCTTAATTTTTTCTCATTATTTTCAAAGCTGAAAAATATTTTATATTTCAGAGTTGTATATTAAATTTAATAGCTTTCAAATATGCTTTGCCGATTTTTAGTTTCTTTAAGAAAAGACACAACTTTTGAACTATTTTACTTAAAATATTTTATTCAAAAAATTATTTTTATGCTCAGATGGATGACATCTAATGATTTCGCCACAAATACATCGATAATTCTTAAATTGTTATAGGCTTTTGGATCGACAAATTTATTAAAATTTAATGACTTTTTATCTTTAGTATGAATGAGGTATTAAATAAAAAAAATTAAATTTTTTAAAATCTTCAACATTTTCAAAGCAATAAAGATGTAAAATTAAATTCAATTTTCCTATAAAATGCTTTCTAACGGTTTTAGTAAAAAAAAGAACTACATATTTTTATTAAATTTATCATTTAGCGCTTTTTTAAGGGTCTTGCAGTACATTTTTTTAATAAAGTTGGCATCACTGTACGTAGATACTTGTCAGGGATGTAAAGTTCAAATTTGATAATGGTACTGAAACCTGATTAAAATTGTCATTTTTTTAACCTGATGGTATTTTTTAAAAATGCCTAAAGGTACCCATACACCACTCAATTTTATTGCGCAACTTTTCGTATTGTGAAAAAAATTGCATTATTTATGTCATATTTGAAGGTTGTACATATGTGTATTTTCATTTTTATTGCACAAATATTAAAAGTTAAAAATATTTTATATTTATGTAGGCCATATTGTGCAATTTTCATATACAAGGTGAAGTTATAAGTATCATCCTATTGACGGCCATTTGTCGTACATAATTTTCCACAATTAACTCAAACAAAATTTATAAATGCGTATAAACATAATCAGTTAAAAACTAAATAAGTTTTTAATTTATTTATTTTATTTATATTTAATCGAGCCCTCAGGGCCCGTTTATTAACTTACAATTAACTTAAAGAAATGTATTACATTATGAATCATAGGTCCTATCGTTGTGACTAACAAAATCAATGTTAATCAGATGATCTATTTTGCCCTTCAAAATATATTAAAACATTTGTGCCTTTTTTGTGCAAAAGTAATGCAAGTATTAAAAAAGTATAAAGCAACTGAATTTTACATCCCTGATACTTGTCACTTCTTTTCTTTCTCATTCAGCTTTTTTAGTTCTCGCGCAAATTTCAATGTAAACAGGTGGCCGGCAGTAGTGCTCGTGGTTATTTCATCATAATTGTTTAAATAATAAAGAAAATTTAAATATTTTTTGATAAAAATATAGTTCTAATGTAGCGTAACATTTTGATGTGAAAATTTCTTCAATATTTTAAAAATTAATACGTACAAATTGTGTTAAAAATTCTGTGAAAATTTTCCTTTAACTGTCGGTCATTCTGGTTGTTGCTTTTGCTTTTCGTTTCTATAATAAGATGTGATAGTGTGTTGTGCAAATAAATATAAAAGCTTATAAATAAGTTTTGAATAGAAGTGAAATGCAATTAAGAAAGCAAAATAAAAGAAAATGTCAAATAAATGAGAAAGTAAAGTAAAAAGAAAAATGTCAAATAAAATGTCATTATATTAAATGGCGAATAAAATGCAAATAAAGTTATTAAAAATGTATTTAATTAATATAAAAAAAATCATGCTAGTAGTATAAAAAATAGGGTTTTAAAAAATATATGGCATGGCATTATTTCTTAAAATATTGTTGCAATCTAGAAAAAAGGAAAAAAATAATCCATTTCTGTTCATTAAATTACATACAAAAGGCTGATCGGATAAGGAAATCTAAGAGGTAAATTTTAATTCGTTCTATTTTATTTCTTTTTTGCAAAAAGCTTCATTTTGTTTAAAAAACAAAAAAGCTTTTATTTACAAATACCTAAAGATTTTCTGTTGATAGGTGGCGCATGTAAGAGTCTATTCATTCTATAAGCTATATTCTGCTTCGGAACCAGTTTTCATTAGCACTCTTGTACTACAATATGTAACAGAGTGTTATTGTTTTTTAGTTTCGTTCTTTATTTGAATGAATATATTCCCAAAACTATGCAAAAATTTATATTTTTCTTTGTGCATATTATACTTGCAATATTTTAAAGAAATATTAATTTGCATGTTCAAGAGTACGATATTGCTATTTCTATTTTCTATGTGTTTATCGTGAAATAAAAAGAATGGCCATTAAAATATACATTGTCCAATACCTCAATCCTTCAATATAATACAAATTTGAAGATAAAATATCATAATGCTTTATGAAATATTATTTTTTTAAAAAATTGTTTAATAAATGTTTTTATTAATTTCAGCATTTGATAAATAAACCGTAAAACTATGAAATAAGTCTGTTTTGAACAGCTTTATTCGTTAGAGGTTGAAATGTGTATTTTATTTTATATTTTTCATTAATAATTTTACTGTTTTTAACAGCTTACAACATTTATTTTTAGTTGTATATTAGATAAGTAAATGCTAAAAAAATGGGACTAATGATGCCCCAGTTTTAAAGCAGATGTTCACCCTTATGTACAATCTAGCACTTTTTTACATTTGTCTTGTGGCAACACTGCCCCACTTCTTATTTCTAGTGCCAACATATGAACTTACCTACTGTTTTCTTTTATCTCTCTTTTCAGTTTACGCGCAAATGTGGCTATGGTTGGCCGGCCGGCTGATGTGTTCATTTTTATTTCATCATAATTGTTTAAATAATAAAGAAAATTTAAATTTTTTTACACAAATATATGGTTCAAGTGTAACATAATATTTTTTGATGAAAATTTCTTTAATATAGTAAAAATTAATATGTAAAAAATTGTGTTAAAAATTCAAGAAAAAATATCGTATGCGTGCCGGCCATTCTTGTTGTTGTTTCTCCATTTTGTTTCATTTAAATAAATGTAATAGTGTTGGTGCGCAAATATAAAAGTATATTGATAGAAGTAAAATGCAAATAAGAATACCTATCAAAAGTAAAGTATAAAGAAAAATATCAATTAAGTAAAGAAAAATATTGAGAAAAATGTCAAATAGAAAAGTAAAGTATAAAGAAAAAAAATATCATTAAAATAGTGAAAAAGGAAAATTAAAAATGTATTTAAATTAAAAAAAAAAAAGCACGCGCTGAAAAAAAGTTCTCGAAAGTTTTAGAAAATATATGCTGTAATAGTCAAAAAAATTTATTTGTTAAATTATATAGAAAAGGCTGAGCGGATAAGGAAATATAAAAGGTAAATTTTTTTTTATGAAAAAAAACTGATTTGAAAGCAAAAATCTTTTTGTTTTAGATAATTACCAGTCGTACTTTCAGAAAAGTTTTAACTAATATTTCCATTTGACAAATTAAAATCCCCAAAAATTCTCTAATAAAATTTTCAATCTTCAAATCTACCCAATAACCATTTTTGCTGAAATTAAATCAAAAATCAAGTGTTATTCAAGTTATGTTTTCCAATTTCAAGCCTTGATTTATGCTTTAATTATACTTTAATTCAATAGCATATTCCAATAATATACTTTAATTCAAGCCTTGAATCACAATTCAATTCAAGTTCAAACAACATAATAATAACACTTGTTTTCAAGCCCTTACTGGGTTTTTGTACAACTTAAAAACAATTTATTATAATATTTGTTTTGTATATTTAATTTTGATTTTTTGACTTCCAATGGTTTTTCCACTAATACTTTTTTTTTGTAAGCACAGACCTTAGCTCCAAATCCATGGAGAAAATTCAGATTTTATAAAAATCTTCACAGGAAAATTGTAAATTTAAACAAATATTTTAATTCTATTTCAAAATATTGACAATAAACGAAAAACATGAAACAAATTATTTTTTTTTTTTTTTTGTATGAACTTAATTTTCACCGGGAAAAAATCACTTAAAGCCATATTTAAAGCACTTGAATTTTTAACTTTTCAATGTTTATTGGGTATCTTCAGCTCATTTTACAAAATTTGATGAGACTAGTTTTTCTTTTTGAAAATTGTTAGTTAACTAATAAAGATTACTTTACAAATTGTATGAAAACTTTCTAAAATTTAATAAACAGTGTTGCACCTCAACCCTGTCCTCCTGCACCGCCACCAGGTTGATCTATTGTGCTCCCTCTGTCTATATTCAGTTGCATACGGCTCTTAGCAACATTTTTATCTTCTTCACTAGCCATTTTCCTGTATTGCCTCTCGCATAATTCGGATAAATTCGTATAAATGTTTTGTTAAATGTTCTTTTTTTGGTTCGAGATCTACAATTGTTTTTAATGAATAGAAAAATAATATATATTTTTGTTTTGTAATAATTAAGAATTGACATAAAACGTTATTAGACATCAGCTGAATGGAATTTATTTTCTGGTCAGTTACGACCTTTATCAACATTCTTCGCATCTTTTATAGTGTTTTACATGGGGTTTCCACAAGACATTCGTCGCCAGACATGAATATATGGATTTTGTTATTGTATTTTCTTCGTCGGAAGAAAAACGTAATCGGAAAACACCATCTTTGTTTATTAAGCAAAGATCTGGCCCCACGGCCGGCACTGCGATTTGGTTCTTTTGTACCAAGGATCATAAAACTAAACAAAATTCTGTATTATATTCCCAATGAACTTTAATATAGAAGATGGATAAGAGTTCCTTATATCTTCTGGACCTAAAAATTCCTTATTGAAAACATTCCTCCTGTTCCTATGCAATACAGCACACTCACACAAAATGTGAATGGTTGTTTCGTCTCTCTAGACATATCCGACACAGAGGCGATTTCAACAGATTCAACTTCCACAAATGGCAGTTCAATCCGAAGTGTCCGGTAAGAAACCCTGTTAGTAACCTAATGTTGTTCCTAGCAAGATCCAAAATTTTTCCATTGGGTTGACCAATAGTTTCGCCTGTCTCATCCCCAAAGAATTGTTCCAAAGGTCCTTTGCCATTGGTAGTTCGCTCTTCTTAACCAGGGCTGCTATGGTGGACAAATTCACCCCACAGTACGGTTCCGGTTCCACCAAAAGTGTGGAGGAATCCATTCTAGCTAGTTCGTCCGCTATCTCGTTGTAAAGAGTAACCCTGAAAACACCATTTTAATTATAAATAAATCTTTAATCACAACTTTTAAAGGAAAAAGCTAATAAAACTAACCTTACGATGATTGAGTTAAAATTCAATTTTCTTATAAACTTAACTGTATTTTTATAATTTCTAACAATTACACAGTTCAAATTATCTCCCAGCTCATATGTGACCTTCTCCGAGAAAAGGGACCTAGTGTGTCAAAAAAGTGGCTTTGGACTTAAAGAGTGGATTCTGGTACCTAAAAGGGTGTAGAATAAGATGAAATGAGTTTGATTTCTGATAAAAATTTATCTTTTCTAAGTGAATAGTATAGTAGGATTTTTTTAAGATCATATCATATTCTTTTTAATTATTTTTATTGTAAAGAAACATGAAAATTTTTTTAGTAAGTTATAGAGAATAAAAATTGAGAAATTCCACTGAGCCAGCAGGATAGAATACTTAGTATTTTCGGTTGGCGCTACCCAACCTTGTCAATACCCATGCTCTTCTTCTCCCTTTACGGTCATTGCTTGTTGATGATTGTCTATTTTATATTGAGTGTTAGGAAACAAATTAACAAACTTGTAAACAACAACACAATTAGACTAACATCAACGAAATTTAACAATTTATATTTATCCTCTATATTTTACAGTTTTTTGTTATGAACTTTAATTCTTAAAGTATCAAATAACACAGCTTATATGAAGCATTTAATATCAAATGTTTGTCTTAATCCATATTAAATCTACAACATAATCTATGTTGATAGTTAATGAATAGACAATATTTTGAATTATATTTTTCACTGTATCCTTGTGTGTAAAGTAATGGAATTTTATGAATTGTTGATCTGTTATTTTGTAAGTGAATAGTATAGTAGGATTTTTTTAAGATCATATCATATTCTTTTTAATTATTTTTATTGTAAAGAAACATGAAAATTTTTTTAGTAAGTTATAGAGAATAAAAATTGAGAAATTCCACTGAGCCAGCAGGATAGAATACTTAGTATTTTCGGTTGGCGCTACCCAACCTTGTCAATACCCATGCTCTTCTTCTCCCTTTACGGTCATTGCTTGTTGATGATTGTCTATTTTATATTGAGTGTTAGGAAACAAATTAACAAACTTGTAAACAACAACACAATTAGACTAACATCAACGAAATTTAACAATTTATATTTATCCTCTATATTTTACAGTTTTTTGTTATGAACTTTAATTCTTAAAGTATCAAATAACACAGCTTATATGAAGCATTTAATATCAAATGTTTGTCTTAATCCATATTAAATCTACAACATAATCTATGTTGATAGTTAATGAATAGACAATATTTTGAATTATATTTTTCACTGTATCCTTGTGTGTAAAGTAATGGAATTTTATGAATTGTTGATCTGTTATTTTGTAAGTGAATAGTATAGTAGGATTTTTTTAAGATCATATCATATTCTTTTTAATTATTTTTATTGTAAAGAAACATGAAAATTTTTTTAGTAAGTTATAGAGAATAAAAATTGAGAAATTCCACTGAGCCAGCAGGATAGAATACTTAGTATTTTCGGTTGGCGCTACCCAACCTTGTCAATACCCATGCTCTTCTTCTCCCTTTACGGTCATTGCTTGTTGATGATTGTCTATTTTATATTGAGTGTTAGGAAACAAATTAACAAACTTGTAAACAACAACACAATTAGACTAACATCAACGAAATTTAACAATTTATATTTATCCTCTATATTATCTTTTCCTTTCATATAGTTATTTTTACAATGTTCTTCGTATTAGTAATGGCACATCAACCCTTTGCTGAGAGCGAAGAGATAGCTAAGAACGAACAGAGCAGCAACAATAGCAAAGGTATTGTCACACTAAAAGGGGGAAAAATACGTCACCGCATAGGCATGACATCACCAAAGTCGGCACCCAATCATAACTAACCATACCAAATCGCATCTCCCAACTGAAGGTGTGTTCACAGTGATAATGCGTTATGAGACTTTAAATGCGTTTTTCTCAAAACTTCATTTTCACACACTAGGTTCCTTTTCTCGGAGAAGGTCACATATTTTAAAAGGCATGTTCATTCTCTTTTGTTGGTAAAACTTTATGTTCTGATTGCATTATATGAATTCCTAAAGAATTCTGCATCGTATCCCATGCAATTAATGGAGAATTTTTTTCTTTATTGCTAAGCCTTATAAATTTTATGTTTTTCTTTTTATTTTTTTTCTTTCTTTATTTTACCAAGTCTACTGAAATTAAATGAATAAAAATTTTAGAATTTTAAATTTTATTACAAGTCTTTTCATCGAAAAATTATTTTTATACATTTAAATATTACCTTTAAGGTTTTTTTTTTCTTTACCAAATAATCCTTTGGGGTTCCTTAAAATCTTGCCATATAATTTCTTTTGTAAAGAATATATAAAATGTCACAGCATTTAAGATTATATAAAAACCCAATTCCAACCATTGTGATAAACGATATTTTGGATTAGGTCTGGTATTTAAATGGAATAAAACAAAAGGTATTAAGAAATATCTAACTTCCAATAAACGTTGGAAACATAAACCGAAAACCACAGCCAACCAAAACATAATTTGAAAAGAAGATCTTAAATGTTTTAGACCCTGATGTACAGACATTAAAGCCACAACATAAACCGGACATATGGCATATTTAAACCAAGAATAACGTAGATAAAAACGATGCGATATGTAAAAAGTATAATGACGATTATCGGCCAATAAATAAGGATGTACTACAGTATTCCATTTCACTATGATAATGAAGACACCAGTAAGGAAGATGACAATAAGTTTTTCGCTTAAAAAAGCTTTAACAGTAGATTGAAATTGTTGAAGTGTGTTGGTAATGGCAAATATAAGGCAGAATATAGAAAAATAAAATAACTAAAAATAGAAATTTAAAAAAAAATTAATAATTATAAAAAAATGTTAAGAGATTAATATAATTTCAAAAATACCTGTGGTATATGTACGGTAACTTCATGAGCCCGTTTATCTCCCAACACTATAGAACCATTTAGATATACAAAAATTATAAATGGCAGGATAATGGTTAAGTAAAAAAAGCAATTTCTTAAAATATGCCATATACATTTTAGCAATAGCCTTGAATTGCATAGGATTTCCCAAATAACCTAAAATTTAAGATTTAAGTAAAAAAAGGAAAAACTTTAATACAATATAAAACTTACCTTGGGCTGATAAATTTTAACTTCCTGAGCTTTTATACGCTTAAAATCGGCAAAATTTTTGACGACTATATCCAAAGCTGTAATACCAAACATCATGCATATCCAAACCACATTTGTTTGACGTATTAAAACACTAGCAGCACCTAAAAAAGTTAGGAACATTTTTAAAGTTAGAGAAAGAGTTAAGGCCCAACTTCAATTGGCTAATTGCCTTAAGCTGGGTATCGGTATGAAACGAAAATTGAAAATTTGTTTTTATAATTAAAAAATTTTATTTTAAAAATTTTCTATTCATGGCAAAACAAAGCCTAAGCCAATTGCAGTTGAGCCTTAAGAGTAGTAATGCTATTTTTTCAAAATCATCAAGGGTTTTATTGAAAAAATAATTATTTTAACATTTTCTAACAGAGGTAAATTTAAAAATGTTAAATATTCATTTTAATTTTTATAACTTTCAGAACGAAATAGTACCCAACAAACAATACGTTTCGTTTACGTATCGTTTTTGGTCCGTCATAAACGAAGTCCAACTCCGTTTGTATTTTTAAAATTTTCTATTCATGCCAAAATTAAGCTTAAGTCATTTAAGCCAATTGTAGTTGAGCCTTTTTTAAAATTTTCTATTCATGCCATAATAAAGCTTAAGTAATTTAAGCCAATTGTAGTTGAGCCTAAGAGCAGTAATACTGTTTTTTTTCGAAAACATGAAGGGTTTAATTGGAATAGTTAATACTTTTACATTTTCGAATACTTTTTCATTTTCAATTTAAAAATGTCTTATGTTCATATTAATTTTTATAACTTTCAGAACGAAATAGTACCCAACAAACTGTACGTTCCATTTTCGGTCCGTCATAAATGGAATCCAACTCCGTTTACGTACCGTTTTCTGGATCCGTATACGGACCCGAAAACGGATTTAAAGGAACATCAAAACTGATTCGCATCTGTTGAAATACCGTCAATGACGGAACGATATATCGGATGAAAAACGGAGTTGTCCGTCAATGACGAACCGTTTATGGGCCGATATACGGATCCGTATTCGTACCGTTTTTTTAATTTTTTCAGTTATTTAAAAAAATATTTAAAATAAAATAACAAAACTTTTACAAACTAAATACAACAAATACCATTTTTATCTCAAGCACAATTAGCATCCATCAAATTTAATTTAAGTGGTATTTACGATATGATGTAGCACACAATGCAAATTTGCAATTTTTTCACAAAATCTATTATAAGCTGTCATGCCATAGTTTCATCTGCAAATTTGCACTCATCATCGTAAAACTTGTTTTAAATTTCATAAATATTTACCTCATGAATTTTTAAGTATTCAATTTAGATAACTAAAAAAATCCAAAAGCAGCGGAAGAAAAACTAATGAAAAACGATGTTGCGTATTTGACGATACAGAAACGGATACACCAAAACGGAGTCAAAACGTATTGTTTTTGAAAATTCAATTATACGGTCCGTTAATGTTCCGTTTACGAACAAGCATTAACGGATACAAATTTTCGGACCGTACGTGTCGGAGAGTCGGGTAATTTTTTTTTTTTGATAAATAATTGCACCGTTTTGTAAATTTTTAAGGTAAACGTTTATTACTTCTTTCATTTGAAGAATAAGGTTACCTTTTACTTTAAGCAAACTTAAAGTTTTCAAAGAAAGATTACTAAGAGATCGACTAATCTATCTAAAAGTAAGCTTAATTTAACACTTACCAGAAATATTTTAATTTAAATTTTACTCTTGGTTAAGGAAGCAAAGTTTGTATTTAATATTAGACTTAAGTAAAATTTTCCTAAAAACTATTTTGAATAGTGTAAAATTTAGCATACTGAACTACCTGTTTCAAAACATATTCAATTAAATTCATAAATATTAGCCCGAAAAGTACTAAGTATAAAAATTACATACTTAAACCGAGTTTTGGGGAAGTCGGTTAAATTTAGTTTGGTTAAATAGAAATTTGTTAACATCATCTTGTAGGAACAACGTTTTTCCTGACTGGAGTTTTGATAAAACTAAATAAAAGCAAAATTCATGTTACAAACTGTGATAAACCCTTAAAATTCGGACTTAAGCAATTTTTCGTATAATTACCATAAACTGAAGCCTGTAAATGATCTTTGTTTTGCCAATACCTATAGAAAAGTAAAACAGCAGTCAGCGACAAAGTATCCGTATAGTATAAATGCGAAAAGAAGTATAAAGGAGGCAAAGCAGCTATTGTAAAGGCATCTAAGGCAGCCACAGAAGATTGTATATTACGCAAATTTGTGCGTCTTATCTTATATAGCAAAACAACATTAACAGCAGACGCTGCTAAAGAAGTCAAACGTAAACCCAATACGGAACAAAAATTTAAAGGATGTAAAATCAAAGAAAATATATACAAGCCCGGAAATGTGGTTATTTTGTCATCCCACTAGAAAACAAAGAGCATAAATGAATGAATATTCCTTTAATTTTTTGTTAAACTTACAATATCAAAACGTTTATTACAATAATGTAATCCCTGTTTCAAGTGAAACTCTTCATCGATAACCATTTCTGTGGTGGCATAGACCCGCAGGAAAAGTGGTAGGGAGTATGCTATAAATAGCAGCGGCAGTAATACTGGCCATATGTAGGTTTGCATTTTAAAGAAATCTTATAAAATTTCTTTAAAAATAATAACAATTTTTTTTGCTTTTATAAATATTATTAGCCGGCTTTTTTTAGCGTCAACAGCTGTTTATTGTAGCTCTTTTTTTAAATGTAGTCATACACTGGGAATTGATAACACAGCTGGTGTTAATTCAGCAATTACTGAGTAATTTTTACAGCATTGTATTTTAGGCAAACAGAAAACCCGTTACATTAAAAAACAACAACAAAATGATGTAAATGTATTGTTTATTGAAAATATTGGTGATTCCAAAAGAAACCTGTTTTTGGTGTATTTAGGTACACAGATATCAAGTTGTGTAGTTTAACAAAAATTGCTTTTAACTTTTGGCATAAAATATTTTTAATTTAAATTAAAATTTTAATAGATTTTAATTAAAATTTTTTTGAATTTCTTTTACTATTAAATTTTCTTTAAATCATTTCGTACATAACATAGACCTGTTGGAGATTGGCTTTTTTAAAATTCACTCAAAAAAGTTTGACAGTAGCAAAATGATAGTTATTAATGTAGTGCCCAGTAGTTTTTGTACATACAGTTGTTTTTCTATGGAAAAACACCAAACAACTATTGTAAAAAACAACTAACGAAAAGTACTTTATTCATACTAACAATTATAAATAACTACCTAAATATAGGGTCCGCCAAATAACTTTTTTTTTTTTTTGAAAATGCTATCAAAAAAACTACTGAATATTTTCTTAAATTTTTTTTTATTTGAAAGTACAATCCTTCCGGTTAATAATGGAAAATAATTTCATTCAAATGGCTGCCTCGGCTGGCCATGCAGTAGCCTACACGATCGGTCAAATTTTTAAGCACATTATCGATTGTGTGCAGCTGTATTTCACCAATGGCTTCACGAATATTGTCCTTTAAAGCGTCAATTGACGGCACCCCACAAATAATAGTCCAACGGTGTCAAATCGCAGCTCCGAGTTGGCCAAACGACATCAGCTCTGCGGCTGATAATGCGATCTTCAAAATCAGGGCGCAAAACATCGAGTGTAGCTTCGGCTGTGTGGCACGTAGCGCCGTCCTGTTGAAACCAAATGTTGCCAATATTCTCCTCTTCAATTTTTGTGAACAAAAATTCGTTCAACATGGCCCGATAACGATCGCCATTGACTGTAACGGTCACTCCTTGCTCATTTTCGAAGAAAAATGGCCCAATTATGCCTCTGGACCAAAATCCGCACCAAAAAGTGACTCGTTTTGGGCGCATCAGCTTTTCAATGTATGCGTGCGGGTTTTCTGTGCCCCAAATGCGACAATTTCGCTTGTTTACATACCCGCCAAGATCAAAATGATCTTCATCTAAAAAGATGACATTGAAAAGATGACATTCTGCAACATTACCATGATTTTCAAAGTAATGTCGCAATATTTCCCAGCGTTGTTCAAGCGTATACACAACCATATTCGTTCAGCGGAAGGATAAAACTAATTATCTGTCAAATCAGACATGAGCTATGTGTTACCATTCACGAAATAAGCACTAGTTAAAAAAAACGTTAGATGGCGGACCCTATAGTATTTTTGCAGTAAAAATTTAAGTTTTGATTGTTATTTTCTATATTAAAAATTTCGTTGAGCTTCTTTTGAAATTCTTGTTTAGTCCATATTTGTTATTATTGTTGTATTTTTTATTTACGAATAAATATCGAAAACTCTCATTACTTCTCCTTTGCATAAAAATGTAATTACTGGAGGGAGGAGTGCAGTTTAAAATTTTAATTTTAAATTTTAAGTAAAATTAAGTAATTTCATATATTTTTTATAATCAAAAGAAAAAATAGTTTTTTTCCAATTTTTAACAGTTGTTTCAAAAGTTTTGTAGTAAAAATTTGTTAGTTATTTTTACGATATTGTTAGTTAAAGGTTAAAACTACCTTTGTTTAATTTTTAATTTTTATACATATTTGTTTCAACTGTTATTTCCAGTAAATTCCACCGACAAATTTTTTTTCCTAAATTAGACATGGGGGATGAGAAAAAAAACGGACCTGTCAGTTTTGTAGCCAAAATTTCGAAAATTTTAAAAACCTAACATATTTCGACTGCTAAAAAACTGTTTATTGTCTAATACTAAAGTCCTTGTTGATTTGTAAAACGTTCTTGTTTACACTAAAAAAAAAACATTTTTTTTTATTTTTAAAGAAAAAATTCATAACTTTATTATATGTAAATATATATATTTTGTTTTAATGACATTTAAACAATTATTTAATAATTTTAAAACTAAATTTTTATATAAAAAAACATACATTTTTTAACTTATAAAAAAATAGAAAATTAAAAAAAAAAATATTTTTTTTTATTTACTTATTTATACATCTGTAAATCATGGGAGCCGAACGATCATTTGTGGTTGTATGACGTAATTTCACCGTAGCAAATTGAGAAGCTCTAATTTTAGAAAAGAAATTTTTTAACAAAATTATTATATACAAATATTGATTACAATATATTAATTACAATATATTGATTACAAAATATTGATTACAATATATTGATTAAGCGATTGTGGAATATTTTAGCTTACAAAACTACAAAATTTTTTTAAATACATTTCATATATAAAATAACTTATATTTAATAATCTAAAAATCTATTACGATAGGCACCACCCTTGCTATAAAAGACATAAAAAAATAGAAATTTATATAAAAATAAAAAAAAGAGATTGAAATATATATAATTGGAAGACTTTTAACAACATTAAGATGAATTTTAATGATTTTAAAAATATTGAAAATTAGATATAATTTTAAAACTAATAAAAATTTTGTTTTATTAATAATTGTTACATCCCAGCTGTGGAAAGGCCATCTTCAAGATATTCAATAACAGTAAAGAAGTAGTTTAATTTTATTTTTGATGTTTCCTAATGATATAACAAATCGACAAAACTTCTTAACTCATTCCCGGCCAGTGATGCCATATGGCATTATGCTGATTTCGTTTGAAATTTTTAGTTCGGCCGTGTGCTATAAACACATTTGAACATATTCGTACCCAGTTGTAGACGATAATTGTGGAGACAAATCATAAACAAAATTAACTTGCCCTACCCCCTTTACTACCCTTCGAGCAGGTTTTGTTTTTCAGCGGATTTAAATTTGAAACTTTAACATCATATTAAAAAATTTCCTGGCCCATATTGGGTTAAGTACCTAACCACTCTAAAATTTTAGTTCTGAAAGATGTAATTTGAGCACTCTGTTTTGATACATCGCAGTTTTTACTTAAACAAAAAACATACTCAAAAAAGTTGTCATTAGTCACCTACTGAAAATGACAGGTAAAACAAAGGTATATGCAGTTAAAAATAACTAAAAATATAGTTATTTTTAACTGTTTCAAAAAAACAACTAACAAATGCAGTAAAACACAACTAACAATGTCATAAAAATAACAAATTGTTACAATAAATATTTTAAAACAACTAACAAAATCAGTAAAAACTAATGTTTTTACAGTTATTTTTTTTTCGACTTAAAAAAAATGTAAAATTACTGTTTCAAATTTAAAACCAATATTTCGAACGGTACTCCAGTTTAAATGTTTTTCTACATTGGAGATACAATAAAATTATATGTTTTTTAATTGCAAACTAAAAATAAGTATATCAAAAATAACAAATATAAATTAAACAAGAACTTTCAAAAACTCAATAACTAACTCAAACTTAACTATTTACTGCAAAAGTACTATTTTTGTAGTTGTTTATTGTAATATTAAAAATAACTGCTTCACGAAAAACAATTATTTTTATTGGTTGATTTAAAAAAAGCCGTGATAGTTGTTATTTTTTTCTATAGAAAAACAACTGTAATTCTAGTTAAAATACAACTAACGATTACTACTTAACAAAATATCATGTAGTAACTAACAAACTTTTTTTAATACAGAGTTGTATTTATTTGCACAATTTAGCAGGCCCAGAGTTTCTTTAAACTATTCCAATTATGGGACTATAACAATTATTATTTTTTTTTAAAGAAAATTATATTGACTTTTTTTATAATAATTTACATAAGACTCTTTACAAAATCTAGATTTTTTTAATAAAAACCTAGAAGTTTTTTTCCTATTGAAAACCTTTTGTTTTTCTTTAACTCTCTTCTCTTTTTTTTTCTGGTAATAAACAATTTCTTCTCCCGTAAGAAAAAGTTGAGAGATTATATTGAGAGGATTTTGTTTTTTGTTTGTTGAACCCCTATTTCATTTTATTTGATTTTGAGTTTTGTGGCTGTGAATCTTGTTGATCCCAAAAATCATACCAGGGACCATAAGTTTTACCATAATGTTTATCCCTTTCACTTTGTGAATTCATAGACTTTTGGGGGGTGGATGAGGAAGAGTTTCTTTCCAAAGTCATACTGGAAATACTGGAAGATTTCATAAGTCTGGTACGGGGCAATATAGTGGCTGTGGGAGTATTTAAAGAAGTATTGGATTGTCGTGTTAGGGTAGCATCATTATAACGCATTTGTTCTTGTTGCTGTTGCAGATGATCGTAAGATTTAGAAGATCTTATTCGTTCCTGTTCTTGTCCAGATCTTTCGGATCTTTCGGTTTTCTTTTTTGTATTGGAATTATTATTTATATTTGTGGAGGTTGAGGCACGAAATGTTTGAAATTCCATTTGATGTTCTTGCATTTGCAAAGCTCTTCTTTGTTTTTCATCTCTTCTTACCAAATGATCATTAATAACAATACAATCGTAGGGATCTGAACTGGTCGATTTAATTTCTGGATCATCTGAATCATCTTCACTGGTATAATATTGTTTCAATATATCTTTACGTTTAACCGTTTTCATAATTATGCCGCCCGTTGGGCCATTGCCATCAAAAAAATTATTAACATCACTCATTTTTAAGGTACCATTATCCAATTCACTTTCTCCGGCCTCACTTTCAGTGGAAGGAAACATATCAGCCGTTTGATGTTGTTGTTGTTGTTTCATATTACGTTGCTGTTGTTGTTGTTGTTGGCTATTCAAATTTTTAGTTTGTGTTATATTCTTTTGTATATCATAGGATTTTTTATGATTGGAAGTTTGACCGCCCCGATTATTTAAAGAGTTTTGTTTTTGTTTTGTATTATCAATCATGGAGTTACGATTAATTGTATTTTCTTTATATTCTCTTTGATATTCTTTTTGATTTCTTTTAATCGTACTTAATCTTTCCGATTCTGTAGGATTTTCTATATCAATTTCTATAGTTTTCATAATTTTCATTCTGGATTTGGGTGTGAAATTATTATTATTGTTATTATTGTTACTACGTTGTATCATGGGTTCTCGTACCATGGGTGTTAAGCCGTAAATATTTTCATCATCATCGTCATACATTTCTAAACTGGTAATACTATCCTTACGTACAATTTGTTGTCCTCCACCTACAACTCCACTCAAACGTTTTTCTTGGGATGATGTTGAATTATTTGTATTAGCTTTCGTTAAAGTATCATTTCTTTCCATTTCACGTTCACTTTCCATTTTACTGCTTGTGGTACGATAACCCTCATCTCGCAATTCTTCTATATTGGGGGCTGCCACCAAATCACGATGTTGCCATAATGACATGCCTGCTAAAATATCTTCTTGTCTTCCTCCACCAAATTTCCAAAAAGATTTGGTTCTCTTTATACCGCCCGAAGAAGCCTGTAGTATTTCATCATCACTGGCTATTAAATCGTATCTCAATTGACCGGTACTACGATTTAAGGTATTTAAACTTTTACCATCCATTTGACTGTCTACGCTGCTACGAAAATTACGATTTAAGGTCCACGACGCTATCTCACGATTTGTGGATATATGTGTATTGGTATCAGCTCGTCGTCTTTAAAAGGGAGTTTAGCAACAGGTGATGTTTGAAGTGAAGGTTTTAAGGGTTTGTGTTTGTTTTAGCATTTAATATGGGAGCAATGATTTCAACACATAATAAATGGTGTAACAAAATATGAAAATAAACATAAAAAAACATAAAATAAGCCAAATTAAATAGAAAATTAAAATCAAAGTTATTGATATGTAAAATGGCAATATGTAAAAGAGGGTTATTTACAAAAGCTCTATGGAAGCTATAAATGAAATGTAAATTTATAAAAGTTTTGCAAGCATAAAGGACTTTAAAATCACAAAATAAAAAAAAATAAAAAACAAATTTAAAGGTTTTAAGCTTTAACACAATTCAAAAGCTTTGCAAATCTGAAAAGCTTTTAAGATATTAACAAAAGTAAAAAAAAATATCTAATACTAAAAAGCTGGAGCTTTAACTAGTTTAAGCTAGACTCTAATAATCGCTAAGATTATTTTCAAATTTATTGTAAAAGCTTTTACAAATGTTAAATTGTGAAATCATAAAACTTTATTAACATTTTCAATATTAATATTTTTATTAAGTGAAATCCCAAAAAAAAACATAAATTTTTTTTTTTAATAAAAACTTAGAAATTTAAAAATTTTGATGACTTTCGAAAAGAATTAAAGCTTTTTAGCTCTTCAAATTTTTATGTTGTATTTGTTAGATATCTGTACAAATTATTTTTGGTATAAAAAAGCCTAAAGATATTTAAGCTCTTCATTATTTTGTTCAAGATTAACGAATAAGCTTTAAGAAATTAGAAATTAACATTAATTACATCCAAATTGAATGCTTTCTAGTATTGTATTAAAAGTTTTTTGGCGGTGTAAACTCCTACAAGACAGTTAAAAATATTATTATTTTAATAGAATTTTTTAGAAATTCTAAAATTTTGGTGAATTTCAAAAAGTCTTAAGGCTTTCTAGTTATTCAAATCCATTTTTTGTATTTATAAGAAATCTGTAAATAAGATTTTTATAATGAAAAAGCTTTAAGTTCTTTGAGCTTTTCATTATATCAATATAAGATTATTATTAATTTTAGCAAAACTGAATCCTTTATAATTCTCTGATGAGTTTTTAAAATTTGAAATTTAAAAAATCTTATTGCTTTCAGAAATTTTGAATTATATAAAATTTTTTATAAGTATATTTTTTAATTATAGGAATTTTTTTTACATCTTCAAAGCTTTTAGTTGAATGATAAGTTAAACTCAAAATTTACAGAATGGTTTCAAATTTTAAAATTTCTGAAGATCAAGCTTTAAGCTTCTAACACAGTTGTTTATGAAAATAACAATAAAACATTATACTCTTTTTAAGTTAAGAAATTTAATAATTTTCTATTAATAATTATTTTAGTTTTCTTCGATCTTCTCTATTTATATTATATTCCTTATTGAGCCAAAGATCCTTTATTTATAAAAAATTTAATTATAAATCTTTATTTATCCCAATATTTCGTCACCACATTGGGTGACTTCTTCAGGGGAAATTGTCTTTTTTTATAATTAATAAATTAAAATTATAAGTTTTCAGTTTATAATTTTAATTTATTAATTATAAAAAAGGCAATTTCCCCTGAAGAAGTCACCCAATGTGGTGACGAAATATTGGGATAAATAAAGATTTATAATTAAATTTTTTATAAATAAAGGATCTTGGGCTCAAAAAGGAATATAATAATTTTCTATTAAAAGACAATATTGATTATACCTTTAAAAAAGCACAATTTACAAAAGCTTTTTGGAATTGTACTTTTTTCGCTTGTGAAATTGCTATAAGAAACAAAATTTAAAGCTGGGGAAACTCATAAACTAAAGACCACAATTAAATAGTTACATAAAAAAACTTAAACAAATAAAAGCTTTTTTAAAAATAAAATTATGAAAAAATATTCTAAGTAAGCTTTTAAGCTATTAAGTGAAAATGTATTAAACCTTTTTCTCTATTAAAACTTATTATTAAACTATTTGATGAATATATATAAAAGCTTTCCAAAATTAAAGCTTTTACGAAACATAAATCTTAAGAGCTTTTTACAAATTTCATACAAATCTTAAAAATTTAATAAAATTTGTTAAAGTTTGTATAGGAATTACAATACATTGAAAAGCTTTTTTAAAATTCAACTACAAACAAAAGCAACAATTTTTTTAATATTCAGCTAATAAAAACAATGAAATCTCTGAAAGCTTTCTAAAATTAAGAGCTTTGTATATTTACTAAACCTTTGAATTTTGAGTTTTTTTTTTTTACAAATATTGTAAAAAGCTTTAACATGTAATATTATTTATTAAAGTTAATATATAAGCATTACAAGCTTTCAAACTAAAAAACCAATTAAAGTAGTACATTTAAAAGCTTATCTTACATTCATCTCCACAACAACAAAACTTTGTTTTAATATTTAGCTCCTTTTATTAAAAGCCTTTTATATTCGATACTTTAGGTCCTTTACTTTTGCATTTTTTTCAAACCCAATACCTTTGAATACCCTTTTACTTACCGTATAGGCACACGACTAGTTTGTTCCTCATCTGAATAATCCACTTCCGGTTGTGGTGGCGGCTCATTGGCAAAACCACTATCATTACTGCTATGCAATGAAGTTTTGGCAGCAGCAGCTGGTTTCATTTGATTCATAGAAGATTGCTGTCGTGTTAAAAATAAACGATTCTTTAATTAGTTACAACAGATACACAAACTCCAGAATGAAAAGGGTTCTAAGGGATGCTACAAAAACTCACATGTGGTATTTGATTGCCATTTTGTAATTTCTGTTTACGGCGCTCAATAGCCGATTGACTGCCATTGGGGGCACAAAAACTTTGTGATGAATTCAACATGCGTGAAGTATTTTGAACGGAAGGCACGGGCGCAGGAAGGGTGGGAGGTGGTCCAGGTCTAGGATTGCCAGCTGTAGAGGGACGGTACTGCGAAAGATAAAAGTTTTATTATTGTAATTATAAGGAAAATTGTACAAATTATTTGTTAAATACCTTTTTCTGATTTCTATAGGTATCACCAAACATTCTAGTGGGTGAAGTCTCCTCATGTCTATCCCTTCTATAGGTAGAATCACTTTCCAATTCTTGGGGCGTATCCATACCATTGTATTGCTCATGATAACTACTGCGCATACCCTGACCATGTCTATCATAACGCATGTTTTCATAGCGCTCATTTGAGCGTTCTGTACGTTCGGCTTTCAGTTTATTGTCAGTTATTAGATCGGCATTTGTGTAGGCTATTGGGAACCAACCAAACATTTGTGTACGTATATTTTCACCAAATTGCCAACCCTTTGCCTTACCACCTACCAAGGCTATGCGATCACCTTCCTCGAAAGGTAATTGATTTTCTCCTGATGGCATATAGGCATACAAAGCTTTGACAACAGTACGCTGATCCCAATGACCATTTTCAGAATGATCGTTAGCTAGAAGAGAGATAAAAAAGGAGTAAACAAATTTTGTACGATCCCTTAAAGTATGCAACATTTTTTTGTATATTCTAAGCACCCTTAAATATGCTATATATATTTTTTTTGCAAATTTCAATTCAAATTTCCCTTCAAACTTACCTATTACTGTTGCCGATGAAGCCCCTGAACTATTCAAATTAAAATCAGATTTGGCACGTTGCAAAGAATTTTGTGTATACGGTATATTCGGTTCGTGTAATGTTCTCATATCACCAAATGGTGCATCAACACTGCGTGATTTTTTCAATTGATTCGATGTACTAGCGTGTGAACCATCAGAATCTTTAAGACGTTCCTATAAAATTTGCAAGTAAATAAAACAAAAATTTATAAACCTGTCTTCGTTATTTTCCCCTATCAATTAACATACCAATCTTTTATTGCCTACTAGCATTGAATTACCATCATATACCGTATTGGGTAATATCTCACGTGATGCAGCAATTTCTTGCCAATTTTCCAAATGATTATCAATTACAGTTTTGCCAGTAGTATGATAAGCCATCCAATGTTTGGCTATAGAACACTGACGCTCTAAAACAAAGCCATAACGACGACGTTCTTGCGTCATGGCCTGGGAACAAAAACAAAGTATGTGAAAGATAAATATAAAATATTTGAATGAGAAGAAAGATTACACCTACATTTTTATAACTTTGTTCACAAAAGGCATCCAATTTTTTCTTTTGATCTTCCAAAATCTGTAAGGTCTAAAATGAGTTAGATAAAATTAAAAAAATTAATTTATATATTTTTGTTGAAGGAATTAAGAACCATTGGATTATTAATATTTTGTATTTAGTTCTAGGAGTTTCCACAAGATACTTGTCGTATAACGAATGAGTTGCTTTTATATTTCATGTATTTTGTTATTGCGTTTTCGTTCTAGAAACATTAACAAAAAGTTTTTTGTTTTTCTACTTACCCTTAATTCCTTTTCAGTATTTTCTGGACTAGCTTTTTTCTTGCGTTGTTTTTTCATGGTAGTGACCGCCTTGTGATATGATTCCACCCGTACTTTGTGCTGTTGCATAAATTTCTTTTGTTCATGTTGTACAACTTTTGTATCCTTTTCCAAATTAGTTTCTAATGGCACTAGTAAATCCACATAAAAGGCTTTTAACTAAAAGGAAGATGAAAATTAAAAAAAAAAAATAATAAAATTATAAAGCTATTAAAACTAATGTATTGTTGATTTGGCATATACTTTAATAACTGTTATATTTATATGAAAGTTCTGATAATGTTCCTAGTGGGACCAATAATTTTTACACAAAATTGTTATTATTTAATATAAACTATTATACGTGGATTTAGTAAAAGTTTTAAAAGTTAGTAAATTGAAGATTTTCACTAAATATGTCAATAAAACTGAAAATTTGAAAATAGTTCCTAAACATTATAACAGTTATAGTGCCAGAAAACTGGTATTCAACAATTAAATACATTTTTCTAAATTTTAAAATTATTTGAAATACAAATCATTTTTTTAATTTGTAAACTGTTATACACATAATTATAACTTTTTAACTGTTACATTGGTGTCTTCTTAGTTATACATTGAAACTGTTATAATGATATCAACCATTATAATATTAAGATCATTAAATCATAAAATTTTGTTCAATATTATGAAAAGCAGTCTTGTTCAAAAATGTAGGAGAAAATAAATTGTTTAAATGATCAAACTGTTATACGGAATGATCAATACAAGATTTATTAGAAACCAAAAATTGTCGAATCATAAATTTAACTCTTAGCATTCATTATCTGAACTGAAAAGATCGGGATATAGCTGTTACAACAAATTTTAAACTATTATAATTTCTTTTATTGCAATATAAAACTAGTAAACATATAAAATAGCAGTTATATTGCCATACAGATTTAACAATTAACTGTTATAATGTATAAAAATGTTATAAAAATAAAATTATTGAAACTGTTATACAAATATATTTTTATAATATCTTGTGTAATAAAAATAAAACTGCTATATTGTTAAACAGTTTATAAAAAAAATTAACTGTTATATAAATTTTTTTAAATGTAATAATAATTCAATTACAAATTCAATTACAAATTATATCTTTATACCCTAACCGAGTACTAGCAACAAAGGCCTTCGGCTCGTTGTAGCGAAAACAGACCAGAGACTCTGGTGGGAATTGAACCCACGACCCCCGCACTGATAAGCTAGCACGCTACCAACTAGCCTACCGGGGCAATTCAACAAAAATTAAATAATTGAAACTGTTATACACAATTTTTTTTAAATTTAATTTTTTTTCTTAAATTGTTAACAAAAATTTTAACTGTTATATTGACATACAACAAATAGTAATAAACTGTTATACAAAATTTTAAAGTGTTATACAAACAATTTATTACTAAAGTTATTGAAACTGTTATATAAAAATATTTTTAACAATTTAAACTTGCGAAATAGATGGCGCTACTAGACTTAAATCGATATAATTTTTAGTTAGCCCTTCAAAAGAATGCTCGCTGGGAAGAAATTTTCGTCGAATGAAGAGGTGTTTTAGTATGGTAGGCCGGGGACTTTTCAATTGACCTGTTACCATATCTAAAAGTATTACACAAGTAATTCAATACTATAAAAATGTTTTTAACATAACAAAACTCTCATACAATGACATATACAAAACTGTAATACAATCACTTTTATCACTTAAAATTACATGACTATTGCCTTTATATTTTAAACTGTTATACAGATGACATTATTCTAAAGATTTTTTCTATTTAAAAATTGTTATTCATTGTATTTTATTTACTTACAATATTCATTTGTTGCTCTTGTATTTCTTTATAAACACTAACAACATTTAGTAAAGCCGCTCCTTATTTTGAAAAAAAAATAAATAAAAATAGAAATTTATCATAAAATATATGATTAGACATTGATCATTAAATTTATTTATAATTAATCATAAAGATTGAAATTTCCTTCAAAATTTAACATTTTCATAAACCTACTATTGTTAACTTACCTATATCACCAGTTCCACTGTGTTGAGCATTCATGGCAATTTTAGCTAATGCTTCATTGAATAAACGAGCTGATGTTGCAGCACCTGCATTTTGAATATATTTTTGTGAAAAATTATATTTTTAATTATAGTGTTGGGGGTAATTTTTTTTTTCATTAGCATCATATTTTATTTTAATTTAAAAATAGATATTATTATAATTTTCTAAATCAATGATCTCACCATGTAATGACTTTAAATAACCCTTGCCAGCAGAAATTAATTGACGTGCGCCGGGATTAAATTTCTCCAAGATGTTCTACAAATAAAAATAGAGAAAAATAATACTTATAATTAGATTGATATTGAATTTAAAAAAAGATATATAATTACTTAATCAATTAGATATTAATAAAATTTTTAAATATTTTGGAAATATTGAAGATTACACGCGAGAGAAAACTGCTAGAGATAAAGCTTTTTGCTCTATTTAGGGGTATTTTGTTGCTTTAACTCTTTTTCTTTTCTTTTGTGTTTAAATGTACCTTAAAAATATTTATTTGATTTTAAAGAAAAAAAATTGTTATAGCAAAAATTCCGCCTCAGTGGAGAAGGAGCTTTCACACCAAGTTTCAGGTCTGCAGCCCACAGCTGATTCTGCTGGGTTATTAAAGGGACAATCTTCCCAATTTTAACCTCATCTTTACCACGTCCTTGTGGGAAATTTCAGAAAAGCATCTTCAATTAATCGGCTTACACACCAAGGAACATACATATATTTCATATTTCTAGGCAAAAAGGGTTTTGGTTGGCCGTTAAGGGAAAGCCTTTCAACCTCTTGAAATCACATTTTTATATGTTCAGATCGACAAAAATATAACTAAAATCCAATTTCTATGTATTCCATTTCGTTACCTGTGTTTAGTGTTTCAAATCCGTTCATTCCCTGTTTTACTTTATTTCATTCCTCTTGTTTGGTGCTCTAATTTCACTCATTCCCTGTTATATTCTATTTCAATCCCTAAGTCTAGTGTTTCAATTCTACTCGTTTCCCGTTTTATTTCATTTCGTGTTTCAATTCCACTTGTTGCCTATAACATTCTATTTCATTTCACTTAAATAGTGTTTCGATTCCACTCGTTTCCCGTTTCATTCTATTTCTTAAGCCTTGTGGAGTGTTTTAATTCCAATCATTCCCCGTTTCATTTCGTTCCCCTTGCCTAGTTTTTCAATCCCAATCATTATCTGTTTCATTTCATATTGTTCCCTTGTCTAGTGTTTAAATTCCACTCGTTCCCTAGTCCATTCCATTTATTTCATTTTGTCTAGTGTTTCAATTTATCTTGTTCCCTGTTCTTTTGAATTTCTGTTTTTCTAGTGTTTCAATTTCATTTCGTTCCCCTTGTTTAGTGTTTCAATTCCATTTTATTTCATTGCCCTTGCCTAGTGTTTTAATTTCACTTGTATTTCATACCGTTCCATTTCGTTTCTCTTGTCTGATTCAATTCCGCACGCTCTGTTGTATTCCATTTCGGTCCCCGTTCCAGTTCGTTTCTTAATTTAGTTGTTTATATTCCAAAGCGGTTTGAGAAGGTCATTAAGGGGAACTTTCCTTTTTTAAACCCCCATTCTTACCACGTTTCTGACGAAAATTCTAAAAAGTACCTTGTCAGTGAGTAAGACTTACTATTCCAAGCAACGCATATTTTAAATTTCAGTTTTTTACCCAGAGGGATTTCATCAGCCTGGTAAGGGCGAGACTTCCCCTTTTTGCCCCTCCTCCTAGGAATTTTGAAATATCCCTTGTTAGCTCCAGCAGTTTGGTCTAGGCGATATAGAGGCAGTAAGTTAGTCAGTCAGTCACAAATTATCTATTTATATAAAATATTGTTGCAAGTGTGTTGTGACTTTATAACTCACGAACGGTCAAACCGAATTCTATTAAATTTGAAGGGTTTGTTCGGTCGACGCATTCGTGAGTTATGACTTTTCATATCAACATGTGATTTTGTCCATATAAAAAACCAACAACAATTTGATTCAATGTTAATATTCATGCGTAGCGAAGCACGCTGGGATCCGCTAGTTTTATATATAAAGCTTTTATTCTTAAATAAAGTTTTGGAAAAAAATTTCTGTAAATGAAATTCTTTAAGCTTTTTCGTTTACCAAACATTTTGAAGTCCACTAATGAATTCGACCTTAACATTTGTTCTAAAAAAACTAATAATAAACGTTTTTTTTCTGCAGTTTGCACAAGAAAGACTCAGCTAACAAAACAAAAGACTTAAGCAGCAAACCTGCTGTGACATAAAATCTAACAAAACACACCTTCTTTGCGAGAAAACCGCAAGTATTTGCAACAAAAAAAAAAAAAAAATAATATTATCTGAACAAAAATGCAAACAAACTATTTATAATTTTTAGCAGAACTCAAAACGCATACTTTAACATAATGTATGTAAAGAAAAAAATCTAAAACTGGTATGTGCTTATGCTTAGTAAGTATATAGCACATTTTGTGTAAAAGAAATAGTATAAAACACTTGAATTGTTTTCATATATACCAGCTTATTTTATGTGTCAAACCATACCATAAAGTTTGGTAAACTATAAAAAAAAAAATTGTATATAAGAGATAGGGTTTCCCTAATGCAACCAACCATATACCATCATACTACGTAAAGTAAATAAATAAAACACACCATCAAACATTAGCCTACATTTGTGCCAGTTATGGCAGATAAACATATGCATACAATAATAGTTAGTACTGTTTAAAACCATTTAAGGAAACGGACATAAAAACAAATCGCAAAAGAAAAATTGCAGTAAATACTAATTTCAAATGAGTAGCCAATTGTTAAAAAATTAGGTTCTTTTTCTTACTATTTGTTGACCATAGTCATGGTTTGTGGCTTACAAGGAAACCTTTCAAATAACATGTTATATTCTTTACTATCAAAAGTGCACAAATGAAATGATGATAATGATGATGATGAAAAGAGAAGCACTGGGACAGAAATTGTAGTTAGTATTAAAATCTTATATTGTAATATTACTAAAGATTTGATACAATTTATAAAACATGGAATTATATTTTAGTATGATTTTTAAAACTTGCCAGGAGCGTGGCCAAAATGGGGTGTAAAAGGAGAAAAGTGCCCGACCTAGAAAATTCAAAAATATAAAATTTGTGTTTACTGCAGTATGGGTTCATTTAATAATGAGGTAGTTTTTGGAATTCCCTCCAGGAACGTGGTAAAATAGGGATAAAAAAGAGGGAAAGGCTCTCCTTAAACTACCTGCTAAAACCCTTGTGGCTAAAGATCTTAAATTTAAAATATCTGTTCCCTGGAGTATGGGCTAATTTACTAATAAAGTACTTTTGGGAATTTTCCTCAAGAACGTGGCTACGCTCTGTCCTAACCGCTTTGGCTAGCACCTTGTGTTTAAAAGACGAGGTTCATGGGGTGTAAAAGGAGAAAAGTGCCCGACCTGTTTAAACCGCTTTGGCTAGAAAATTTAAATATAAAATTTGTGTTTACTGCAGTATGGGTTCATTTACTAATGAGGTAGTTTTTAGAATTTCAGCCAGGAACGTGTTAAAATGGGGGTGAAAAAGGGGGAAAAGCCCTCCCGAAACTAGCTGCAAAAACCCTTGTAGCTAAAAATCATAAATTCAAAATATCTGTTCCCTGGAGCATGGGCTAATTTACTGATAAAGTAATTTTGGGAATTTTCCGCAGGAACGTGGTTACGCTCTGCCCTAACCGCTTTGGCTAGCACCTTATGTTTAAAAAACGAGTTTAGTTGGAGCACTAGGAAATGGGAACAAAATAGTGACGAAGTAGAATTTAATAATAGATTTTAATTGCTAAGCACAGGAAACTGGGTTTTAGTGTTATTTATCGATTGGACATATTTTTTTCTTATTTGGCGATTTTTCTCCACTTTTATTTTTTTCGAAATTCTTATCTGTCAATGTCAGTTATTTTTTTTTAATTAATGTATTATTCATGGTAATGATTTTTTTTAAATATAAGCAAAACTAAGAAAATTTGTCCTACTAATAAATGTGTCGCTCTCTTTGGAAAGGGGGATAGAGGAGAGATGTAATTAGAATAAATAACTTTTTGGCACTTATTTTATTTTTTGGGATTATTTCTTTAAGGGTTATTTCATTATTTTCTGTGGGAGTTATAAATTAAACCGCAAACTTTGGAGGTTATTATATTTACTGCTTTAAGGATTTCAGTAATTTCCTTTGAATATTATTTAATTTTTCCTTGGTATTTATTTCATTTTTTGGGGCATTATTTCACTTATTCATTTGAGTGTAATTTCGTTGAAAAATATTTCGCAACGCCCTATTATTAGGTTCCATGTCGTGAAAATAAGAAACCAAATCTCTAAATCACCTTTCCGAGCTGTGAGTCATTTATTTTTCAACCACTGTTTCAGGCAAAAATTATGCAGAAAAATACTCGTACTTCAAAATATGTTTTTATTGATTTGAATTTTTTATAAAATTTGTACTTTTCATTGAGTAGCTTAGAAAATATCTTAAAACGCCAACCTTGGGGCCCCGTTTTTGTTTGTTCTTTAGGCTCGGGTGGCCAAATGTTAATTTTTTCTTGTTTAGCATTAATGTATTGAAAAATTATTAAGTAAATGATATTATAAATTGGAAAATAACAGAAAATGCCAAACTTTAGACCCTGAACATTTTAAATATTAAAATTCTGGGAACCCTCTGATTGTACTAGCTGTAATTAGATCTCAAAGTTGGGAACAAATTCGAAATCTAATCTGATAAAATCTAGACAGATCTGACACATTATATTAAATCAGATCGAATTCGATCTGGACTTGTAATTTCTTATCGATGAAACAAAAACTTTAAAGTAGAATTAAACAATTAATAACTCTATATTCATATTTTTAACCGGGTAATTTTTAAAAAAATTAAAACGGTGTTAATGATCAAGATATGCCAACAAAGACATTACGAAATTAACCATATCTTTTCAGATATGAAAAGATTTGGCATTAGATATGATCATATATGACCGGATCTGCTCATATCTAGATCACTTTAAATATGAACAGATCTGAGAATAGAGATGATCTGAGAATAGACATGATCAGATCTGGATATAAAATTTATCACATATGCCATATCTTATCATATATAATTTCTGAAATACAATTGACCATTTCTGAAATACAATTGACAATTTCTGAAATACAATTGACAATTTCTGAAATACAATTGACTATTTCTGAAATATTATTGACTAATCTCAAATACAATTGACTTTTCCTGAAATAAAATTGACTATTTCTGAAATATAATTGGCTAATCTGAAATACAATTGACTATTTCAGAAATTCAATTAACTATTCTGAAATACAATTGACAATTTCTGAAATAAAATTTAAAACTTCTGAAATACAATTGACAATTTCTGATATACAATTGACTATTTCTGAAATATAATTGACTAATCTGAAATACAATTGACTATTTCAGAAATTCAATTAACTATTCTGAAATACAATTGACAATTTCTGAAATAAAATTTAAAACTTCTGAAATACAATTGACAATTTCTGAAATACAATTGACTATTTCTGAAATACAATTGGCTAATCTGAAATACAATTGACTAATCTGAAATACAATTGACTATTTCAGAAATACAATTGACTATTTCTGAAATATAATTGACTAATCTGAAATACAATTGACTTTTCCTGAAATACAATTAACTATTTCTGAAATACAATTGACTAATCTGAAATACAATTGACTATTTCAGAAATACAATTGACTATTCTGAAATACAAATGACTATTTTGAAATACAATTGCCTATTTCTAAAATACAATTGACTATTTCTGAAATACAATTGTCTATTCTGAAATACAATTGGAAAACGTGTAGAATGGAGTGCAGTCGACTAATTAAATGGTATTATAGATAGAGAAATATCAGAAAACGCCAACATTCGGCCCCCATAATTTTTCATTTTTAATGTTAATTTTTTTTTGAATTAAGTTCAATTGACTAATTTAGTTGTATTTTAGATTAGGAAATATCAGAACATGCCAATCTATGGCCCCGCACTTTGATTGATTTTTAACATACAAGGGGGCGAGAAGTTGGACTTTTGTGTTCAACTGGCATATAGTTCAAATATCTAATTTAATGATCTCATTGATTGTACAGTATCCGAAAAAGCCAACCTTTGACACTAGTAATTTTTATTGTGAGGATTCAGGGAAGGCCAAATATGTTTATGTTTAAACTGCCATGAATTCAATGGACAAATGATTATTGCTTTAAAAATATCAGAAAACGCCTAACTGTGGCCCCCACATTTTTTTTTGTTCTTTAGATCTAAGAGGGCCAAAGGTTTAATTTTTATATAAGTACCAATTAAATGATATTAAAGATTAGATTTTTTTTTTAATTTTCTCCACAAAATAAAATTCAACAATTATACATATCAGCTGTCCCATTGTGCAACAGTTTAACCACATTGCTATGCTAGTCCGTCCATCCATATGTCTGTCTGTATGTTTTGTCTGTCTTTTTAGCTGTTTAGCTGTCAGCTTGTTGATTTAACATATTTTTTGTTCTTTTGAGTTTTCTAATACCCAACACACCTTAATTTTTTAACTCATACACGTACAAACTACATACATACATAAAAAAAGTTTCCTGCGTAAAAAATTTTAAATAACTTTATAAGGTTTCTTTTATATTTTTTTTATAAATTTTTTCATATCTTTTTTTTTTATTGGCTATGGTCAGTAAATAATGTTGAAATTATATTTTTTGTTTTGCAAATTTACTTTTGTTTATTCCGGTGTTTGTTGAACACTTTAAGTCCCAAATTTTAGTTGTAAGTTTAAATGTATTTGTTTTTTTTACTAAACACGCGATTTTATTTTTCAATTAAGAAAAACAAAAAATAAACTTATGTGTTAATACATTCAAATATTTATATTGTAGTAACATGTGAATGCAACATTTGTAATGAAAATTATGTTTAATTAAAGTTTTTTCAACAAAGAAAGAAAATGGAAAAAAGATTGCATGTTAACATTAGAATTAAAACTATCATCATAAACATTTAGCAAGAGTCTACAGTGTGTACGAATTATTATAATAAATAATTAAAAAATATTAAATATATATGGAAATTTTATTAAGTTTAGGAATTTTTATAACAATATTTTTTAATTAACAAAAGAAATTAAGTAGCAGTAAACAATGATTAATATAAATTGATAAAACTGTTATAATTTTTTTTAGAAATATTTACAAAGGGAAAAATCTAGCAAAACTTTGGAAATGGGTGCGATATTCTCATGCGTTACCTTGTAATGATAGCTCGTTACCTTTTTCATTATTTGCAAGCATAAAGTAATAAGTTACTCATTATTGATTATGTAATATATGATTTATAAATGTAAAGTAATAATTGAAATATTTTTGAAAATCTGTTTTTAGATACATTACTTTGTGTTTTTTTGTAAGCAAAAGGGTAATGTATGTTTGTTTTGATATCACTAGCGAAAAAACTAAGCGCAACAATTCATTTAAGTTTAAAGCAATCAAATACTATATGCGTCGATAGCTCAGTGGGTAGAACTCCTGGCTGGCAACCAGATTTCCCTGATTCGATTCCTATCATGACCACATTTTTTTAAATACAAATATTTTAAATAAAATATTTGTAATAATTTTGTTAAATAAAAATTCCTCTTTTTAAAAAATCTATTTTAGACACCTTACTTTTTCCATTCTCGTAACCATATAAATAACCACTTACATTATCACCTCTAAAGTAATGGGTATATACATTACTTTGAGGCACATCGCCTATAAAATTTATCAATCAAGTAAGGTGTAAAGTAATCAATCGGCCCCTATGGCTATACATTACTTTACCCATTTTTTGGTAATGTGTGGTTTTGCTAGGAAAGCTTAAATTCTGACATTATTTATTGTTAAAATAAAAATATTTTAAAATTATGTAATTTGTCTACTATAAAGACCTGTTATATTTTAAACTTTAGTAAACATTTCAAGTACCTACATAATTATGTTATTTACTAATTATTTATTTTAATGAATTAATCACGTATTTATTTTGTAAATAAATTAATTAAAACATACTTTAAACGCAACTAAAAAAATAATATTAATAAAGAAAACATGTAACAATTTCGACCTTGAAATCATCACATTAAATCACAACTAATTTAACTAAATAATTCCCACGCCTTGATATTAAATAAATACATGCTTCAGTTTTTTTTTTCTCAACTCCTCAATAATAATATTGAAAAATAAAATTAAAAAATAAATAAATATAAAATAGGTATAGAATTTCATACTATTTATTTACTTGTTAAACAGGGCTGTATTAAAGAAAAATTTTAGAATGGGGGCAAACAAAGTTTTATGCTAAAATTACCCTTTTAAATTTAATTTCAATTTAATTCCATATTTTCCAATAGTGCTTCTTATATTGAAAACAAACTCGGTGGATATCGATGTATTAACGATATGTGATTGAGGGGACTTTCTAGTGGATCAATCTCACGGGATCGAAAATTCTTCTTTTTAGTTTTTTTTTGGCGTTTTTTCGTATTTATTTTAATGAAAAAATATATACAATTTGGGCATCAAAACACAAAAGTTTTAAGCAACTTTAAAGCTCATTTTTATCCCCTAAACATCCCAGGAAAATTTTGATAATGGGTGCGAAAAACTCATGCATTACCTTGTAATGTGTACTCCTTACCTATATCATTATTTTTTATTATAAAGTAATGACTTACCGATAATTGGATACATAATGCATAACTATGTAATGTATACTCCTTACCTATATCATTATAATTTAACAAAAAGTAATTAATTACCGATTTTCGGTTACATAATGCATTACTTTATAATGTATTCCCCTTACCTTCTGCATTCTTATAAAATATAAGATAATGAGTTACCAATAGTTGATTAAATAGTGCATTACTTTGTAATGTATACTCCTTAACTTCAGCATAATTTTGAATTATAAAGTAATCCATTACGTAATTCATTACAATTTAACATAAAATAATGACTCTTAAATTGAAATCATACGTAGCATAAAAATCAGTATTTGATTAATAATTATTAATTATTATAATTTGTATCCCACCCCATCTACATTAGCGAAGAAATCTATTCTAGACTACGGGATTTATTTGCATTTATTTAAATTGGACACTACTGTAAAATCTAAAAACTACTGCCATCTATTGATAACAAGCATTTTTAGTTTCAGAAACTCTAGCATTCGTGTTTTAGTAGTTTACATTTCTGTAGAAAAGTATAAACTGGGCATTGTTTCTGTATTTCTCGCATCGATAAAGTTTTCGCAAAATGCAACCTTGCTCTGCTTTCTATAGTGTGAGTCACAGACAATAAAATTCATATTAATCTAATGATGATAGTAATGCGGGTTTATTTATTGTTATTTCTCTATCTAATAAGAAATTTCAAAAAATTAAATGTGTCCACAGCGTTAGAAGTTAAAAGCTCTAAAAAATTTCCAGGAAAAATGCAAACAACTTTATCATATATTAAGTCACCCTGTATAAAGTATGCTGACCATGAATTTCTCGATGCAAAAACTTCTCGCATCAGATACAGAAAAATTAAAGAAAGTGAAAGTTAAAAAATGATAAGTCAAAGTAACCAATTATTGTACACCTTTTCGTTATCATTTTGGTAACCAATTATTATCTGCAAAAAGGTAACGCATTACTTTTAATTTTTTAATAAGCATAATTGTAAGAATGAATCCATTTCTTTGAGGCTCATCGCCTGTAAAATTCAACAATAAAGTAAGGTGTAAAGTAATCCATCGGCCTCTATGGCCAACATTACTTTACCCATTATTTGGTAATGTGTGGTTTTGCTGGGACGAGAATGGGCCACTATATTTGTTTTATCCTATCACATATTAAAATTTCATTGAAATTTGTAGGTAACTTCCATGAAGTTTACCTGTTAGTCATTATAACATTTTAACTTTCAAAATTTCACAGATTCACAATTTTCTTCGAAAAATATTTAATACTCTACACCTTACCCAGCAAAACCACACATTACCAAATAATGGGTAAAGTAATGTATAGCCATAGGGGCCGATGGATTACTTTACACCTTACTTCATTGATGAATTTTATAGGCGATGAGCCTCAAAGTAATGTATATACCCATTACATTAGAGATAATGTAAAGTGTTACTTATATGGTTACAAGAATGGAAAAAGTAATGTGTCTAAAAATAGATTTTTCAAAAAGAGGAATTTTTCTTAAAAAAAATTATTAGAAATATTTTAAACGTTATTAAAAATAATGTGGTCATGATGGGAATCGAACCAGGGAACTCTGGTTGCCAGCCAAGAACTCTACCCACTGAGCTATCGACGCATATACTATTTGATTGCCTTAAACTTAAAAGAATTGTTGCGCTTCGTTTTTTCGCTATTGTTGTCAAAACAAACATACATTACCCTTTTGCTTACAAAAAAGCACAAAGTAATGTATCTAAAAATAGATTTTCAAAAATATTTCAATTATTACTTTACATTTATAAATCAATAATGAGTAACTTATTACTTTATGCTTGCAAATAATGAAAAAGGTAATGAGCTATCATTACAAGGTAACGCATGAGAAAATCGCACCCATTACCAAAGTTTTGCTGGGTATTTTAAATCAGGAATTATAAGAACTGTTAAATTCAGTTAAATTTAAAGCCATTTCCTAATGGGAGGGATGGCTTATCATTTCCCTTATTAGTTTTGTATTGAAAATAAGTAAAATCCCTGTAAGTGGGTTGAAATTATAAGTTAAAAGTAAGGAGATCTTTACCCCCTTTGCTGTATTGTATTTTCACTGTTATGATTTTTTAAGGTCTTAGGAATTCGTTACAATAAACTTAAACTGCTACACATAAATTTTATAGATTTTTAATTCCTTATTCTAAATCTGTTTTTTCTAAATTTTTCAGAAATCGCGAGTGATAAAATTGTGAAATGTTTTGGATCCCCATAATCGATTTACAAAAAAGAAAAAAAATATAATAGAAAAATGCAAATATCTTAATTTCTTTAAACTACAAGTTTTTAAGAAAAAAATTATACATCATCATTTTGCATCGCATATAAAATGTTACCATCAACAGCATTTTAGGTAAGTGTAAATAATTATTATGTTGTATAAGAAAACTTTATATATAATCATATATGGTGTTATCTAATAATATATTATCATATATAAATACATATATAATTATATATTACATTAATTTTTTTAAATTATTTTATATTGCCCCATATATCATATAATCATATCTGGTTATATATTGATGTATATAAAATAAAATATGGCTTATATGATATATATTATAACATATAATTATAAATGTTTTATATAGGATCATATATACTTATATATTACTTATACAAAATTATATATACTTAAATATGGCTTATACAGAACCATATATATTTATAAATGCTATCACATATTTAAACTATAACACAGTACGACAAAATCAAATGTTTCTTCAAAAGGAGCCGTTGGATTTTCTTCAGAACGTGTTTTAGCAAAAATTATTGAATCAACATTGGCATATTCAATTTATTCACGTTTATTGTATTTAAAACCAACTGTTTTTGGATATGAAAAAGAAAAATAAACGTCCAAAATTTTTAACACAAAATAATAGTTAAGATTTCATATTTATTTTTGTATTTTTACATTACATTTTTGGTTATTTTTTAACTTTACATGAAAATTAAAGCGCCATCTAGCGGAGAAATAAAAAAAAATTCAATTTTATTTCCCTTTTCAAAACTGGCTCAAGCATTTAAATCGGTTTATCCATTCTGTTTTCATAGAACTTTTATAATAGTATTACATTACAAGTGAACCTCCACGGTCGATTTTCTCAAAATTCTGACGTGCTACAGCAAAACGCCGAGACACGTATTTCTTTATTTTAAGCCTATTTTCATATTCTGTTAACATTTCTCATGTGTATCAACCACTGTCGTACTGTGTAATATATGATGTCTTAACAAAAGTATTTTTGAATATGTTATAAGTTATAACTATATATGGTTCAGTATAAGAAAATCATTTTTGATATGGTATAAGATATAATTATATGTGGTTCCATGTCAAATTCCAGCCGGGGATATAAAAAAAATATTTTTTTTTTGTTTCTGGTTTTAATTTATTTATTTTTTTTTTCTTATTACAATTTTTTTTGCAAAACTTTTAAATTTTAGTCAATTTCGGGACAACAAGACCTAGAAGTTTTTTTATTATTATATAAGATATAATTATATATCGTTCTACTATAGTTTCAAATCCCAGCTAGGAAGATAAAAAAGAAACTTTTTTTTGTGTGATTTCATTCATACTTTTATTTTTATTAATATTTTTTATTTAAAAACTGTAAAATTTTAAACTCATTACGGATTCTTAAATTATAATTACATATCGCTTTTTTGCGAGAACACCTGCATAACTCAAAAAAAAGCGATTTCGAGATAATTGCATATAAAATTTTCAATTTAGCCTAACTGCTGAGAAAAATACAACACTTTTGGTCGCCATTTAATGAAGGAAAAATATACCCAGCAAAACTTTGGTAATGGGTGCGATATTCTCATGCGTTACCTGGTAATGATAGCTCGTTACCTTTTTCATTATTTGCAAGCATAAAGTAATAAGCTACTCACTATTGATTACGTAATATATGATTTATAAATGTAAATTAATAATTGAAATATTTTTGAAAATCTATTTTTAGACACATTACTTTGTGTTATTTTGTAAGCAAAAGGGTAATGTATGTTTGTTTTTATAACACTAGCGGAAAAACGAAGCGCAACAATTCATTTAAGTTTAAAGCAATCAAATACTATATGCGTCGATAGCTCAGTGGGTAGAGTTCTTGGCTGGCAACTAGAGTTCCCTGGTTCGATTCCCATCTTGACCACATTATTTTTTTTACAAATATTTCAAATAAAATATTTGTAATAATTTGTTTAATAAAAGTTCCTCTTTTTAAAAAATCTATTTTTAGACACATTACTTTTTCCATTCTCGTAACCATATACATAAGTTACCCCTTACATTATCACCTCTAAAGTAATGTATATCCACATTACTTTGAGGCTCGTCGCGTATAAAATTCATCAATGAAGTAAGGTGTAAAGTAATCCATCGGCCCCTATGGCTATACATTACTTTACCCACTATTTGGTAATGTGTGGTTTTGCTGGGTATTAATAAAATTTTTTGATATGTTTTAGATAACGGTATGACTCCCCATTTCTGCATCATTAACTCAAAAATTGTGTTTTTCGAGTTATGCCGATCTTCCCGTAAAATAGCGTTATGATCTTTGTTTCCCAAAGTTTTGTTAATGGTGAAAATTTATTTTTTTTTTAATTATTATAATTTTTTCTCTGTCCGAAAGATATATAAAATTAAATATAATTATGTATAATATTATATTTATATGTATATAACTATATATAATCAATTTAGTACAGGAACTATTTATATTTAATCTCATGAATTCACTCCAAATATTTACCATTTTTTCCATTTAATTTAAAATAATTGAATTTAAAAAAAATAAATAACTGAATTTTCCTTTAATTTTAATAATTTTTCAGTTTTATTTTATTATTTTAGATATTTCCAAAGTCTTTTTTTTAATATCTTATCAAAAATTATTGCTAAATTTTTGTTTTCTTTATAATTTTTTTTTTTAACATGCAATATATAAATACTTTGTTTTAGGGGCCCCTAATATACGCTCCTGTATGCATCAAAATTTGGACAAAAGTATTGATTGTTTAGATATTTGTTTAAAATAAATACCAAAGATAAAATTTAACACTGAAATGCTAATAAGCCGGTATAATGTTGAGGAAAATACTTTAAAAAGGTATTTAAATTTTTTTCTTAAGAAAAACAATAAATGACAGGTAAAATACTTTAAAATTAAAAAAAAAAAATAAGATTTTGTTGTTATATTGATAATCCAACTAAACACAATGATTCTATATTGTAAAAATTTTAACAATAAAATTTTGTTAATATACGTTTTTGAATTACTTTAAACATTTTTTTTTTTTGATGTTTAATATTTTTTTGGTGATTTGTTAAGCATTTAAAAATTTTTTTTTTTTATTATAATTTAATTTTCTGTTAAATTGTTTTTATGAAAGGCAGTGTAATAGGTGTAAAAGTTTATTGTTATAACAATTCCATTATATTAACATAAATATTTAAAATTAAAATGTTATTATATTAATGCCAAACCCATATTGAAACTTGCATGTCTTTTTTGGTTTCAACATTTTCTAATTCCATTTTTAAGACTTGTCTGTAGTATTATTAAAGGGTTAATTTATTATACTGATGTCATTTTATTGTTAATTAACATTTTAAATTTGTTTCCAACACTTTTACACAAATATATTTTTTTTATTATTTAATTGATATATTTTTTTAATTGCAAATGAATCATTGTTAAATTTTGATGTTAATAAATGACTTAGATTTTTAAAAATATTAAAAATATTAATAAATTCCCGGTACACTGGAAATAATTAATAAATATATAGGAAGCAAATTAATGTAAAGTATTGTAAAAAAAATAAAACATAATTTTTACAGAATAGCAAAACTTCTTAATTCACTTAAAATAAGTTTGTAATTGTTGTTTTTAACTGTTATTACAGTTATTACAAAATCAACTATTATTACTAACTAAAAGTTTTTTATTTGGTAGCAGTTGTTTAAAACAGTTATTTTAAATATTATTATAAACATTCTGCCACGACAGTATTTTTCCAGTAAACAGTTATTTTTTTTGTTAGTTATTTTAAAACTACAAAACATTTCGTTGAGTTTCTAAAAAATTTTTGTTAAGTTTATATTTGTTATCGTTACTGACTGGCTGCCCGACTAACTGACTAACTCCTTGGAATATAGAATCCTTTAAGCTACGATGAGATTTTTGGAAATTCCTGTGAAGAGGTCCAATAGGAAGAAAAGGCTCCCCTTGATGGCTTAAGAAAAGTGCCTACAAACCTGAAATTTAAAGAACGGGTGAAATTGAAACACTAAAATTGGGGAACGAAATGGTATTGAATGGAACAGGGAACTAGTGGAATTGAAACACTAGATAAAGTAACCAAAATGAAATGAAACGGCAGCGAGTGAAATTGAAATACTAGACAAGGGGAATGAAATGTGGAATTGCAACACGAGGCAAGGGAAACCAAGTGAAATTTAAAGCATAACGAGCGAAATAGAATCGAAGTCAAGAGGAACGAAATGCAATTTAACGCAGAATGAGTGAAACAGAAACATTACACATGGGGAACGATATGGAACAGGAAACAATTGGAGTTGAAACACTAGATAAGGGGGAAAGAAATGGAACGGCAAAAGAGGAGTACAATTGAAATACTAAAGACAGGGAACGAAATTTTAAGAACGTGTGGAATTGAAACACTAAAATTGGGGAACGAAATGGAATGGAACAGGAAACTAGTGGAATTGAAACACTAGGTAAAGTAACCAAAATGGAATGAAACGGCAGCGAGTGAAATTGAAACACTAGACAAGGGGAATAAAGGTTTATGAAACGTGGAATTGAAACACGAGAAACGTGGAATTGAAACCCGAGACAAGGGAAACGAAATGTAATTTAAAGCATAAAGAGTAAAATAGAATGCAAGGGGAAGCGAGAGCAATTGAAACACGAGACAAGAGTAACTAAATGGAGTTTAATTTAAAATAAGTGAAACAGAAACATTAGACAAGGGGAACGATATGGAACAGGAAACAATTTTAGTTGAAACACTAGATAAGGGGGAAATAAATGGAACGGCAAAGGAGGAGTACAATTGAAATACTAGACACAGGGAACGAAATGGAATGAAGCAACTTTGGATTTGAGCATTTATTGGAAATTTTATTTATTGTCTTAATCCCCAATTAGATAATTTTAGTAATTTTCGCAAAAAAAAATATTAAAAAATGGCGCCGAAAGGCCAAAAATTAAAAAAAAAAGTGTTCTTAGCAGTATGGACTAATTTACTAAAGACATACATTGTGAAATTTCCAATAAGAAAGTTTAAAACCCGGCATTGAAAACTGAAAATGTGTCACTTAGTTACATAGCCCAAACTAGGATTTAAAGAAATTTCACGGGGAGCTCTAATAACGGAAAAAGTCTTACTTTAATGTCCTGCCCAAAAAACCTTCGGCTAACATTAAAAAAATATGTAATCCCGAGGGAATGAACTTATTCACTGATGGGATACTTTTTGCAATTTCAAGCGTGGTTTAATAGGGATTAAAGTTTTTTTTTTACGAATTTTTGTCAGTTGTTTCAAAGATATTTGTGGTAAAAATTTGTCAGTTGTTTTTACGACATTTTTAGTTATATTTACTGCATTTGTTAGTTAGTTTTTTAACAAATAAAAATAATAAAATTATTAGTTATTTACATAACTTGGTGGTATATTTCAAAGATATTTAAAGCAAAAATTTGTCAGTTGATTTTACGACATTTTTAGTTATTTTACTGCATTTGTAGTCAGTTTTTTTAACAGTTAAAAATAACTAAATAATATTAAAGTTATGTAAACATTGTGGTCTATTTTAAAGATATTTATAGCAAACATTTTTCAGTTGTTTTTACGACATTTTTAGTTATTTTTACTACATTTGTTAGTTTGATTTTAGCAGTTAAAAATAATTAAATTTTTAGTTACTTACATAACATTGTTGCCTTTTGCCATTTACTGTCATTTATCTCATAGCAAACTACAGTAAAAAAAAAACTAAAAATATCTTTTGCAAAAAATATTTAAAATTAATTGCTACCAAATCCTTATTTGTCAATGAAGTTAGAAAATTTATAGCATTTAATTTGGTTACAATTAACGTATTTTCATCATACATATTTTCCACATTTTGCTTAAATAGTTAATTATTTTTTGCTTTTAATAACACGTTAAACATTCTTTTGCATGAACACACACAAAAAAAATTCATAAACTTACAAAAAAAAAAAAATTTTAAAAAATGTAAAATTTATTTCCTGTATATTTGTTAATAAACAGCATGACAAATCAGGAAAAATAAATAAATTTTTATAAAAATCTCCCTCATCATTATAATCATTATCTCTGTAATTCAAAAATCGCCCAACGGCATAAATGAAAAACTTTTTTTTTTGTCAAATGACCTTATAAAGGCATAACGTTTTGATAGTCGATTAACTCATTGAAAAAACTAAACTGCAGGCAACACCAAGCAACCAATCTACCTGTTTAACCAAATAGCAAAATAGGAAAAAAAAATATAATAATGTAATAAATGTTTAAAGAAAAAGTAACACCCAAGAAAACTAGACTTTAAAATGATGACAAGTTAACACATACAATACAACAACAATAAAACATAATATGGAATGAAGAAAACCAAAAACGAGATGTTGCAAAAAACCGCCAAGTTGCAACAATAAAAATAAAATTAAATTAAAAAAATCAAAACATTATAATAGTGTGAAGTGTAGAAAAAATAAAAAATAAAAAGAAAAATGTTACAAAAAAATAATTGCAAAAGAAAATCAGTATCTTGATCATCATGAGCATCATCTTCATCTAAAACACCACCAGCATTATTGCATTATTATGTAATGTTTAAAATAGAGATGCATGTTGCATTAGAAAGAAAATTACTGGCTTATTTTGGATATTTTGGCATGATACAGGTTGTGCCAGACTTGGGCGAAAAAAAAAAATTGTTGAATTTAAAAAAAAAAAACAAATTTCACACGAGTTTATTTACTTAATGGAAATTTTTAATATTTGGGCAAAACAATTTGGAAAAGCAGGAAGAAATTAAAATTGTTATTCTTTCCCCCTTCGTATTCTAAAGACGGTCTTTAGAAAAAAATCTTCTACTATTACAAAAATCCCTCAGAATCAAAAGGTTATACTTTAAAACAACTTTAGATTTTAAATAATTTTCGAAGCTGAATTTTTGGCCATATGCATAATAATTAGGAAAGTTTTATAACAGCTCTATTAAAACAATTGATTTGCATAAACTTATAATAACACTATTTAAATAATTTGAACTTCTAAACACCAATCTGAAGTCAAAAACCTTCCATTAAAACGCGTTTCCAAAATAGGGACCTTTAATTTTTTAACCCCTGCCCCAGGCAAAAAATATGATATGGCTTAATATTAGAGATTGGATTAGAAAAGCCATATGCACCGTGACTAAAAATACATCTCTTGTGCAGCCTTATTTTGCCTTAAATATTTAAGCTGCTATTAAAGTCAATCAGCCTATTAGGTACAGAGTTCCCAATTTCCAAGGGGGATAGTGTGTATCCGCCAAGGAATTTTAGTCTTCTACCGCGAAGCCTACAACATATGCTAAGTACATGTTCCACCGTCCCCACATTTAATTCGCTGAACTTTACAAGTGTCCATATCAGACAGACTCCTAATCCCTAAGTGGTACCAACGATTACAGTGAAAAATAGCGTTAAGGTCCTTAAGTTCTTTCTGTCCAGGTAAAGTCGTATCCACTAGATGAGGTGATGAATCTCTCCTCCTGACGCTAGCGGACTTGAATTTCCTTTACATGTTAAATTTTTCTATGATGTAGCTCGCAGGTTTATCGCAGAAATAAAATAACGGCGAATGCTGCAGTTGCCCAAACAGTCAGGATTAAAATTAGCCTGTGGCTTCCGCTGAGCCTATTAAGAGACTGGATGCAGTCTAGGACAAGTCTAGACGAAACGTCAGGACAATTAGGCCTGCTTGACTGTCCAAAATATCACAAATAAGTACCTCCACCAGTGCACACATTTATGGCGAAGAACTCCACCTGGAACATGAAAGTGTATTTAACCATCGGTAGAGCACGTCCAAAATTGTATCCACATACGCCAGCACCCGTTTGGTGGCATTAGTGAACCACGCCTAGGACCCCAATTCGGGTTCTCCAGATTTTGCTGGTCCAGGTGCCACTCTCGAAAATGATCACCTCGGAATTCCTAACAAAAATCTGTTTAGGTAACATTTTCTCTGTGATACTGGCCAGTGCGTCGTCAATGAACAACCCCGCTATCCTCAGGTGATCCCACAGGTCACCTCTCTTAATGTCACCAAACTCCCGGAGACGCAGAAAACTCATATAGGCATCTTCAATCACCACGATATGCAGTTGTGATATATTAAGCTTGGCACCAAAGGCATTTTTCAGACACGTCGTGCCTGCATCAGTTATGACCACACATGCTAAATGATATAATCTATTAAGCGCCTGATCTGCCTGGGTTTTCTTCACCTTGGGTCAAAATGCTAGAGTAGCATAGAGGTTACTATGGATTGTCTTAAACCGACTGCGCTCAGGCAAGTCTTTTTGCATAGCGGCCTTTGGCTGTAAATTGGGGATATTGACTAGAAAAAGCTTTTGATCATAAGCCTCTCAACAAATTACGGGGACTATGACCGTTTTGTAAACGGTTTCTGCGAAATGGTACATATAGAAGAGAAAGGAATCTTTTTAACAATATTGTTACAAGAAATTTCTACAACAAGAAATTTCTTCACACGAATTTTGACAGCTGGAAAAATCTAGTGTCGTAATAAACTAGAAATAACTTGAATACCTGACTACTCATATAAATACGGGTAGTTGGTGACGCAGTAGTTCAGTTGATAATTAAACTCTGTGTTAAGAACTAAAGTGTGGCTAACGTTTAGTCTATTTACATCGTGCGTATAAAGTGTGTTATTAAAGTGTTTTTCTGTAATTTTTAGAGCCTGTTATAAATAAATAGAGCTATAAATAATTTCAAACAGTGTTTATTGTTTGCAATATAGAAAGAACTCGATTTATTTAAAAGGTAAATAAATCAACGATTTTATAAAGAGTAAAAATCGTAAAAATATTGAGGTTCAAAGGAGAAATATAAAAAATTCCTACATTTTAAAGGAAAAAATTTTCTCAAAAATCACTATGCTTCCCAGCAAAACCACACATTACCAAAAAATCTGCCATAGGCGCCGATAGATTACTTTACACCTTACTTCATTGATGTACATACCCATTACTTTAGAGGTGATAATGTAAGGGGTTACATATATGGTTACGAGAATGGAAACAGTAATGTGTCTAAAAATAGATTTTAAAAAAAGAGGAATTTTTATTAAAAAAAAATTATTACAGATATCAAGATGAGAATCGAACCAAGGGAAATCTGGTTGCCAGCCAAGAACTCTACCCACTGAGCTATCGACGCATATAGTATTTGATTGCTTTAAACTTAAATAAATTGTTGCGCTTAGTTTTTTCGCTAGTGTTGTCAAAACAAACATACATTAACCTTTTGCTTACAAAAAAGCACAAAGTAATGTATCTAAAAATAGATTTTCAAAAATATTTCAATTATTACTTTACATTTATTAATCATATATTACGTAATCAATAATGAGTAACTTATTACTTTATGCTTGCAAATAATGAAAAATGTAACAAGCTATCATTACCAGGTAACGCATGAGAATATCGCACCCATTACCAAAGTTTTGCTGGGTTATTTAAATTTTAATGAAAATTAGATTGTGATAGTCCAAAATATTCTTTTGAACAAGAAACGGCAGACGGAAAATTTTATTTTGTTTTATATTTAGAAATTGTTCAAGTTCTTACCCTGTGGGAAAAAGGGGTTAGTTAAAATCGGAGCACCTGTCCCGTGACCGGTCCAAACAGGACCAGTATGATACTACCTACCCTGTGACCGGTGCAAGCAGGACCGATCTGAATGTGTCCTGTGACCGGTCCAGTGACCGGTTTTAAAAATACCTGTCCCGTGACTAGTTAAGAGAAAATCGAAACAATAGAAGTTTTCCATTAGACAGCCAATATGCATGGAAAAGAATGGCTTAGACGGTAGAGGGTTTGCCTTGTAAGCGAACGTTATGTGATTGAGCCCTATTGACGCCTAAGCGATTTTTAAATTCTTACATTTTTAATAAATTTACTGAAAATCTATTCTTAAATTGATCTTTTTACGTTAGTATTGTGACAGGTTGTTTTTCGTATTAGTTCCGTAACAGGTTCCTCTGCGTCAGTGATGTGACATGTTACAAAGCGCAATTCATTGCCTCCTATGAACAACCCATGGTAAAATTAATGGACCAATCATGGGACAGTTCAGTTTCCAACAGGTTATAGTCAAAATTTTGTTTTGTTTTAAATAAAAGTGTTGTTCAATTGAAAGTTACATTGTTTAAGATTTTCTGCTGAATTTTATAAATTTTTAAGGAAAATTGGAGGAACTTTTTCTTTGATTAAAAAAGCACGTTTTTAAATCCCTTTTATTTTCTTTTATTTACCACATCAAATATTTTTTGTTTTTCAAACACTTGAATATTTTCAAAATTGTAATATATGATTTGGAATTTCTTCCTTGACTGATTATTGTTTTTTTATTTTTGTTTTGCCTGGTGCTAAAGACATTCAATGATTTCTTAATAGCACAAATGTTAATGATCTTATATTTGTTAAAAAGAAAAAAAAAACACTTACCTTATAAACACCATCAACTAATTTTGTTATTTCTTCAGACTCCATAGTGTTGGTTCAAATTGCAGCAAGTGCTTTACGTGATAGTATAACAATATTAATTGATAATTGTATTATTGTCCAAAACTACAATATATGAATGATATGTTTAAAAAATTATGTTTAAGAAGAAAATAAAAAAAAACACCACACAACATAAATTCACTTTCAACGACACATCAGTTTTAAAGTAATTTCACTTTCTAAATAAAAAAAAAATATAAAAAAAATAGTTTGTGTCTTAAGTCTTTCGTTTTAAAACATGTGCACCACCAGCCGCACACTACACACTCTCTCACTTACTACGATGCTTATCGACAATAACAACAAACAAACAGACAGACGGACAGACAGTTTAGCGCAACCAACGATCAAAGCAGACTCGTTTAACTTGTCGTCACAAATGAACAAATATAAAAAGCTTCCTGTGTTGTAAATGAAAATGTAAATGTAGCATTTAACAGGCATTAATGCCCACAAAAAGGTTACTGGAAGTTTAAACCCCACTGCAACGCGTCAAAAAAAGAAAACAAAAAACAAAACGAAGAAGAATCTCTTTGTCTTGCTTTCTTTCTCTTTATTGACAGTACTAAGTGCAACCAGTTTTTCCAGCTTTCTTTTTACAAGACAATGCTAAAGATTTCTTAAAACAAAAACTCATTCCATTCAACTCAATCACTTCACTCACTTGCATACTCTCTTAACTCATTTAATTTTATTAAATTGTTATTTTAATATTTTTTGTTTTCAAGCTCAAATCTTGTCAGATCTTTTTCTTTCATATCAATGAATGAATTATTACAACTTTGTTGGTTTTTTTTTCTAATTTAATTATTGTTTTTTTTATTATGATTTATGTTTGCTCAATTGCACGCAATAATTTCTTCTTTAACTTCTTTTATTTCTTGTTAAATGTTTTATAAGAAAAAAAAATATATATTTATTATTATCTTCCTTGTATTATTTTTTTGTTGCTGTTTAACTTGTGTGTTTATATTGGAATTTGTCAGATAACGATGCGTTTGTTATTCAAGTTACGTTAAACCGGTGGTTAATTGCTGTAATTAAAAAAGAAAGGAAAGAAAAAAATTAAATTATTTTTATATAAATTTAGAAAAAACTTAGAATTATTTAAATTAAGCTTAAAAATTTTGTTATAAAAAATTTCCATACCAAAATTATTGTAGTAAAAATATTCGCAGATCATCAAAACAAATTTACTTTCCAAATTTTTCAACATTTACCATTTAGCAAAATTTTCTAAAAATCCCATAGAGGATGTCTACCCTGGAGAAGGAATCTTCATGCAATGTTTAAATATCCTAGCGCTAGCTTTTGGGCTGGGTGATTAAGGGGGCACTTTTCTCCATTTTAGCCCCATTTTAGCCCCATTTTTACCACGTTTTTTTTTGACATTAAAAAAGTAGCTTATCAGTGTATTAGACCCCGAAAAATATTCTAAATTTCAGATTTCTAGCAGAAGGGCTTTGGACAGAATATTTGCTCTTCCCCATAAAAATTTTCAAAGCCACTGCATTTGTACCGCAATTGTGGCAAAAATATTTTACCAGCCCTGGTAAATTTATGTTACAATTTGTTTTCTTTTTTTTTATTTCTTGTGTGTGTAGTAAAGCGGTTGTAGTTATTTTAAATGCAATTTCAGTTGTTTTACTTGCGGAAAAATATTTTAATGATTTTTGCAGTTGTTTGTTTTTAAGCAGCCTACAAAAACTGACGCATTTTGGTATCACTTGAAATATGTAGTTGTTTGAACATTTTTGTTTAATTCTTTATTTATATTTTTATTCTTTTTTTTTGGAATTGTTATTGGTTTACAATTCTCGTTTTCTCTTTTGTAAAATAATTTGTTCACATAGATTCTTTTGAATATATTGTAATAAACATAAGAATTTGAAGTTGACAAATTGAGGGAAAAATTTTTAACTCGAAAGAAAAATATATAAAAATTTAACTACACTTATAGTTGTTTTTAACTATATTTCTAAGTGTTTTTAACTGCTTTTACAGTTGTGTTTAATTGCAGTTGCAATTGTGTTTAACTGAACTTTTAGATGTTTTTAACTGCATTTGTAGTTGCGTTTAACTATTTTCGTAGTTGTTTTTGTTGCTGTTAACTTCTTTTAACTATATTGTCTGTTGTTATTTTAGCAGCATTTATAGTTTTCATAACTATATTTCTAGTTTTAACTGCATTTGTAGTTGTTTTTACCAACAATTGTAGTTGTTTTTAACTGGATTTGTAGTAAATTTTAAAAGCATTTGGAGTTATTTTAACTGCATTGCTTTTAACTACATCCGCAGCTATTTTAGCAGTACTTGTAGTTGTTTTAACTATATTTCTAGTTGTTCTTCATTGCATTTGTAGTTGTTTTTACCAACATTTGTAGTTGTTTTTAAGTATATTTGTAGTTAATTTTAACTGCATTTGCAGTTGTTTTTAATTTCATTTTTAGTTGTTTTTAACTATGTTTGTAGTTGTTTTTTAACTGCATTTGTTGGTATTTTTAATTGCATTTGTAGTTGTTTTTAACTATATTTGCAGTTGTTTTTAACTAAATTTGTAGTTGATTTCAACTATGTTTGTAGTTTTTTTCAACTGCATTTAAAGTTGTTTTTACCTGCATTTTTAGTTGTGTTTAACTATATTTTCAATTGTTTTCAACTATATTTTCAGTTGTTTTTAACTATGTTTGTAGTTTTTTTTAACTGCATTTGTTGTTGTTTTAATTTATATTTGTAGTTTTTTGTACCTCCATTTGTTGATATTTTTAATTGCATTTGTAGTTGTTTCTAACTTTATTTGCAGTTGTTTTTAACTATATTTGCAACTGTTTTCAACTATGTTTGTAATTTTTTTAACTGCATTTATAGTTGTTTTTAACTACATTTGTTGTTGTTTTCAAATGCATTTGTTGTTATTTTTAATTGCATTTGTAGTTGTTTTTAACTACACTAGCAGTTGTTTTTAACTTCATTTGCAGTTGTTTTCAACTATGTTTGTAGTTTTTTTTTTAAACTGCATTTTTAGTTGCTTTTATTTAAATTTGTAGTTGTTTTTAACTGCATTTTGTAGCTGTTTTTAACTACTATATTTGCATGCTGTTTTTACCACATTTGTCAGTTGTTTTTAAAGAGTTCAAAATAACTGTATATTGCAGTTGATTTAAGTGCGTATGCAATGTACACATTTTCAACTGGAAATGTAGTTATTTAAACTCTCATATCTAGTTGATTTTACCTTCCGAGTGGAATATTTGATAGAGTGGACAAAAGTATTAGGCATACAGTAAGAAATATAACAGCGCAATTTCATTTTTTGGGGCATCTCAGCTCCGTGAAGTTCTGTGTTTCTATAAAAATTTCATGTCAAAATAGGTCACAAATCACGAAATCAAAATTGCTTCAGTGGAAATATGTATCTCTTATACACATTTTAATACATAAACTATATTTCTTTAATTTTTAAATCAAAAATCTAAGATAACTATAATAAAAATTTTGCAAACAAAATCGTAATATTTTGGTAACATTTAATATTCAAACTGACACGTTTTTGTTGTATTTTTAAATTTCAAAAGTATTTTTCATTGAAGGTTTTTTGGTTTTTTTTTATCTAGATTTTTTTTTTGTTGTCAGATTTAACAATTATATAGCTTTTTGCTAAAGACCTGCTCATAAATCAATACATGTATAAGGAAAAAAAGATCAATGAAATTTAAAAGCATAGAAAAACATTTTTGTTGGCAATTACTTAACTATATATAAAATACAAAAAAAAATATTGGATAAACAAATTATAATCCAACAAAACATTAATGGCTATTTTGCGTTTCTTTGTGAATTAAGAGGATTTATTAGCAAAAAAGAAAAATTTAAAAATATGTATTGAATAGGTTGTTTAAACTTTAGCTAGGTTTGGTTTAAGCGGCCAAGAAAACAAAAAGTGAAAATTATTAAGATATGCTTAATTATTTTACACAAACAAAAAAAAAAACTAATTTGAATGTTAAAAGTGAAAATTTTGAATAATATTTATTGTTGTTGTAGTTTTGGCTGATGATGTGGTTAATTAAAATTTCATTTCGTTGGTTAATGTGTAAAGCACGTTAATTTAATTAAAAGAAAGTTTAATTATTAAAGTTAAATGTTAGAAAAAAAAACAGATGTTATAATAATGATAACAAAGTTAATAAAACAAAAGACTCAAGACACAAACTTGTTAAATTCTAATAATGTTATAAATGTTTTAAAATCGTCATGCTGACATGGTCTATATTTTTTAAATTATCTTAAATTAACAAAAAAAAACTAAAACATTTTTTTTTTTGTTTAAATGCTTATCATTATTATTACTTCAAAATGTTTTCATTAAAATACCAGCACGTGATTTTTTTTTAGAAAATTCTAAGAAATGTTGTTTATTAAGCTTTAAAAAATATTTTCATTTATTTATGTAGCTAAAGCTACATATGTTGAAGTTTACAAAAATCTTGTTTTTTTTTTTTGTAAAAACATATTTTTATAAGTGTACGTTTGATATACATATTATTATATCTTGTTGTTGCAACTTTTTCTTCTGTCAGTTGTTTCATTATAATTTAATTTTTTGGTTTATAAGCCTTAATTTTGTGGCTTATAATTTGTTGAAATTATATTGAAAGTTAATTATTTTTTGTTTTCGTATTTTTCATATAAGTGCGTATTTAATAAATTTCATGTGAATGAACTTCTTTGTTAAAATTTTGTTTTTTTTGTTTGCTTCACAAACCACTAACTACAAAAATAAATATAAAAGACTTTGTAAAACAAGAAGATTTTATTGTTTTGCTGATGTTATTGGAAACAAAATATTGTTTAAAAAAAAATTATTTACAATACAAGCAGAATCATAAACATGTCAATGAAAAAAAAAACGATCTGTGTTATAGAGCTATTTATAACAATAATTGTGATTTACTGCCAGTAAAATTAACTGAATATATCAGTTATAAAAATAATTGACAAATTTAATATAAAAAAAAAACATTTACAAATGTAGTAAAATATAATTTGGTAAATTTTTTTGAGAAAAAAAAAACCAAACACAAAGTGCATAAAAATTGTCCAACATTAAATTTTTCAAATTTATTTTTTTCACTTTCTTTGCCAACTTAGTGTCGACTCAGAATAACAACGTGATGTATTTTTCCATACAAACTGACAATTAAAATACGCCGAGCGTTGCAGCTGTGAAATAGAATCTATTTTATTTTCAAATCGTTTTTTCTAATTCTCTTGTTTTTTGGTTTTAATTCTCTTAACAGAGTTCCGGCATTTTAAAATTTTTTTTTGTAAACAAAAAACATACAGGTTGGTTGAAAAGTTCCTGCGCTCACCAAGAGATGGCACTGCTAGCTCCAAACTTTTTTTTCTCCCAAGTTGGTATAACTGTCTTGAGAACACATGCAAAGTTTCAAGTCATTCTGTCGATTCTTTCTTTGTTTACAAGCCATTTGAAGTTGACGTGTCATTGTCATTGATTTTTTTTTAATATGGAAAAAATTTAATATCGTGCAGTCATTAGATTCTTTGTTTTGAAGGTTTTAAAAGCAAAGGAAATTTATGAACAATTGTTAGAAGTGTATAAGGAGTCCTCACCTTCACAACGCACCGTTGAATTTTGGGCTGGTGAATTTAAACGTGGTCGTACCAGCCTTAAAGACGATCCACGCGAAGGACGACCAAAAACTGCAACCACAGCAGAAATCATTGAGCAGGTACATAATATGGTTAGTGAAGATCCAAGTTTGACTAAGCGTGAAATTGCTAATGCCATAGGCATCTCAGACGAACGAGTAGTCCATATTTTACATGAAGAATTACATATGAAAAAACTGTTTGGAAAGTTGGTGCCGCACACATTAACAATTCAACAAAAACTGGATCGAAAACAAATTTCTCAGCGTAATTAAGCCGAATAAAACCGACTTCCTGCGTCGTTTTATAACTGTGGATGAGACTTGGATCTACCACCATGATCCTAAATTGAAACAAGAACGTTTACAGTGGACTGAAGCTAGTTGTTCATGCCCAAAGCAGGTGAAGTCACAACGATTAGCAAAGAAGGTTATGGCATCAGTTTTTTGGGATGCAAAAGGAATTTTGTTGATTGATTATCTTCAGAAAGGTAAACCAATCAACTCTAAATATTATTGCAGCCTTTTTGATCAGCTGGATGAGAAAAGACCTGGTTTAAAGAAGAAAAAACTCATTTTTCATCAAGACAATGCACCTGCTCACAAAAGTGTTTTGACGATGGCTAAATTCAAAGAATTAAAGTACGAATTGCTTGAACATCCAATGTATTCACCAGATTTGGCTCCCATTGACTACTATCTCTTCAGAAATCTCAAACAATTCCTTCATGGAAAGCATTTTTCGTCGAATGAAGAGGCCATAGCAGCCGTAGACGGTTATTTTGCAGAGCTTCCAGAAAACCATTATAAGGATGGGATAAAATTATTGGAAGATCATTGGAACAAGTGTATTGAGCTTCTAGGAGATTATATTGAATAAAAAAATATATTTCGTAACAAAAACAGTATTCTTTCGTTTCGAGCGCAGGAACTTTTCAACCAACCTGTATGATGAGTAGAATTAGCATACGATATTCTATGGCTCTTATATTCTCTTCGTATACTCGCGAATGAACAACATGCTATAAACCATCTTAGTATTTTTATTAAAATAATTATTTCTTTTTATTGTTTTTATAAAATTAAAATGTAAAAACCAAAAAAAAAGAAAATGGGTCGCTAAAAGGGAAAGGAGACACTGGAGAGTAATGAATCTCTACGGTATTCTTTACACTAAAATAAATATGACAGTTTGTGCAGTCACCGTCGTACGTCGTTATTTTGGGCGCGTTTTCTCTCATAGCAGCAATCGTTGCATGTCACATTCTTATTCTGGGCCTATACTTAAACTTATATTGTAACATTTAATTATGATCTTGAATCTGACAAATTTTAAATAAAAAATGTAAAAAAAATTAACTTATTTTCCCTACCCCAGAACTGAGAATTAACTTATAGCCTTTTTCCACTGAGCTACATCTTATATCTTCCATCAATTTGCAAAGATGTTAACATCTTCCCATAAGAATTATACAGGCTAAAACTTCTACATTTGCAAAAGATGATCCTTTCTCACTTAGTTCCATCTTAAATCTTTCGTTATTTTAAGTGTCATCACTGAAAAAATGACAAAAAAATCGTTTTTCTTTGTGCCATCACTAGCAAACTGGCATTGCAGAAAATAAACAGATAAAAATGTATTCAACAAAGGAAAATGAGCGCTACATGTAAGAATTTCATACTTATGTCTACCAAAAATTCTTCTTCATCATTATCTTCTTTCAGAATGGCCTTTAATATTTCAATGAACTGGATTAACTATTCCAATGATTAATGCTTTCTCTAAATGCATTTTTATTTTTAACAAAAATTATGCGTCTTTTTCTTTTATTTTTTTGACAGCTGAATATATAACAAATGAAAGATGTTGCCAATGTAAACACATGTTTCACGTTTTTAACATCTTCCATGCGTTTTACAAAGATGTTGTTCAGTGTAAAAAGCCTATTAATTCCATTCGGCCCATTAGCTTACTAACAATCAAACTGGTGTAGGGTATCATATAAAGCAGGGTGGGGCAAAAATCATCATCTGATTTTCAGTTATTATAACTTTTGTTTAAAGTAAAAATTAATTTGGTTTTTGATGGATTATGTTTATGCTCAATTTTAAATTTTTGTTTTAATTAATTGTTGAAATATATGTCCAACAAATATGGCCGTAGTATGACAAGTTCAGATTCTCAACTTTTGGTAAGAAAAATTCAGTCAATTTGACTCTCTAGTGGTTGTTCATTGTAATAGCGTTACCGTGGGCTGCTTCGAAAAAAAATTTTATGACATTTTTATACCTATACTTACAATATTTCATTAAAAATAATCTAAAATAAATATTAAATTAATCGAAAATACCATCAAAAAAAAGGAATACTGATTTCTCATTATATTCAGCCCATTTTGTTGTTTAATTGCAATCATTGTTTAATAATCGACAAAAGTAGTAAAAGCAATCGAAAGTCATTTAAAATAACCATCAATTTTTAACTGAAAAAACGTAGAATAAAACGATTTTTGTGGTTTGATTTTAAAATTTAATTTTTTTTATGTCTATGTAATTTTACAAAACACAACACACACACACAGTTGTATATATTTTTATTTTCTATGTGTGTATCTATATTATAATAATTTCTTGTAATTTTTATTGAAATAATTTTGTATATAACAGGTCAATTGAAAAGTCCCCGGCCTACCATACTAAAATACATTTTTTTTTTTTTGGCAAAATTCGTTTGATTTTTATTCAACATAGTTCCCTTTAAGGGTGATACACTGATTATAGCGACCCTCCAACTTTTCGATACCATTTTTGTAGTACGATTTGTTCATTGCTTCAAAATAGGCCTCAATTTCGGCGATCGCCTCTTCATTCGACGAAAATTTCTTCCCAGGGAGCATTCTTTTGAGATCTGAAAACAGGAAATAGCCGCTGATGGCCATATCTGGAGAATACGGTGGATGCGGAAGCAATTCAATTCAATTCAATTTTAGTTCATGGATTTTCGCCTTCGTTTTCACTGACTTGTTTTTGGTCAAAAGTGAGCTCGCGCGGCACCCACTTTGCACAGAGCTTCCCAGCAAAACTTTGGTAATGGGTGCGATATTCTCATGCGTTACCTTGTAATGATAGCTCGTTACCTATTTCATTATTTGCAAGCATAAAGTAATAAGTTACTCATTATTGATTACGTAATATATGATTTATAAATGTAAAGTAATAATTAAAATATTTTTGAAAATCTATTTTAACATTACTTTGTGTTTTTTTGTAAGCAAAAGGGTAATGTATGTTTGTTTTGATAACACTAGCGAAAAAACGAAGCGCAACAATTCATTTAAGTTTAAAGCAATCAAATACTATTTGCGTCGATAACTCAGTGGGTAGAGTTCTTAGCTGGCAACCAGAGTTCCCTGGTTCAATTCCCATCATGACCACATTATTTTTAATTACAAATAATTTAAATAAAATATTTGTAATAATTTTTTTTAATAAAAATTCCTCTTTTTTTAAAAATCTATTTTTAGACACATTACTTTTTCCATTCTCGTAACCATATAAGTAACCCCTTACATTATCACCTCTAAAGTAATGGCTATATACATTACTTTGAGGCTCATCGCCTATAAAATTCATCAATGAAGGAAGGTGTAAAGTAATCCATCGACCCCTATGGCTTTACATTACTTTACCCATTATTTGGTAATGTGTGGTTTTGCTGGGTTTCTCATACCCAAATATTCGTAAATGATATGATGTACACGTTCAGTTGATATCTTTAGAGTACCTGCTATTTCATTTAATTTCAATTTACGGTCATTCGAAATCATTTTGTGGATTTTAATGTTTTCGTCCGTAACAACCTCTTTTAGGCATCCACTGCGTTCACCGTCTTCGATGCTCATTTCACCACGTCTAAACTTAGCATACCAATCCTTGATGGTTGATTTTCCTGGGGCAGTGTCCGGAAACATGTCATCAAGCCAAGATTTTGCTTAAACTGTATTTTTTCCCTTCAAAAAGCAATATTTTATCAACACGCGAAATTCCTTTTTATCCATTTTTTTCACAATAACAAAAGTTGCTTTACTCAAAATGCTATAATTCACATTCTAATGATCTGACAGCTATCAAATTTATACACGTGTCTTTTGAAGGTTAGGGCTAACTAAAAATCATATCGATTTAAGTCTATGTGTCAGGCTGGGGACTTCTCAATTTACCTGTTAAACAAAATATTTTGGTAAAAAAAAAACAAAAAGGAATTATATGAATTTTTATTTATAGTAACAGAAAACATAAACTATTGCATTAAACAGAAAATATCAACTCTTACTGAATGTTTGTAAATTTTTATAGTTTGTTTTTTTTTTTTTGAATAAGCGATTCATATAGATAAAAAATATATTTCTATGAATTTCAATTGATTCTTCATTTAAAAACAAACTCTACGTATTTATTTTTAAATAAACTACAGTGAGTGTAATTCTTGTTATGTGCTAACATTTAATAATCATATATTGCCTTAAGAATTTGGTTAAGTAATTTGAAGAAATTAAATTTCAAAAGCTCCAATCACCTTTTTTTCACCTTTAACTTCATGCAGGGATTTTCCCTACCCCAGAACTGAGAATTTGGCATATTAACTTGGCCGCTGAGATAAAAATGAGCCTCGAAGCTCATAATAAATTTTAATATAAAAATCCAAATTATTAAATATTCTAGAGGCGTATAGTGATTTATTGTTATTCACAAAATAAATTTCGCAAATATCTACTACACGAATGTCAAAATCAAACTGACATACCAAGCCATTAGCACAAATGGATGATACTTATTGTCCCACCTTGTATAACTTTATTTTACACGTTCTTAATTAGTTTTTGTTTAAAAATCACCTCAAATTAATTTTATATTCTTTTTATATTATAATTTTTATTAAAATTCCCAACAAAAACAAAACACAAATTTATGTTAAACATTTTAAGCATCACATAAATTTGACTTGGTCAAAAGTATTTAGAACAAAGACCTACAAAAAGTTTTTATAATTATAAATCTTATCTTAACATTTATTGGGTTTGCCGGTTAATATACATTTTTATTTTTTTCTCTCTCTTTTTACCTAAACTAAATATGCTTAAGGCTAATTATTAACTAGTAGATAGTGAATGGTCGGCAAAAAAATAAAAAAAAATAAATAGAATACAGAAAAACACACGCCTTTAAGTGATTATAAAAGATACATTTCATAAACCGGTTTTTTGGGGGGAAACTATATAAAATTAAGAACAAAATTTTAATAATAAATTTGTTATAATTAATGCATTAAATATTTGAAAACTTTTAATAATTAAAACAGAAAATATTAGAATGTGAAGAAAAAGTTTTGGAAAAATAATATTTAATAAAATATTATTTTATAGCAGGGGTGTCCAAAAGTTCTTTATGGAAGATCAAACACCAATACATTTAAAGAATAACTAATTTTGATTCAATAATTTTTATTGTAAAAACCAATACATACAAAGAGAAAAAAATATTTTATATCATACGTTAAACAAAAACAAAATCTAAATTGATGATCGCTGTCATCAATGTTTACCAGCAAAGCATACGAAAGTGTTGTTGCTTTGCACTTGCTTGTATACAGTGAAGAACGACAAAAAAAACTAATAAGACAAAGTTATTTGTGTATTTCGTATTGCTAGTGCTGAGTGCACTATGTGTATATTAAAACATACAGCCTATAGCTAAGTGCTTTTACAAAAACAAATGAGCACCAAGCGCATAGGGCATGGGCACCCTTGTTTTATATAGCAATCCATTTAACTAACAAGCAATGTTGAACGGATGTGTAATTTAAAATAACAACTTTTTCATATATTTTTAAATATTTTCAAAATGATTCACTTTACTTTATTTAAGATCAATGATCATTGTATGTAGTTAACACTAGAATGTTATGTGTATATAAATTTTTTTTAAAAAGTGAATTTTTTATATTTTTTTTCTATATTTTTTCTTAGAATTTATTAAACAATTACTTACTTTTATAAGCAAAATATAAAAATTCCTTTGATTTGCTAAGCAAACACATTGAATAAAACAAAAGACTCAAGCAACATACTTGTTTTCTTAATATAACATTAAATTTATCTTTGAAAATCTTTCAAAAAAAAAAAATAAAACAAAAAATATAAAAATGCAACTACAATAATAAGAACGTAAAAAAAATAATAATGCTAGTCATAATATGCAAACATGTCGTTGGTTAAAAAAGAAAAGGGCTCAACAATTAATAAAAACTCAACAGTAAAATGTCAATAGAAAATTACAAATTTTTTAGTTCTGAAATCAATAAATTTTACTTTTAAATGAAAATTTATTTTATTTAGTAATTTTAAATTTAAAAAATTCCACAAAAAAATTTAAATTAAAAAAAAAAGATTTTTATTTTTCCCCAAATTAAAGAAAGTCATACGTCAACGTACAAAATTATTGATGTTTTACATTTTATTTTTGTCTGATTTTGATCAGTTCAGTTTTTCAATATAAAATTAAAAAAAAAATTATTAAACCCTTTTTACAATTCACTTAACCATATACACAATTAGAAATGAGTTGTTTACATACATAGTGTAAACAACTCATATGTGACATATAATAAAAAAATTATTATTATTTTGTTAATGTTTTTTATTTTAAACCTGAACTGCAATGTAATAATTATAAAAGACTTCAAGCAAAAAAAATATGTAAGAAATAAGAAAACAAACTTTATTAAGAACAAGGTAAACATCAATTATAAGAAATTAAAAAAAAAATCATAAAAAAAATAATAAAATATTTAAAAAAAAATTATATTAAAAATTCTGATTATAATAAATATTAATTTAAAAACATAAATTTATTCAAATAAATACATTTAAAATATTTGTTTGAAAGAAATTAAAAATTTCCAATACATATTCCCATAAAAATTATTGAAACATTTTATTATATAAAATGTAACAAATTTTCTTATAAATTTATGTTAAATTCATAAAATGACATTTTAATGCTAAATATCGTAACTAAAGGCAGGCTGCTTGTTGTTTTTAACTATTTGGAATTTTAATTATCTTCATTAAAATATTAAAAAAAAAAAACCTGTTATAGTTTGTCTTTAAAAATTTTATAATGAGCCGTAAAAACTAAAATTAACAAAGAAAACCGAAAAAAATGAAAGTCTTTTTGGGTAAAATTAAAGAAAATTTATGTTAAGAAAATTATAGTAGGTCAAGACTGGTCAAACATAAAAACCTACACAATATTTAAACAAAAAAATACAACAACAACAAGTACTAGTAGTTTGAAATAAGCAGCCAAAAGTATAACGGAGACACACAGAGAAAAGAATTCAATAATGCCATAGGAAAATTTTTAAAATATTATCATGTAATTAAACAGAAATTCGTTTTGGATTTTCGAAATCAATTAAAATTAACAATTTTTGTCTTAAAAATTTTTTAAACAAATTTTTGTTAAATAAACAAATTTTTGTTAAATTAACAAATTTTTGTTAAATTAACAGATCTTTGTTAAATTGAAAAATTTTTGTTATATTAATGAAATTTTGTTAAATTAACAAATTTTTGTTATATTAACAAATTTTTGTTAAATTAGTAAATTTTTGTTATATTTACAAATTTTTGTTATATTAACAAAATTTTTGTTAAATTAACAAACTTTTGTTAAATTAAAAAATTTTTGTTAAATTAACAAATTTTTGTTAAATTAACAATTTTTGCTAAATTTTCGTTAAATTAGCAAATTTTTGTTATATTTACAAATTTTTGTTAAATTAACAAATTTTTGTTAAATTAACAAAATTTTTGTTAAATTAACAAAATTTTTGTTAAATTAACAAATTTTTGTTATATTAACAAAATTTTTGTTATATTAACAAAATTTTTGTTAAATTGACAAATTTTTTTTAAATTAACAAATTTTTGTTGAATTAACAAATTTTTGTTAAATTAACAAATTTAATAAATTTTTGTTATATTAACAAATTTTTGTTAAATTGACAATTTTTTTTTATTTCATATCGAAAATTACGCAACAATTTGAATTAAATTACAAAAAAATATTCTTCAGTGTACTCAAAAATAAGTGTTCTTTTTGGCCAAAAACATGAAACAGAATTCGTGCCCCTTTAATTCTAACAAAATAAAACAAAACATTAATTTTTATTTATTTATTATTTTCCTGATCACAGTTTGTTATTAAAAAAGATCAAATACGGTTTAGCGGTTTAAAAGTTGTGAGTGAAATAAGGGGACATTTCTAAAATCTCCTTTTAAATTGATACATTTTAGCGAAACACTATCCTCATATTTTCGCTCACAACTTTTAAATCGTTGGAACGATTTCAATAGTTTTTAGCATTAAACTGCTCGATACTATAATAAATTTTTGTTATATTAACAAATTTTTGTTAAATTGACAATTTTTTTTTATTTCATATCGAAAATTACGCAACAATTTGAATTAAATTACAAAAAAATATTCTTCAGTGTACTCAAAAATAAGTGTTCTTTTTGGCCAAAAACATGAAACAGAATTCGTGCCCCTTTAATTCTAACAAAATAAAACAAAACATTAATTTTTATTTATTTATTATTTTCCTGATCACAGTTTGTTATTAAAAAAGATCAAATACGGTTTAGCGGTTTAAAAGTTGTGAGTGAAATAAGGGGACATTTCTAAAATCTCCTTTTAAATTGATACATTTTAGCGAAACACTATCCTCATATTTTCGCTCACAACTTTTAAATCGTTGGAACGATTTCAATAGTTTTTAGCATTAAACTGCTCGATACTATAATAAACTATCTGGTTAAATATTAGTAATCCATTTTGCATCTTCGCGCCGTGATGGCCATTAAAACAGACAGATATTTCAAGATATTTCAAATAGAAGCAACTTTGAAATCAAATTTGTTTTGTATATTTTTAAATATTTCTAAAATTCGAAAGTAAAATGTTCCATCTTCTCTTACAATGAAAATGAAAACTTACACATCAGCATTACATCCCAGCAAAAACAGACATTACGAAATAATTAAGGGAGTAAGTAGCACACAAAGGGTTTCACTAGTTACCAGGGTATTTACTCGCTTAATTACTTTTGTTGGCGATGTCGCAAAATTCATGGGTGGTCATTACCATCTCGCTTATAAAAAAATTGAGAATAATCAATTACCAGAGTAGTTACTCACAGTGAGGAAATAAGTGGTTACCTACAATAATAAAGTAAGTAGTTATTCTTAATTAAACAATAGTGTAAATCAATCAAGTAAAATTTTCTTGGAGAAATCGACAAGAATAATTTGTATTTAAATTATAAAAAATCTTTGAAATATCTACTTTTTAAACTCAAAAATTTAAATTCATAATTCAATACTATTTCTCATTAAAAGGCTTTAAAATATTAAAATTTTTAAAAAAATCAATTTTACAGCAGATAATTTTCTATTTTGTTGTAGTTTTTTAAAACAAATTAATAAATATAATAGTAAAAAAAAAAACAACTAACAGAAAATCATTATTTTGCGTGTCCAGTACTTCTTTCACCCATTATCAATAGGTCATTATTTTGTTTACATTTTAATCTACACAGTAACGACCTGTCATTACCAAGTTTTTGCTGGGATACCAAACATACAGGTACCATTTCTTCATTTCTTCCTTAAGGGTTATGTTATTATGAAACAAACCCCAAATTTTTGGAGATTATTTCATATCATCTTTTGGAAATAATTTAAATCATTTTGGATTTTCCATAATTTTTTCTTTGTGGGACTTATTTCATTTTGGGTTTTATTTTATTAGGGGCTTGTTTCGTGGCGCCTGATTTAGATCTTAGCGGCAAATCCAGCGCTGTCAGCCTTAGAAGTTTTTTTAGCGTTTTTTATTAATAATTTTTTTCCTTATCAGTGTTGTTGGATTGGCTATTATTTAGCAAACTAAAGTTTAAAGCTAATTTTTTAAATTTTTTGCCATAAATGTCTAAATTTTTAAGAAAAAAAAATTAGAACAATTGAGTTAAGGCTAAATTTTGTAAAAAACTTTCAAATGCTCGAAAAAATTTTGCTTTATTTTTCTTTTATTTATGTATCTTTGTCAGATTCCTTGAAGACAATTTTCGATGCTAATGGAAATATCGGAAAAAGTAAATATTATAATTAAAATACAATATTTGGATTTTTGGTTTTAAGAATTTATGACCAAACAATTTCATAATATAATTTTTCTGTATTTTAACAAAAAAAGATTCAATTAAATTTGACCAATTTTTGAAATTTATTGCCCAATTTTGTAATTTGTTTTTAATTATTTGAAATATTAGTTTCCACAATTAAAATTTAAATTTTAAGGATTGCTGCGAACTAATTAAATAAAATTTAAACTAAATTTTGGGTTTACAAATTTCTATTAAATTTGAAAAAATTTTAGACTGTTTCGTGAATTTGTATTTAGTTCAGAATTTATTTAGCCATCTCGCACAGGGCTAAAATTGTCTAAATATATATATTTTTTTTTTTGAAAGAGTAAAGAGAGTCAAATTTTTTAATAGCTATAGAAATTTTGAATGTTCTTTATCATAATTTTACGTTTCTTCCGATCGGTGGAATATCAATCTGCCTTTTTTTAGTCAACCAAACTAATTTTTATAGAAAAATGTTTTCAGCTTGGCAACCCACAAAACTATTTTAAACACCTCTTACTAATTCCAGTTTGGGAAATTTTTATATTATTTATAAAATTAATTAAAAAAAAAATGTTCCTTCGAAAGTTAAGTTTTATAAAAATTATGAAGCCTTTGTAAACAATATTTTAAAATTATTTAAAAAAAAAAATTTAATAAAGTTTAAGTGTGTGAAGATAAATACGAAAGTTATCGAAAGTTAAATTCGATAACTTTGACGCTAAGTGTGAAGTTAAATACGAAAAAAATGAGGAAAACATAAAAATTAACGCTAATTGAAAAATAAAATTTAAAAAACACCGGGAAAGGACAAAAGTGACGCTAAGTGTGAAGTTTAAATCGAAAAAAAATTAAAAATTAAATAATACGGAAAAAACGAAATCGTTACTCTAAAATGCTGATAATAAAATTTCTCTGAAGGGTTTTGGCCACTGTGGCAAAACTGAACGAGGTACACATATGAGTGATACCTCAAATTAAAGGTCTGACCGTGCTCTATTTTAATGTAGAGCACTTTTTCTGAATTGATTTTCAGAAAATTTTAAAAAATTTTTTAATTTCACTCTTATTACTGATTGTTGGGTTCGAAATTCCTCTGAAGGATTTTGGCCAATGTGGCCAAACTGGACGAGGTACACATATGAGCGATACCTTAAATTAAAGGTCTGACCGTGTCTTATTTAAATGTAAAAGCGCTTTTTCTGAATTGATTTTCAGAAAATTTTAAAATTTTTTTTAATTTCACTCTTATTCCTCTGAAGGATTTTGGCCAATGTGTCCAAACTGGACGAGGTACACATATGAGTGATACCTCAAATTAAAGGTCTGACCGTGCCCTATTTAAATGTAAAAGCGCTTTTCCTGAATTGATTTTCAGAAAATTTTTAAAAATTTTTTAATTTCACTCTTATTACTGATTGTTGGGTTAGAAATTCCTCTGAAGGATTTTGGCCACTGTGGCCAAACTGGACGAGGTACACATATCAGTGATACCTCAAATTAAAGGTCTGACCGTGCCCTATTTAAATGTAAAAGCGATTTTTCTGAATTGATTTTCGGAAAATTTTTAAAATTTTTTTAATTTCACTCTTATTACTGATTGTTGGATTCGAAAGTCTTCTGAATGATAATTTCAGGTATCACTCATATGTGTACCTCGTTCGGTTTGGCCAGTTTTTCCGCATTTTTTTTCTTTTTTTTCCGAATTTAACTCACACTCAGCGTCAAAGTTATCGAATT